>VWZO01006602.1:780332-838447 GCA_013396975.1 Bucco capensis
CCCTTCCAACCCTCCCCATGCTGGGATTGTGTGAAAAGACCAGCCTTGAGAGCCAAGGTGGATTTCCCCAGCATCAGGAGGTCTCATGACGTGCTGAGCCCAATCATTGTACCCTGAGCTTGCAGCTTGGGTAGCCAAGAGCAGGTCCATACAGCTCCAAGGATGCCTGAGGGTCAGAGCCAAGCCTGATCCTTGGTGCATCAGCCACAGCACTGCTGTCCTCCTCTCTTGCATGGTGCAGTGCTGAGCATGCTCTCATGGAGCATCATCACCTCACAGGGGTGAAGAGTGAGGAGCACAAGGCTCTCTACAACTAGCAGCCACTGAATGAGTCAATTGTGGGATAAAGGCAACATTGGAGAGGAGATGGAGAGGAGAGGAGTGGAGAGGAGAGGAGAGGAGAGGAGAGGAGAGGAGAAAAAAAAGAAAAGAAAAAGCATTGTTCAGGATTTTTCTACTTTAATTTTTGTTATTTTAATTGCTTTTGTTAGAGGCAAAGAGGGAATCATTATGCTTGCTGCTGAGGACAGGGAGGTGAATTGGATGCTGGTGACTTATTAATTCAGGAATCCTGTCCCTGCAGATCAGACCAGAGGCTCCCACTTTTTTTATCCTCTGCTCGTTGAAACAAAGCCAGGAAGTGCACATGGCTCTGTGCACACACACATATGTGTGTCCATGTGTGGATGACAGGAGGATGCAGAGCTGTTGGTGGGCCCCTAGAAACCTTGTCCATGTGCAGCTTCAGCCCTGGCTGATGCAACCACAGCTCTGCCCTGATCAAGGCTGAAGCTTCACGTGGACAAAGGTGTTAAGGCTGGCAATGTGGAAGGAGCCACACATGCAGCCAGGCAACAGCCTCTCCTCAAGGTGTGAAGTCCTTGGCCATGTGGCTGAGAGCTGAGGAAAGAAAGCTGCAGGATGTGGATGCCAGGAGCCTTCAAACACACGGAATCTGAGCTGGAGTAGATGTTCTTGGAAGTGAAAGGCAGATGCACACGCTGGAAGCTTGAGCTGAAGCCCATTGTAGTTGACAGAAAGACTTTTTTTACTTCAGTATGCTTTGGATGACACTGGAGCTGCAGCTGAGAGGGAGGATAGGGGAAAGAGCAGAGCATCCCCAGCACAGGGGATGTCAGGTAGTTGAAGAGGGGGAAACCATGGAGCTCCTGGTGTTCAGAAACCCCATTGTAAACATCTTCCACTCCTGCCTGACCACCAACAAAATTACCAGGTTGTCTAGGACATCACTGAAGCACAGAGGAAGCTGATGAAGACCTCACTGCAGAGAGACACTAGGGTTGTCTTCTCCTCCCACTGCCATACTTTCTGGCTAGCATTACTCTGCTATAAGAGGGATTTAGCTTTGCCCCAATCCCACTGCCTTCAGGGGAGAATACTTAAACACTTGCTTAAGTACTTATTGTTTTGGTAAATTCATTAGGATCCTTCTTAGGTACACAGAATCACAGAATGTTAGGGGTTGGAAGGGACCTCTGGAGATCACTTAGTCCAACCCTCCTGCAAGAGCAGGACAGCCTGAGTAGGGATACTGAATTTGCAGTATTGCCTCTTGAGAGAGAAACCTGATTGTGATTTCATTGCTGGGGAATAGCTCTGGGAAAAGAGGAGATCTCTTCTGCTCAGTCCTGGGCTTGAGGTGGTTCAAGCCTACCCCTTCTGCTGGTTACCATGAGCTCTCTTAATTGAGCATAGATATGGGGTAAGAGCTGCCATAAGTTCAGAGGAGAAAACCATCCATGCTTCCAGCAAGGGCTACATACATACTAGCTTAGCACAAGGGAATAGTAAAGGGCTCTACTCAGGGGGAAAAAGAGAAACAAACAAAAAAATAACCCAACATGCCAACAGCTTAGAGTTAAAGCCAAAAAAGCGTTGCTTACGAGCAAGTGAGCCTTGTAAATGGAAAGGGGAGGCTGACAGCCTGGGGTGATCTATCACAGCACAGTGAAAGGGTTGGCCAGTCATTAGGGTGCCTTCAGGAAAAGATACTTTAAACAAATCCAGGTCACTGGGCTCAGTCCAGTTGTGAGGTGAAAAAATCTGTTGTGTGCTGTGCAGGAGATCAAATGAGGGGGTTTGGCCACCCTTAATGGGGTGTAGAGTACAGAAATGCCAGGCAGAACTTGTGCACTTCAGCTGATAGAGCAAATGGAAATGAAGCCATCTCACATTGCTGCTTACATTGTCAGTGATGCCCTGCACTGGTATTTTACCCCCTCAGCAACCTGCAAAATAGTTGAGACACAGTTTTGGTTAATATCCCAGAATCCCAGAATGCTTGGGGTTGGAAGGGACCTCTGGAGATGATCTAGTTCAATTCTCCTGCTAAAGCAGGGTCACCTAGAGCAGGTTGCACAGGAAGATGTCCAGGCAGGTTGCAGTGGTAGAAAGTGAGATAAGGAACAAACTTCACTCTGTGTCCAGCTTGATAGGGACAGAAACTGCCCTGTCTGGGTACTGATGTGAAGGTATCTTTGGTAACCTCCATTACGTTCCTAACTTCCATTGAGATGTTGAGTTGACTGCTTCCTTAAAAAAAATGCCAGCAACGGAAGGAGGATGGAAAATAAATGTCTTTTGAAGTCCTGCAACACAATGAGAGCAGAACCAAAAGAATTCCTCTTGTATTCAGGCTTGATCATTCTTCCCTGAGCTCCTGCATCTTCTCAGAGGTAGGCCAACCCAGTGCAGCCTTTCCTACTTGATTGTATGCAGGAAAACGTATAGACATACAGCAAGAAGTGCAGATGAAAGTGTGGGGAAAAAAGGATGGATTCTTTCTGATTTTCAGCCAGGGAGCTGAGGCAGCCAAAGCCATAAAGGGAGGCTATAGCATAGTGGAGAATTAAGCAATTAATTTGAGTTTTAGCACATCTCTGTCATTCCAGTAGGACCTTCCCACGGAGGTGACAACCTCAACCCATAACTGTGGCTGGCAGTTGTGTTACCCTGGAGTCTTTGCCATAGCTAAGTCACAATAACCTTTGTCCAGGAAAAGAAGCAGCCCTGAAAAAAATTAACGAGCTTAGCATTGCCTTGAATCTTTTAAGCCACTCCTGACATGCTTCAGTCTCCCTCAAAACCTGATGATAGAAAAAAATATTCCTTTTATTTGAAAAGAAGTGAAGGATAATAGAAAAAGGGAGAGCATAAGAGAGTGAGGAAGACTGGGACAGATGCCAGAAGATCTGAAGCTAATCAACTCCAGAGAATGTCCAAGTCCAATATTTCCCTTTCCCTGGGGACAGTACCCAGGACACAGTGCCAGGAGGATGTCAGTGCTGAGACTCCAGCGCTCGCTGCACCACCAGGGAAGGGGAATCTGCAAATATTTAGTCTGCCAGAAAGACTATTCCAATTAGAGGATGTCAGATCAAGGCTTGAATGCTTCTGAAACATGTAAGGGTTTGGACAGAGCTTACTCAATGTCACACAAGGGTCGTCACTAACTTACAAACTATTAGTATCTGACAAGCATGGACATCTCCAGACACTTAAACCAGAAACTGCTTCATTTACACTAACAGACATGGGATGGATCCCATTTAGGATAAATTCCTGCATCCCCAGAAAGTCAAGCCTGGGCTGATTTCCTTCTTAACCTCTAGAAATTTGCTTATTCATGAAAAAAAAAAACCACCATCATTATCTGGAATGAAGGAAGGAGCCTTTGTCACAGAAGACAAGGTGTCATCACTCAGCCGTGTTGGTGCTAGCTTCAGCCTGACCGTTGGTCCTAATATGGTTATAGTTAATGCTTACACCAAGAGCTGTGGACAGGGGAGGACTTTTTTGGAATGGAAGGGAGAGGGACCACAGAGCCCCATGTGGACTTCTGAGTGAAGAGAGTCACGTCAGCAGACACAGCAAGGCTGTTTGTGGGGAGGATGCTGTTCTCACCCATCTTCATTCTTCCACACTGCAGCTGCTTTGGTTTTCTTTTCCCTTCAAATAAGGGCAGGAAAATCTTCAGGTCAAGAAAACAAACAACAAAGAGACAGAGAGGAACTGACAGGGTGGAATTTAAGGCTCAGCCTTTTGTGCAGACACTGGTGAAATCGCTGTCCCATCTCCAAAACTGGTCAGGGATGTCCTGAGCATGGTGATCTTTCACCATCCCCTCCCAGAAAGGTACCAACACAGTGATAGCAGGTCCAGGTTTCTCTGCTCAAAGGGCTTCTTCTCTGATTTTGGAAGTGACAGAGAGTGCAGAAGATGTATTTTCATCTCCTCTCAAGCTCTGTTGTGCAGCTGAGTTGATCACTAGGGTCTGCATACACCTCTTCAAATCTTGTTGTCTTTGAGGTCAATCTCTGGCCAACACTGACAATCCTGAGTGAAGCAAGAAGGTAATTTCCAGAAGAGAGGACACTTGATTATATGGATTTTGTTGAATGAGACAGATAGGACCTAGCTGGAGAAACAATAATGTTTCAGATTTAGGGTGTCTCAAGTTTCAGAGGTCAAAACTTCCAGTTCCCACCTTGTCAGTGCCTTGCAGTTTATCCCTCTCCTGGTGGACCCCATCTTCTGCCTGACCAAGGAAATAATGTTTAGCTACAAAGACCATGATTGACAGTCAGGCAGACAAACACATTTTCTCCTAACAAAATCCAGACAGCTAGTTGGCCTATTTTTCTGCACCAACCTCCAAAAAAACCCTGTGCTTGGTGCAAGGAACCTCAGGGAAGGAATCTGTCACATCTCCTCAATCTTAAAACATGAGCAAGAAATTACTCCCAGCCCATACATTTTTCCTCTGCTTTTGTGCTGTAACTCTCTTCACTTAGCCTCCAGCAAATCTCCCATTCCAGATGCCAGAGTTCAAGTATAAACAGGGAATTTGCAAGACTCAGACCTGCTCCCTTTCCTTTCCCATTGCAATCCTCCCCCACCAACCATTTCCCACAATTAGGGCTCCCTGCATTCCCAAAACTGCTCTTAGGAGAAGTGTATTCTCATGTTACCTTCCCTTGGGTAGATGCTACCTTTGGTAAAATCCTCTTTTTCCTTGTGATTTTTATGGTTTCTCCTTTGTAAAGAGGACAACTGAAAACAAATGGGTAATGGCAGTAAACCTCTTTCCATCTCTCCCATGCTGTGTTTGTGGTACTCGTTGTTTAGCACCATTTCACAGCAGCATCTTTTGGAGGAAGGGTGGCCAAGTATTTATTGTGTTGGGAGAATTATAAGGCTCAGTGTTGAGTTCAGAGAGGTTTCTCCCTCTCATCTTAGTCTGCAGTTTAGCTACTGAATGTACAGATAATCAAGGGCCCATAGTTGTCTCACAAAGTAGGAGACAAAGAGAAGGTCTAGAAATGCTCTGGACCAGAGCTCTCACCTCCTGATGTAAAGACTTGGGGCTGTTTTCAAACTCTCCTGTACATCTTGCAGTGAACTGGGGCTGACCTTGGATTCTAGATCAGGAAACTCTCCTGAATGTATTTCCACTGGGTGGGTATGTGATATTTTGCATATATCTCTGTATCTGCTGATAGCTGATGGCCCATGTTCCTTCTGTGTCCCTCTGGTCAAGTCTCAGTGGACATGTAATCTCTTACATCTGCATGTGTAGCTCCCATGTGCAAATAACAGAATCATTAAGGTTGGAAGAGACCTCTCAGTTCATCAAGTCCAACCACTAATGTATCACCATCATGCCACTAAATGTGTCCCTAAGTACCACATCTATATGTCTCTTAAACCCCTCCAGGGATGGTGACTCCACCTCCCTGGGCAGCCTGGGCCAAGACCTAACAACCCTTTCAGTGATGAAATTTTTCCTGATATCCAATTTGAATGTGCTTGTAGATTCAAGACACTCCTTTCTCTGACAGGCTCTTCACTTCTTAGGTCATGGAGCATTCTTACAAGAATTGTTTTGTTCCAAGAAAATAATCTCATCCTGGAAAAGACCCCAAAAAAGTGTTCTACAAAGTCTTCAGCTTGTGAGAAAGGTAAGTCTTTGGCTGGTTTCCTACTCATCCTGTTGGGTTTTTTCCACTCCTCTTGGTTCTTCCATGCTGTGCAAGTATTTGGACTTTGTTTTTTGCTTTGGAGGGTCATGCTGCTCTTCAGTGAGAGCCTTTCTGCCTTGCAGAACTACTCACCAGGCACTGGCTTTGCTTTCTTCAGCATAGTTTTAGTCAATGAAAACTGCTGGTTCAGCTTTGCTCTTTGCTCACGCTCCGAGGGTGACACACTGGGATAGGAGTTCACTTCTTGGCTAAATCCTGTGAAGTTCCTGCAAGTCAAAGAAGGTGCCTGCTGAAATGCTTCTTCCCTTTCTTGCATTTCATCTGGCAGTTCACCTACCTCCCCTTTGGTCTGAACACTTGTCTGCGGCGATGAGGTAGTTTGTGTGGTTTGCCATGGAAAGGTCCTCTCCTCCTTTGTTCCAAAATCTGCTGGGGGATGCTGTATATTTTTGGTTGTCTCTTGTTTGTTGCTTGGCCAGCATTTCCTTGCCTGTGTAACATCTGCTTACCAGACCTCAGATATCCCTTGATTGTATTTGGCCACTATGAGGCACCTCTAGCTTTCTGGTGTGTTCCTGAGAGTGTATCTGTTCCCAAAATTCCAGGTGTTGAGAGTCAGCTACATTTCTGTCTGGGCCATCTATCCCAGGAGACAAGCTTGTCTCTGTATTTCCAGCTAGTAGCCACTCTCTGTCTTCTTTTCCATGGCTTTTTGTGCATCCTGTTGACATCTGGTGAACTTTGTTCTGAGCTTTCACATAGGTGGGAGTTCACTTTTCCTACTCTTAAGTTCTTGTAAGAGTTCTAGTGGGAGCATGAGGGTTTAGAGCATAGAGTTTTGGGCAACTGAGGATGACTGTGAAGAATTGCTCTCTTTCTTTTTATCCAAGAATTCCCTAAAGGAGCTTTGCCTCCTGTCTCCTTCACTTCCCAGCCCCATTATCTTCCCTGCTTTGACCCCACTGTTCCACTTAGGACTTCCACCTCCTCCAGCCACTCAGTGCCCACCTTCTCTGCTCTACTTCCACTACTCCTCTAGCTTCCTGATGGGCAGATATTTAGATCTGTAGATTTTAGATCTCATTTTACCCAATCTTAGATAACCAACTGAGGTCAGGAGCACCCTTGACTAGATGCTATCAATGGAAACAACTTCAGAGGATATTTTCAGCCCACTTCTAGAAGTGCCTCTTTATTCCCATTGACCATGAAGGGGAGTCTGCAGGGGATGCACTCCTATGAGCTCTGCTCCATTGCTTAGCATCCCCCAAATCCAGTCCATACGGATAGACAAACTGGACCAACCCAGTCCATCTGCTGCAGTGCATCTCGGATAGCCTGGCCCTTGCTGCCCTTGGGGTACCTTCTTTCAGTGTCTGCAAGCCACAGCCTTCAGCTTCTTCACCTGCTTTGATAGTTCAGAAACCTCTATTCTTTCCAAATTTTACCTTTTAAAATTATTGGGTTTTTTAATTATTTACAATAATAAAATCTGCACAGACCAGAGGAAGATCTAACAGTTCCTAATTCTGCTGAGCCTTTTCATTCACCACCCCCTCCATGCACACACACATTTTTCATTCCCATTACAAATTTTGTGTAATTTGGCAGCCAGCTGATCTATTGTTTCTCCAGATTTTTGACCTCTGTCCTGAGCCTTTCCTCCATGATATTTTCTGGGGCCTGACAGTGATTTTTTTGAAGGGGGAGCACAATTAGTATTTGATTTGGGTCCTCTGGCAAGTTGGGGATGAATCCAGATGAGGGGTGAGCATGTGACAGCCATTGCCTACTACAGCTAGCAGTGCAGAAGCTTGTCGTTTAGCTTATTTTTAAGTTTTTAACCATTACAATGCCAGAATAAAAAGCATCAAGCTTTGGTGGGGATCAAGGTTATGATTCAGAGTCAGGGGTGTGATTTCTCTCTGGCTTTTGTTCCTTTTTTTCCTCTATGGAATTACTAGATTTGCTCTTAGGATCATGGTCATAACCTAAACAGATAAACAGCAGCCCCAAACACTGACACAGTCCTGCTTTTTCCTTTGTCTCAGCACAGAAAAATCTTCTGAGGAGCAGCTGAGGGAACTGGGGTTGGTTAGCCTGGAGAAAAGGAGGTTCCGGGGAGACCTTCTCGCTCTCTACAACTCCCTGAGAGGAGGTTCATGCAAGGTAGGGGCTGGTCTCTTCTCTCAAGTAACAAGTGATAGGACAAGAAGAAATGGCCTCAAGTTGTGCCAGGAAAGGTTTAGGTTTCTTCCCTGAAAGGATTGTCAAGGCCTGGCTCAGGCTGCCCAGTGCCATGGTGGAGTTACCATCCCTGGAGGGATTGAAAAGACATGGAGAAGTGGTGCTGAGGGACATGGTTCCAGAAAGGATTGCAGGAACTCACATCCATAGGTTAGCAGGATGAGAAATGAGTCTGCATTTTACACTGTGATATGAGAAAAAAAAAATTGAGGGACAAGCCTTCAGGACAGGAAAGACTTTGGAGTGGCTCCACAGGAGGCAACCAGAATGATCAGAGGGCTGGGCATGAGTGATAGCTCTGGTAAGGAATGGACTCATGTAAGAGCCAGAAGACTAGAATTAGGAAAGGAAGGTCCATTCTCAACCTGCTAGTGAGGATCCTTGAAGCTGATATCAAGTGATAAATGACCTGGAAAAGAATGAGGTGGCAAGCAATGAATGGTAGACGATTGTCAAATACTTCTGGGACTCACCTGGAGGAGAATGGGAAGAAGCTTCTCTACAAGAAGCTTCCAGAGGCCTTTCCAGGGTCAGTGTAGTTGTAGTACCTGGATATAGCCTAAAATAAGCTTTGGATAAAGATGACTTGATGGTATGAGAATTACATTTCTCTGGGAAAGAGGTGACAATTTTTGTGGGACAACACAGCCACAGTTGTTTCACTGGGTTTAGAGCCCAGTTCCCCATGCATTGAACAGCTTAAGGTGAGACCATGCACACAACACATGCTTAATGCTTGAATGTGTGCATTTCCTCCAGAGACACATGCTGCTGATCAGCCCAGCAAGGGAAAAAACCCCCACCTCCTGACTTAGCTGACTGATGGTAACAGGAGTAGCACAACTCACCTCTCTGAATCCTCATCACTTCCCTCCTGCCACAACACCTCCCTCTGCTCTCAGCCCCTGGATATGTGAGATGTGGTTTGCATCCAGCTCGACATCCAAACCCCCTCCAAGGTGTCTGAGAGGTCAGGTTTCAGCCTTGGCCTATCATGGAGGTAAACCCTTTTTTTAATCAAGCAGAAATCTCCATGTGCACCTAAACAGATGAAAACCATCAGCAAGGAGAGTGCCAATTCCAACCCTTGCAGGGGAACCTCTGTGTTCACCCTTGTTTTCTACCTTCTTGCTTTCCATCTTGCCATCTGTTATCCCACATAACTGGATCACAGAATTATTATAGAATCTTTAAGGTTGGAAGATACCTTTTATATCATCAAGTCCAACTATCTATCTATCACCACCATGGCACTAAACCATGTCCCTAAGTACCAGAGCTATATATTTCTTAAATCCCTTCAAGGACAGTGACTCCATCACCTCCCTGGGCAGCATGGGCCAGTGCCTAACAACCCTTTCAGTGAAGAAATTTTTCCTTGCTTTGCATCTTGCTCATGCCTACAGCTCATTCACTCTTTCCAATAAAGGCAGAAACAGAGGATGTGCTGTGGGGACTAATTCTCTTTCCAACCCATCCCAGGGCCCTCCATGCAAATCATGCTATCAATCCGGTGGTCTCTGATGATGGAGTCCACATGGGAACCTTAGATAATGGATTACAGTGGGGGACATGTATTTGAAATGTGTTTAAGATGTTTGGCAGGTTATTAAGAAGCAAAAGATTAAAAATAATAAAATAGCAATTTAAGGGGAGAGAAATAATCCTCAAATCAGTGAGAGCTTTTGGAAAGGTGATGGGGAAAGTCCTCTGTCATGCTTCCCCCAACAGAGGAGATGAATGGTGAATGTCTCCTTAAAGAAGAACTCCCATAGTTGAGGGCAAGGAGGCAAATAGGTAATCTGGGAAAGCTTGCACATGGTTTAAATTATCATGGGTCATAAAACCATTTATCATTAGCCTCCATGCTGAACAAGGAGATGGCTCTTGCTCCTGAGGATTGAGTGGCTGAAAGAAGGAATCATTTGCTGCTCTCTTGCTCTGTTATTTTCTCTGACCTCCTCAAAGCCCTGACTCAAGGTCTTGCTGCAGAATGACAGGCCAGCTACTCTGTCCTCAGTATCCAAAAATTATAGCCTAGGATTCAAAGGTAATCAGCATCCCTGGTGTGTCTTTCAGCTAACTGAGTCAGGGTCTCCTCTGGCATGAGGACTGAATTACCTCTGCCTCAAAGACTAATCATTCAGCACCAGGGCTGAGAGAGAGATGGAGATGTCCCACATATGATCCCCTCTCCCCAAGGGCTGGTGGTGATGGCAAGCCCCAACCAGACCCCAGAAGTTCAGTACATTGTTGAAGTTTCTTCTACTGACCCTCTTAAAATCCTGCTTTTTATGGGGTCTTTGTGTATCCCATGCAACATCAAAATTGCTGTGTCTGGGAGGCAATGGGAGCTTCCCCCTAGAGACAGACATCTTCTGCATACTCTTCCACAGTTAACTGAGTGCATTCAGTACTTAAAATCAAGAATGGTTTCGGTTGGAAGGGACCTTTCAAGGTCATCTAGTCCAACCCTCCTGCATGCAGCAGGGACATCTGCAACTAGAGCAGCTTGCTCAGAGCCCCAAACAACATCACCTGGAATGGTTCCAGGGATGGGATCCATAACTTTTTTTGGCAACCTAGGCCAGTGTCTTGCCAACCTCACTGCAAAATATTTCTTCCTTATATCTCATCTCAATCTCCTTCTTTTAGTTTAAAACCATCACCCCTTGGTCTTGTCACTATGCTCTCTGATAAAATGTCTGTCCCCATCTCTCCTCCAGGCCCCTTTAAGTACTGAAAGGCTACAATAAGATTTCTCTGAAGTCTTTCTCCAGGCTCAACAACCCCAACTCTCTCAGCCTGTCCTCACAGCAGAAAGCTTCCAGCCCTCATATCATTTCTGTGGCATCATCTGGACCTGATCCAACTGGTTCATGTCTCTGCTGTGCTGAGGACTCCAGAGCTGGCCCCAGCACTGCAGCTGAGGTCTCCCCAGAGCAGAGCAGAGCAGAGGCACAATCCCCTCCCTGCCCTGCTGGCCACACTGCTGGGGATGCAGCCCAGGACACAGTTGGCTTCTGGGCTCTGAGCACACATTGTCACCTCATCTCCAGCTTTTTACTCACCAACACTCCCAATTTTTCATCCATCAATACTCCTAGCTTCAGCATTGGAGCAGAGAGGGAAATGAAAAATAAGATGATGGCCATAAAGACAGCCAGGGGTAGAGCTTGGTGAATGCTCTCTGCCCAGCTCATTAGCTCTTCCAGAAAACCCCCTCACTGCTCTGCTGGTGTCAGCAGGTCCCAGATTTACTGACATCCATGCAGTTCCTGTTTCAGTGCTGAATTTAGTATTGAAATAAGCGAGAAATCAGGTGCCTAAACAAGAAGGTAGACATAGAAACACCTCTGTGGATTTGACCATGCAACTCTGGCCAAAAAATAGCTGAAGTGTCCCATCTCCTGTTGAGAGTCTGCTCACGCTTCGGTTCTCCAAGCCCTTGGTAACACTACTGTCTGCTGCAGTGGGGTCTGGGGATTAAGGGCAAGGAGCATGAGCCATAAATCTGCTGCTTAACAAGATATCTGACCACTCTTGATGACTGGGGAGTTTGTTATTATTTAATGTTTGTCTTCAGTCTTTGTGTAACACCCACATGGCACAGCTAAGCTTGCAGTAAATTTTATCTCAGCAGTTGACAGTGTGTGTGTGGGGGGGGGAAGAGTCCATAGCTGAGGGAGCTTTTTGTTGCACTCTTTTTTGTTCTTGCTGCTGGCTCTGAAGTTAGGAGGGTGGGCTGAAGCTCCATCAGGCTTGTTTGGATGCCCAAGGGTTGCAAAAGGGTTACAATAGGGAGTGTTTTTTCCCTTGAACAAATATGACTGAAGTGATGACCTCAGCTCTCAGGGGCTGCTACTGTATTAGCAGTTATCTCTTGGGGCAGAAACAAGGTTGAGGTCTTCTTTGAGTTTTTACAAGAGTGTATGACCCTTTTCTTTGTTGACTTTCAGTGGCCTGAACATCCTGAAGAAACTCCAGCTTTGGTAGGTGCAGGAGACATGAGCAACTCATCTGAAATAGCTATGGCAGGTGAAGATGTTCCCACCATCAGTTTTTCCATCCTACCTTATCATCCTTTGCTGCCCTAAAGGATGCTCTTAGAACCTTGCTGAGCAAAAGCTCAAGGGTGCAGGGGGCAAGAGGCTGGGGCCACACTTTGCTCAGTGGTGCCCAGGGGCAGGCCAAGGGGCAATGAGCACAAACTGGAACCCAGGAGGTTCCAGCTGAGCAGGAGGAGAAAGTTGTTTGGTGTGAGGGTGCAGAGCCCTGGCCCAGGCTGCCCAGAGAGCTTGTGGAGTCTCCTTGTGTGCAGAGATTCCAAAGGCACCTGGAGGTGATCTGGGCAACCTTCTCTGGGTGACTCTGCTTTAGCAGGGAGGTTGGACTGGATGATCTCCAGAGGACCTCTACCATGCTGGGATTCTGTGTGATCCTGCAAAAAGAATTGGGACACAGACTTAAGAGGACACCATACAAATTCACTAGTAGTTTTTTTTTGAAGGAATCTCCATTTTCTTAGGCATTGTCTTCTCCATTGGAGTTTATGGACTTCTGCTGTTGAGTCTAAGTGAAACATTTTCGGTTTTGTCATCCTCCAAGATGGCAAATGGTTTACTCATTAGTTCTTTTGTTTCCTTCTCCTTCTGCAAATGTAGCACTGTTTTTTTTAGCCACAAGAAAATCATCAGAGGAGAGGAGGCTAAAGTTGGGGAGCAGGCTGACCTGTCAGGCTCCACCCCATAAATTTTGGTAGTTTCTAATATAATCATAAGAGCAATAAAAAGGAGCTCTGGAGCACAATGCTTCTCCATCACAACATCTGGTGTGTTGATGTCCTGGTGGAGGATTGGTGACTCTATCCCCTATGGGAGAAGAAAGGTTGTGGCTGGCCATGGGAGAAGGTCTGAGCAGAGCATGTTGAAAGGTAACATCATCTGGTGATAAGCTACCAGTGCTTTACCCTCTGGCCAAACACACACGATAAAAAAGGAAGGAGAGAGGAGAATAATTAAATCTCAGGAATGCAGCTGGAACCCAAGTGGCTTCAGGAAAATTTCAGCTTGAAAGCTTAGTTTTTCAAGACTTGTGTGTCAAAGTTTGAGAAACTGGAGAACGAGAAGGAAAGCAACACCTTCCTTTCTTGGGATGCTGCTGAAGAGATCAAGTTGGGCTCCTTGTCCTCTAGGTAATGTCACAGATAGGAGCAGAATGTGGGATCTCCAGAAGTCCTCTGTCTTTCTGGGAAAAATACTTGTTAAAAGCCACTCTGGACCCAAGTTTGCCTTTCATTGGTGATGAATCCCAGCTCAGTGGCCAAACCTCCTTCCCCACTACGACCACTTTGACTCCCACAGCCCTCCTCATCCTTGCAGTCGTTGAGTCAAGCCAGGTATTCCAGCAAAAACCACTCATCAGGAATGCAACATGAAGTGGAAGTGACCTCTGCCACCAGCTCAAAATTAGACTCAATGAGCCTACAAGCAGGAAACTGTTCCCCCAACTCCCTTTAAAAGGTAAGAAATGAGCAACATTTGGTTGCCATTACCGGTGATTATGATAAGCTATGGTAAAATATGAAGTGGGGGAATTTATCTTTATTTCCTGGGATAGCACTGAGGAAAACTACTCAGCTCCATCCTGATTTTCCATCTCTTGAACGAGCTCCGTCATGCATTTATCTTTCCTCTGACTGGATGCATGTAACTGATCTGGGGAGGGAGAGGGAGGACAGGGAGAAGGAGGGCAGGGTTGGCAATTTAATCTGATGGAGATAAGTTTATTAGCTGCCCCCAGATCTCCTCTTCCTGGCTGAACACACAGAGCAAGGCTGCACTTGGATATTTCCCCTGGCTCCTTTGGGGAGAAGGCACAGCCTCTGTCACCACATAACCATCAGCAAATGGTTTACATCAGTTTTTCATTGCTCTTCAGGCTTCTCTCTAATCGTTTTTGTTCTGCCAGAGCCTGGGGGTTGAGTGGATCCTAAGGTCCACTGGGATTTTTTTCCTCTGCAGAAGGAAAGCAAAGTCTTGGACAAGAAACAAGGTCAAAGCTAGCATCCCTCCATGCCTCCTCCTTTCTGCTCCAGGTGAGATTCACAACAGCATCAACCAGATTTTTTGCACCTAAACCAGGGTTAGGAGAGCAGATTTTGGCAAGATGAGATGGGAAAAGGTGGGGGATTTTTGTAGGATCAAGTCTTTGTAGCACAAGCTGGTTGCTGAATGGAAGTGCCGCTGCTTGGTGCTGCTGCAGGAACCCACGGGAGACCTGGCAGAGATGCACCTAGGGCAAACACAAACCAGCTTTCTGGGAGCAGCACTAGAGCAGAGGGAGCAAGTTCATGCTGCCAGACTTCCCATGAAATCAATTCCTTTGCTGTTGACTTCCATGAGAACATACTGCAAAGACTTTTATATATGTATGCATGCACAGCTCAATGCTTATCAACACCTAAAGAGCGAGAGGCTGGGGCCAGGCTCTTGTTGTCTGTCCTGTGAAGAGCTGAGCTGAAATGAGGATGTTTCTCCTGGAGCAAAGCAAGGTCCAGTAGGAGAACAGATCAGTTCAGGAATTGTTTTCTTCCCCTTTCTTTCTGTTTCAGACACTGAAGTGCATTACAATTTGTAAATCACCCCAACAGTTCCCTGCCTTCACCTGAGTTTATCCTGCTGCTCACACTGCTCCAGAAACACACTCCATTTTCTTTGGAATAAAAAAACCAAACCACCCCCTCATGCAGTACAGCTCAATTTAACAGCTGTTTGCTCATTTATGACCAAGTCCTGCTCACAAGGTAGAAGAATTCATCTGGATCAGAAAAAAAGCAACTCTATTAGCTCAGCCCAAACCTCAGTCCAGCCTCGGGAAGAGGAAATGGTAGAAATAATGACAGATGAGACCTGACAGAAAAGACCTGATGGCTTGTTTTGCAGAATCTGTCCCAAAACCATTTATTGCCTCTCTCTGTCTCTCAGCTGAGAGGAAACTTCAGGAATTATTTCTTCTCACTTACTCTCCTGGTTCATACTTTGAGGAGATGTTTGTATTTCCTCCATTATATGGTTGCTGGTGCCGTTCAGGAGCTTTTCTTCTCTAGGGGCATGTTTCTTCCTCTGTCTGCCCAGATCCTTCATCCCATGGTTATGGGAAGGAATAGCAGGATGACTTCCATGGCCAGACCTCAAAGTACCAGAGGGAGGAAGTCATCTCCATTAAGCAAAAAGACATTGCTGTGGGAAGAGATGAAGTCACCTCAAGTTTGAGTGCCTAAGCTGTACGCCTTGCTTTCAGGGTGGGCAGGACTTGATGGGCCCATCTCACAGCATGTGGATCTCTCCCAGTTCCTCCCCTTGAGGTGGTCCACCCACCACATGCAGAGGAGAAGAGACAACATGAGAGGTCCAGGCAGGAGGCAACCATATGCATGGGTTTCAGGAGCCCACAATGACATCAAGTAATGGAATCTCTGAGTGCTGCAGGCTTCATGGAGGGGACTAGCACTTTGGCATCTCCTGCTGCAGGTCTACAGCCTACCCTGACCACAGCCCTTGCTCTTACCCTCTAGGAGATAAACTGTTTCCAAACAGGCTGTCACCTAGCCTGCCTCCACTGAACCACCTTGTAGCTCTCATGTCCAACCATGGGCTAGGTTGGACATTTTGAGTATCCAATTCTTGCTTCCTTTCAGGCTTGATAAAGTTTCAGTGTGAGCAAGGACCCCAAATCCCCTATTGCTTTGTATGCTTTTTCTGCATGAAAGTGAATTACCACAACAAGTAAGCAGCGCATCTGTGTCCTTTGTAGGCTTCAGTGGAGGTTGCAAAGCCATCAGAGGTGTCACCAGATGCAACTGGAAGCAGAGACCAGATAAATTCAGAAGGGTGATAAGACACATCTCTCTTCTCACAGGAAGCATAAAGAAGCCTTTGGGTGACTTATCTAAAGATGTGCTGAGTCCTGCATCATGTGAACTTCCCCAATCAAGATTGAATGCCTTTCTAAAAATAGATGGTAGCCAGATGACTGCTGTCCTCCCAAATGACTGCTGCGATCCCTAATAGGGCATCTGAATTTTGAATGCCTGCACCTGGGTCTCTCCAACACTGACACAAAGCAAGATGTGGGTCCAGAGTCCCCACAAGCAGATCAAAGTGATGCAAAGAGCAGATGAGAAGCAGAGGCACCAAGAACTACCTCTGTGTGCAACCAGCTAGGGATAGGTTCACTTTTCATCCGTTTTCCAGCCATACTCCAAGATGCAACCAGCATTTTAGAGCACTTAGAGGATAGTAAGGAGCCACCTTCATGAATGCAAGAGGTTTGCACAGGAGACTTTGGTCCCTTCATGAGGGACCTCACTTGAGGTCCCTCAATCCCTGCTTCATTGCTGGTTTACCCCAAATGTGCCCCCCAATAGATACATTTCCTCAGCCCAACTCACCCAGCCCTAGGAGTTGTGCAGTTGTGCAGAAGCCACCACAGGCAGGATCCACCTGATTTCTTTTCAGGTTCTTAGACATCACACTGCTAAAACCACTCAGCCTGGAGGGCTTAGCTAGACAACTACCTCATGGGGGCAATTAACACATCCCAGCCCTGACCCCACAACTGCCTTAGAAACTTAACTGCAGTTAATTCTTTACCAGGTCCAGTCCTTAATGCCAGTATTTGGCTTTCGTGAAGTGTGTGAAGTGAACTGCCTGACCTTGCATGGGATACAAGGAGCTTGAAGAGGAAAATCTGCTTAATATTAGCACATTTTTCAAGCCCTGGGCAGGCCTTGACAAGATTATTTTTAACAGATGACACACAGCTATTATTTGAAAAGGTGAATGGTTTTTTTGGCAGTGCAAACCAGAGCAGAAAAATCTCATTTGGGTTGATGGAATGGGAGGGGGAGGGGAAGAGAAGAAAAGGCTGTTTGGGAATGGCAAACTGGAAAGTTAACTGACATTTAGACTGGGGATAGGTTCAGTTTTCCTATGTTTTCCAGCCAGAGAGAGAAGAGTGAGAGAGAAGAAAAAGAGAAGAAAAGAAAGAAGAAATGAAAAGAAAAAAAAAAAAAGGAAAAGAAAGAAAAAGAAAAAGAAAAGGGAAAAAGAAGATGTTGGCAAAGCCAGTAAAGCCACTTAACGCTCACAAGGTCCACAAGCTGAGGGAGGGGTTTTGTGCAAGCTTCCCACCACGAAATCCACCCGAGGCATCGGAAATGTCAAGCTGAATTGCTGAAGTGTGGCAAAGTCACAGGCAGCTTTAAAAAGAGATTTTGTAGCAGAACAAACTCCACACTGTGTGTTATGCTCTGTTGGAAAGAACAGTCTGAGAGCCCTCTAAATTTGGGCTCCAGTGCTCCAGGGCTGGAGCAGTCTGGCTCCTCAGCTTGGAGTGTTGTGTGTGGGATAGATGGGGCAGTGTGCAGAGGGAAAAGATGATGGATTTTCCCAGCCTAGCCAGTAAATCCAGTCTTCCACTTACCAGCATCTTTTTGGAGATGTGCAAATTCCTCGAGGCCCCAAACACTCCTGAGAGGGAAGGTTCTCTCTGATTTCCTTGAATGCCCCTATCTTGGCCCACCTTCTTTCCAGGTGGGATTTAAAAAGCAGAAACCCAAAGCTTGATGAAGCCACCAACATGGTCAGGCACCTGGAGGGTCAGACCTACCAGGAGAGCTTGAGGGAGCTTGTTTAAGGGGAGATCTAAGAGCAGCTATAAACTACCTGAGGACTTCTCAAGATGGACAAAGCCAAACCATTTTCCGTGAAGGCAAATACAACAGGCAAAGGATTGGGTTGCTTTCATGGTTGTAGGGACAGAAGACTTCCACAGGTCCCTTCCTACCAGCACTTCTTGGGCTGCATGAACAACACTGGTCTGATTTGGTTTTTAATTTCTTTCAAAGTCAAGTGAACCTTTATTGAACATACTTAAGAACTACTCTCTCAAATTGGAAGTGGTTTCTCAACAGACCTTATTTATCTCTCTTTTCCCTGCTGATTATTTCTTGGATTGATTTGACTGAAGTACTTCTAATTGCCACCATCTAGTCCTCCAGAGGTAGATTACAACTGGTGACTAGTAAAGTCAGTGCAATCCATCTAAGCATGCATCTAACCAAGAGTGAAGATAGGCACTGCTGTATCCTTGAGGACCAAAAACAAGGAGAACATGGTCTGGCAGGGTACTTTCAGGTGGAGAAGACTTGGGACCCAAATGGTAACTTACAGGGATTCAGATTCAGGAGCACACAAGTGATAAAAAGTCTTCCTAAACCCTATGGGCTACATTCCTGCTGGCAGAGAAGAGGTGAGGTGGTCTGAGATGTCTTCTGTCCAAGCCCCCAGTGGCAGTACATCAGGCCAGTGCTTTTGACTCTGTGATTGTCACCCAACAGAAACATGACCACCACAAGTCAACAACCAGTCAAAACAATGCCTCTAGTCGGTCATTAGCAATCTGAGACTAACAGGGCTTGATTAATGGCACTTCACCAGCAGGAGATGGTGAAGGGATGATCTGTGAAGCCCTGAGATCGTCATTGTGGCTAGGCTTCACGAACAAAGATCCAGGGAGGGCTCCAGCCACACTCCTCATCAGCGCCTTTTCCAAGCACGCTGATAAAAAGAGGATAGCAGATAGCACCCTCGAGCCTGTGCTAGGGATATTTTTAGGTGAGACACAGCATGTGCAGAGCTGGACCCACCCTTTAGTCCTAAGGTTCATCTGCCAGGGCCTAGCAAGCTTGGACACTGGCAGAGAAGTCCTTCAGACGGAGGTTTATCCTCTTAGATGGAAGGCTTTACAGGGCTAAATGAGCTCCATCTGCCCGGGTTTGGAATCAGAGTTGTCCCTCTCCTAGGATGACTGCCAGAATGCTAATGAGCTCATCCTACCCATCCAAGGATTATAGGAACATGGGTATCACTCCCCACACTTTCCCGTGGGCAATGAGTTTAATGCTCCCTCTGCTGTTGGCACAGTTATGGCACCAGGGGCCACAGCAGACCCCAAGGGATTTTCAGACTGTGCCTGAAGCCCTGAGATAGCACCTTACAGATGCACTTCTCCTCCTAGCTGACTCCTGCACAGCATCCCAGGTGAAGCTCTCACCACAGCAAACATCTGGCGTGGGACCTTATGCTGCAGCAGCAGATAAAAGAGCTGCATTTCTTTTTGTTAGTATCTCTTCAATCTGCCTACAATAAATTGTTCCAGTGGAGTGATTGGGTTTTCATGTAGTTTCCCTGCAGCTGTTCACTTTGGCTGATGGACCCAACACCTTTTCTCTGATGTTCTGTCAGATTTCCACCAGGATGGCAAACTACTTCTCTTAGGAAACCTGTGAAAACAACCACAAAAAGTGGGGTTGCCTTTTCTCCTCCACTTCTTTTGTTCTGCTTAATGTGAATAAAAAAAAAAACAAAAAAACCCCCTATGTCTTGGGCAAAGACCTGATGAAAAATCTCTGCTGGGCAGGAGGCACTAAGAATAGCAATACTAATAATACTAATAAAATATCATAATAAAATAATAACGTAAAAAAAGAGAGAGATGGGAATTGAATAAAATAAAAGTGGAATAATATTCCAAAGTTTCCTAAACATGTTATCAAACTCTTTCCAGTTCAAGCCTGGCCTTTAGAGCTTTGCCATGCTAAAAGTGACAGACAAAGCAATTTTGGAGGCTACAATGAGGCACAGAAGAATGACTATAAATAATTGCCCAGCACACCCCAGCATGGAGAGCCAGGTCAAACATGTAGTCTTTCCCTTCTCTTCCTCTCAGCTGCTTCTTATATTCCATTGCATCCCTGCCAATCATGCAGGAATGATGAATCAGAAGGCAACAGGCTCATAAATTCTGGGACTGGCTTAGAATATCATGAGAATGAGTGTGCTCTGGATCGTTTTCCATTGATTTCTTGGCTTTGGCATATTTAGGCACACTCAGGACATATATTCTAGTTCTTTCAACATTTGTGAGGGCTAAAATAAACTCTTTTCTCTTTCTTTCTTTCTTTTTTTTTTTTTTGTTATTTTTTCCCCAAGGGAAGAAGAAATGAAAGCTCAGATATTCAGCTTCTGGAACTGGTGCTTTAAGAAAACCCATAAACATCATGACCCACACAATGAAGTCATAAGAGCTGGCAACTGTCTGGACTTCATCTTTCAAAAGTCCTTGTTCTGCTCTCATTAACTTAGAATCCTAAAGTCATAGACTCACAGAATGTCCTGAGTTGGAAGGGACTCACAAGGATCATTGAGTCCAACTCTTGTCTGTGCACAGGACAACCCCAAAGTCACACCATGTGTCTAAGAGCATTGCCCAGATGCTTCTTGAATTCAGTGAGAGTTGGTGCCTTGACTGTATCCCTGGAGCCTGTTCCAGTGCTCCACCACTCTCTTGGTGAAGAATCTTTATCTAATAGCCAACCTAACCTTCCCCTGGCACAGCTTTATGCCATTCCCTTGGGTCCTGTCTCTGGTCACCAGAGAGAAGAAATCAGCTCCTGCCCCTCTGCTTCCTCTCGTGAGGAAGCTGCAGGCCATGATGAGGCCTCCCCTCAGTCTCCTATTCTCCAGGTTGGACAAATCAAGTGACTTCAGCTGTTCCTCAGGCAGCTTCCCATCTAGACCATTCACCAATATGGCTTCATTGGAAGGGTTAGAGGTAAAGGGAAGTTAAATATGAGGGTCCTTTCCCTCATCATAAGCATCCTCTTCCTGTGTTCCCAGACTGTTTTGCTAATGGCTCCTCCTTCTGCCTTGGTTTGGGGTGTTGGAAGGCTCTCAGCACCACAGCTACATGTGTTTTCAATCCCTCCAGGGATGGTGACTCCACCACTGCCCTGGCCAGTGCCTCACAACCCTTTCAGGGAAGATATTTGTTTTAATTTCCAACCTAAACCTCCTCTGGTGCAACTTCAGGCCATTTGCTCTTGTCCTATCACTTGCTACTTCGGGGAAGAGACTAACACCTGCTTTGCTTCAACCTCCTTTCAGGGAGTTGTAGAGAGCCAGAAAGTCTCCTCTGAGCATCCTTCTCCCCAGACTAAACAATCCCATTTCCCTCAGCTGCTCCTCACAACACTTGTCCTCTAGACCCTTCAGCAGCTTCCTTGCCCTTCTCTGCACACACTCCAGCATCTCCATGTCATTCTTGGAGTGAGGAGCCCAAATCTGAGCCCAGGTTTGGAGCTGTGTCCTCACCAGTGCCCAGTCCAGGAGGACAGTCACTAACACAGTCTTGCAAGGGAAGTGATTGCCTTGATACTTTGCTCCTTTCAGTGGTAGGATATTGTCCTTCTTTTGGAAGAATGGATACCACTGGGCTCTGGACTGAAGAGCATCATCTGGGTTAAATAAAACAGCTCTCCAAAAATGCACAAGTCATGCTCCCCTGACAGAGCACAGTCAGATTTACATCAGATGACAACATGGCTCTGCAGCACCAAAGGCCCAAAGCCCCTCAATATTAACTCCCCTTCACTTCCATGAATCTATTGACTTCAGTGGAAATCAAGAGGTGAAAACCTTCCTGGAGGAGAGCCAAAAATGGCTCTTTTATCACGCTCCCCTCTTGCCTGTCCCTGTAGAACTATAGGACTGATTTTGAAGAGGGAGACAACATATTTTCTTGTCACTGATGAAAAAATTTATTTTAACTGGGCACAGAGAAAAAGCAAACTCTTGTTCCCTGAGGTAGCAATAAAAAGTTCTCAGGAATTTCCTCCTTGATACTATAGCATCAAGCAAGCAAGCAAGCATCAGTAGAGCTCCATGGGTTCATAACCCAACAGCATTTGGCCTCGTGCAGGTTGTGTGGATCTCTTCCAGGTTTTTGCTACCACCACTAGTCAGATCCAGCTGCAAGGATGGTGATTAAGGAAACTGTTTCCTGAAAGAGAAGGAGTATTTTACACTTTTGTTGCTAGAACTGAAGAAGATCAGCTAATTCCCCCACCAGGTTCTTCTGCCTTGCAGATCACAGATGCCTTCTACCAGCTGGTACCTAAGGAGCTGATCAATGTATGTTCTTGTTACTTGCACTAACGTTTCTCTATGCATTGAGGGTCCCTAATATGTTACATGTGGTTTCCATTTGGAAACCATTTTTGGGATCTTTTCCAGGAAGTTTCAGGTCATTACCTCAAACTGGTCCTCAGCTGAAAAAGGATTGAGGTAATAACCCACAATATCCTGGAGGACATGGAGGTGGAGAAAAAAAGGAGAGAGAAAAATTTCTATAATGCATCGAAGACAAGAGAAGGAAAATTGCCTGCAGGAGAGATAGGAGGAATGTGGCCTTTGGGCCTCCAGCAAAGGTGTCATAAAACATACTGGATTGAAGCAATATGTCAACAGGCAAGATCTTGGGCAGGGAAAGCAAACTGCACAGAGCCTAAAACTGCTGGGACCACCACTAAGTGATCCCCAGCCCCTGATGGACTTTCACCCTGCAGAGCTGACTGTTAATTAATTTCAGTGTTTCATTAGGATCATCACAGAATCATTAAGGTTGGAAGAGATCTCTAAGATCAAGTCCAATCATGATTTGCTTTTGAGGATGACAGGGAACCAGAAAGTGCTATGTGCTAAGATACCCCTTAAAAAGCTTCTGGCATGGTAGGGGGAGGCTCCAAAAGATCCTGTGGAATCACTACCAAAGGAAGGTCAGTTTTAAGATAAAGACTAACTTATCTGACTTCATTCTCCATCTCAGCTGACTATACCTCATTCTGCTCTTCACTCCTTATTCCTCTCCCAGTCTGAAAATTGCCTTGGCTACAGAAATGACCTTTTCCATCCACTTGGTGTTTTCTGGTTGGGAGCCAGTCATCTACTGGCTGAGCTAACTGACCCCAGGCTACAGCCAAAACTCTTCAACACCTACAGCCCATTTCAAAGAGGGGAGAAGTCTGCCTTGCAGGACCTCAGGAGGGTTGTATTTATAGCCTCACAACAGGCAAACATTACAGGGTTAGCTGACTGGATCTTCTTTAGTCCATATAGAGCTGGAGTTCTCCAAGTGTTCTTTAAAGCATTAAAGCACCATCATGCCAACAAATAGAGGTAGGGACTGATTTTTACCCTGCAAGTTTCAGTTTTCTAATCCTTCAGGGTGACTCTGAGTATCTACATCAGAAGACTTCCTGGGGACTTTGTTTTCAGGAGGTTTTGAATAGGTTATTCAACACTTAGAGCATCTTAGAAGCAAATCCCTCATTGCCTGCCCCTCCCCCAGTCAAATCAGTGCAAATTCAGTTTAAAACCCTTCTACTCCGTTTTTTGTAAAGCAAAACATCACATAGAGGCAAGCTCTTATGTCTTCTGATGATTGAACTTGATCATCTTAGAAGCCTCTTCCAATCTGAATGATTCTGTGGCTCTGGAGTATTGGGAAGCAGCACACCAAACTCCAAAGCACCAGGGATCCTCACACTGCTAAACATTTGCAAAGATGCCTCTCCCTTCTCCACTCCTACTCCACACCATCTTTACAGCTAATATATTAGCTAAACACCCTCAAATTATTGATAGAGTATTCCTGTAGCTCAAGGACCAACATCCTATAGCTTCCTAAGACTGGAGACAAAAGATAATGTTTTGCCTCCAAAGACAGAATGGATTTTCCATCTACTTCTCATTCCTCCTCTATTTCAAGACTTTGCTGGTGTCATCACCTGCCAGCACTATCCAGCACAGCTATCCAAAAAAATGCTATGAGTCTACCCTAGGAAGTAATGAAATCAACACAAGATTCAAGAGGTGTTTCTGGGACAAGACATATCTTAGATTTTCCTTTGTTTTCTGGTTTCTACAGAGCATCAACCAACTGCAGACTGTGATTTTGGACATCCATTTCTGTTGGAGTGATGAGTGATTCCCCACAACTAGTTGCATTGATGACACCTCCAGAAGATACTTTTGTTGACAGCAAAAAAATCTTTTAAATCACTCCTTGCCTCTCATTCAAGGCTTCTTTGCCCAGGACAGAACTCCACTGGCTCGTCTTGGGCTTCAGAAACACAACAGAAGAGCAATAAATTTAAAGTTAAAAAAAAGAAAACAGCTAAAACCATTTCCCAGATTGAGTATTGTGCTTTGGGAAAAAAAAAAGCAAAAGAATATTTTGAGGGTGTGAGATATTCTATATTTTGGAGCAGAAGGAGTAGGTTTTCTGTTTTGTGCTGCATCTATCTCTGGTTCTGGATCCTTTCAGCAGTTGTAATCAAATCCACACGTTTTGGACTAATACCCAAAACCAGAAACACACCAAAAAGCCTGGAGACAGAGCAGTTTTAGATTAATAAACAGTTTTAGATCCTGGTGTAACTCCAGGAGGGACCATTAGCTCATCTGACCTGCATATTACAGGCTATTGAATGCTGCCCAGTCACCTGTGTATTAAGCCTAGTAATTGGGGCTTGACTGCAGCTCATCCTGAGGGAAAGAACCTGTTTGCTTTCAGAGACAAGAGAGAGCTTTCACTTCCTTTGGTGTCTTTTCCCAGCACTAACTGTGCTTAATTCCATGCATCCATGCTTTATCATCCAAGTTTGTCATGCCTTATAAGCTCACCTCAGCTTTGCTCTTTCTGCATTGCATGAGAGCCCCTGGCAAACTCTGTTCTCCTCTGCAAGCTAGCTTCCATGCTCATCAAGTCACACTTGGATTTGTTTGTTTCCTAATGACTAAGCAGACTGAATACTTAATTTTCTTGCTGTAAGACATTTCCCTTTTCTTTTGCTCTTTCAGCATCACAAGCCTGACTTCTCTGCTATACCTGGAACCACAAATCCCACAAGTGACTCACTGGGACCTAGTCAGACCTTTTCTCACCAACATGGCAGCCTTGAGATGAGGTCATGTTTGAGGACAAGTGTGAACACCAATGGGTGATTGCATAAAGAGATGACTTTTTGGCAGGGAAGGTCTTTGTGAAGTACTGGAGAGCCACAGCTTCCCAATGAACTTCTCCAGGCTTTAGGACCTGAACCTCATTGTGCTGAGAGCTACCCAGAGGTTTTGTGCACCAACAAGAATTGCTCTGTTGACATGTAAAAGCCTGTATAAAAACAAGGGGAAGCCAAGGGGCTTCCCAAACTCATGATCCTGAAAAAAAACATGCCTTCTGGGGTATCCCCAGTGCATGGCTCTCAAGGAGTATCTTTCCTTTGCAAGCTCAGACCTTTGTAAGGAGACTCCTGAAGTAAACTCAAGATCCCCTCACATTGAGAGGACCTATCCATCTGCCTTCACTCATTTAAAATACTCTTAAAACAATGTGTTTCCCTTAGTGGTCTGGGTAGCACAGTATTATTTCCTTCTTCATGTGTTTCTGCTCTGTCCCTGGTGTATCTCTTTTATTTGTTTATTGAATTATCCTTTGAACTTGCTTCTGCTTCTTTTCAGAGACCTCCAAATCATTCTTCCTATGCTAAACTTCACCTTCCTCCCAGGCCCCACAATGGCCTGGGCTGCCCTTTAATCCTGCTGAGGCTTAACAACCATGAATTTAAATTGCAAACTCTGCGATTGTTGTGTCTTGCAACTAAAATTCCCAGACTTGGAAAAATCCAACAAAAAGAGAAAAAAAATAAATGCCTCTAACCTTTGCAAAAATATGTTCCCTTCTGGCAGTAAAAGCCATTCCTTCGCAGCACCATTCAGAGAATTTGCCTCCACATCTTGTTGATCTGTCACCTCATAGGCTTCAGATTTTTGGGTGTTTTCATCACTGGTCTGTATATAAGAAAGTGAGTGGGGGGAGAAAAAGGAGGCATAGATTTTGGCAGGAATCCCTGCCTGGAATGAATATAAAACTTTGTTTTATTTAAGTGATCTGGTTGTGTGTGTGTGTGTGTGTGTAAGAGAGAGAGAGAGGAGACAGAGAGAGAAGAGAAACAAATAAAGAGAGATTTTAAAAGTGAGTGTGAAAGAAATTCCCCAGAGAGACAAATAAAGGACATTTTTATTGCTAATAACACATGTTCTGGCATAAGCTTTGCACGTTGTTAACCCACCTTGAAACTGGTGAGTTTGGTGTGGCTTTTTAAGAGGTATGGCACAGCCATTTGGGTTTTGACCCACTTTTAGACCTGGCCTGCCTCAAAACTTTGTTGTCTTGAGGTCTGGAGACCACTGTTTCCTGCCCAACTAGGAGGAAATCACTGTGTGCTTGAGGGAGCTTCTCTGCTTTGGTCAATTCCTCAGCAGAGCATCAAGAAAATTGCANCTTGACAGCCCTTTTGGGGAAGAAATTTTCCCTAATATCCAATCTAAACCTCCCCTAGCACAATTTGAGGCTGTTTCCTCTTGTCCTATCACTTGTCACCTGGGAGAAGAGACCAACCCCCACCTTGCTCCAGCCTCCTTGCAGGGAACTGGAGAGAGCCAAAAGGTCTCCCCTCAGTCTCCTCTTCTCCAGNAGTAAAAGCCATTCCTTCGCAGCACCATTCAGAGAATTTGCCTCCACATCTTGTTGATCTGTCACCTCATAGGCTTCAGATTTTTGGGTGTTTTCATCACTGGTCTGTATATAAGAAAGTGAGTGGGGGGAGAAAAAGGAGGCATAGATTTTGGCAGGAATCCCTGCCTGGAATGAATATAAAACTTTGTTTTATTTAAGTGATCTGGTTGTGTGTGTGTGTGTAAGAGAGAGAGAGAGGAGACAGAGAGAGAAGAGAAACAAATAAAGAGAGATTTTAAAAGTGAGTGTGAAAGAAATTCCCCAGAGAGACAAATAAAGGACATTTTTATTGCTAATAACACATGTTCTGGCATAAGCTTTGCACGTTGTTAACCCACCTTGAAACTGGTGAGTTTGGTGTGGCTTTTTAAGAGGTATGGCACAGCCATTTGGGTTTTGACCCACTTTTAGACCTGGCCTGCCTCAAAACTTTGTTGTCTTGAGGTCTGGAGACCACTGTTTCCTGCCCAACTAGGAGGAAATCACTGTGTGCTTGAGGGAGCTTCTCTGCTTTGGTCAATTCCTCAGCAGAGCATCAAGAAAATTGCACAAATGAGCCACAGATCACAGAACCAGGGAAAGGTTTGGGTTGGAAAGGACTTTCAAAGATCATCTAGTCTAACCCCTCTGCCATGAGCAGGGATAGCTTTCAATAGACCAAGTTGCTCAAAACCTCATCCAACCTGGCCTTGATCACATTGTCAGCTAACATAATGGTCATTCCTCAGGATTAGCCCTTCCATACCCCAAATCACCTTTTCAGAACACCTTGCAAAGGCTCACAGTTTATCTATGCTTCCCAAAGGGGACTGACCTCACCACAGCAAACCAAGTTACCTTTGTGAGGTGCTCAGGTTGCTTTTCACTTGTCCCAGCTGCAGAATGGAGTGTGGTAACTCAAGTGTTTGAAGCCACAGTTGTGTGCAGCAGTAATGCAACACCTTGTCCATTGCCACCATGCCACATGGGACATCCCCATGGGAGCTCTTCCTCACCATGGCTTGCATCACTCAAGACAGAGCTGCTTCTGTTTGCAGTTGTGAGCTTTATTTCATCACTGCCTGAACTAGAAGCTTCCCTTTTGGTCCATAAATCCAAGCCAACAGAAAATTGTGACTTCTCCCTGTCTGAAGGTTTCAGAGGTAGCTCCTCACTGTGATCCCATGGGAAAGGCAAGCATAATTCTCTTTCACTGGAAGGAAACTGAGGCAGAAAAAGTAAAGAAAACTAAAACAAACTCTTGGAAACGCTTCTGGGGTACTTGGTTCCTATTATTTCATTACTGAGGTGCCAAAACAAATGAAATCTGCTGGTTACTCAGCTCCTTTGAAGTTCAAGCCTACAGCTTCAGCTGCCAGCTTGGAACAATTTTCCTTCATGGACACATCCGTGGCTGAAGAGGCAAGTGTCAGAGCTAGCAGGAGTTCCTGACTTCCCAGCACGATGATCTACAGATCAGAGCATCCTCCATCTGTTCTCCAGCCAAAGCTGCAGGCTCTCCTTCCAGCTGCCTGCCCTCTCTAAATCTGAGCCTTGCATCTGGCCTCCCCACCTGGCTGACACCCCACTCGCCTGGAGCACTGACTCCCACACACTTCGTGGCTGGAAGAAGACCTCTTTTCTAGCCATCTCCAGTGAAGACCCTAGTGAAAGTGGAACTGAACACAAAGCAGATGCTGATCATAACCCAATTCCCCCAGACAATATGATCTCATCTCACAGCCAGTAGCTTTTCTTTCTTGGTGATGCTCTGGTCTTCTTCTCTCTCCTTCCCTTTCCCTGTAGATCAATAACAATGTCTTGTCCCTGTTTTCTCTCAGATGGAAACCAGTTACCTGACTTGAGACACTAAATACTTATTTCCATCCTCACCTTTCCCCTTTTCCTGCTTCCTGCCTTTACGGTTGGACTTGATGATCTTAGAGGTCTCTTCCAACCTGAATGATTCTGTGATTCTGAATGATGCTCCAGCAGTTTGGCTACTGATCTCCTTACACCACTGTGGCAACAAAGGCACTCCTATAACTTACACCAGAAACAATGAACAAGTGTCTGAAGGACACTTTAGAACCTCATGTAGCAAACACTCCTGTGTTTGGGGTGCTACACGAGTGACTTAATGTCTTTTACCTTGCATTTGCCAAGGTTTTTTTCAGGCTACTTACGTGTGCACTTGAACTTTGGCTTTCTCCCTCTCTTCTTGTCTCCCAGGTATAGATATCACCTCATAAACATCTCACACCACCACAGGATTTCTTTGGGTACAAGCAAAACACCTAGAAGACACGTGTGACCTCACACCTCAGTCTCTGCGGGGATATTGGTGCAATCAAGTTTTCATGCAGGCCAAAGCAAGCATCAGGATAACACTTCATGATGGACACCAGCTAGACCTTCTCAAAGGTAACCCACTTGACCCTCTTCTTAACTTGCCCTGCTAGGTTCATGGGCTCTGGTCCCTTGGAGGGGGCTGCTGAGATGCTAGGAGTTTCCTAGCTGAAACATGACAGCTAGCAACCCATCAACAGGGTCTACAGTGTCTTCAGTCATCTCAAATCTTGTGCTTTGCCCTCATGCTTTCAAGTCAGACCTGATTTCAAAGGTTGTGGGACCATGCTCTGGTCCAAACCTGAGAGAAACCTCTTTGCTTTCTTCAAACACCAATGTGGTGAGGTATTTGGGATGTTCTGGAACTCCGGAGTTCTTCTGGCTAAAGCTCACGTGCTCTTCCACGGAGCATCCTGCCCATGCAAATTTGGGGCAGTATGGCATGGTGAAGAAGAGAGACCAGGATTAAAAGGCATGGGTTGAAAATCTTCATCAGGAAGTCATTCTTCAATACTAATTTGGAGGGAATGGAAAGAGATGTTTCCAGCCAGAGATTCATGCAGGGAAACTGAAGTCCAAGATACCCCTATGTGGGGAGACTTCCATCAGTATTAACAGCTGATTAATTTCTTGAATGCTGAAGATACCTCACTTGACTTTGGACTTTCCTCTGTCCTTATCTGCAAGTTCAGTGTCTGCCAAAGGGCATTTTTGGCTAACAGGGTTGGAGGTCACCTCTTACAGATCATGGCCAGAGGTGTTGATTGATGAGACACAGCCAGAGATTGGTGCCAGGAGGTTATCTGCTGCTGACACCATCCAGCCAAGGCTTGGGCTCCAGACTTCACCTTCACCTACCAGACGACCTCTGCACTTTCCAAATTTACTGATGACTTGCTATGTTTGCAATTGATTTGCTGATGATTTCCTCTTGCTCCAGATGAGAGGAATCAAGTTCAACCAGGATATGTAGGGCCCTGATCCTGCTTCCACACGGGGTGTACTTGCCCCCCAGGAATTAAAATGAACAAGGGCTTAACAGAAAAAATTCAAAAGCTCACTGGAGAACCTCTCCTGTCTGTTCAACTTTCTTTCTTTGCCTTTTTTTTTTTTATTTTGTCCTTCAAGGTGCAGTCTCCTCACAGATTCGGTCTCCCACAGCTGAGCCTTTCCTCTAGAGCCACATTAAGCTGCTCTTGGAGAATATTCCATCCTGGTGGGGTTTTCTCTCTCTCCCTTCTTAGGCTGTAACACAGGAGAGGTGTGTGAGGGGGGGGAAGGTTTCCAGTCAAAATATCCTTTGTCAAATGCACATCACTTTACTGACAGATCAGGGCTGAAGGAATGCCACTGAAGTCAATCCTTCCGTTGGGAAGGGGAAACCCAATAAATTCTCTGGCAGCAGGCCTTGGTCTTCAGGGTTCTATCTTCACTTGAAACATCAGCCACCCTTCCAGTCCCATTCATCACAATAGCAATTTCTTCCTTTAGCATCTTCTGGTCCTTTCATGTTTCTTTCTGGAGGAGAAGTCTAGCAAGCAAACAAACCAAAGTTCTTTGGAGTGTGACTGATGGGCACAAATGATTTCACTTGGTCTGCAAGCCTGTTGAAAACTGGAAGTCCAAATAAGATAACAACTAAATCGGTATTAACTCTTAGAGATAGCTTAGCTGGAACCAGTGCAAAGCAAAACTGGCAGAGACAGGCTCCTTGATGTTAGCTGATGCCCCACTGGTGTCATGTTATTTTTCTCTTGAACATCCCACACAAGGACCAGGAGGGCTGAAAGATGTCAGAGGATTCACTGCAAGCCAGCAGCCAGGGCCAGTGATTTGCACTCAGCATCCTTAGCTGTGCCTTGGGATACAGAAAGGTGACTCGTGAGAACCAGCCAGGAGCACTCCCAGGCTGTTCAAAGGGAAGAAACCAGCCCTTTCCCTGCACAGAATACCTCATCCTTTAATTACAGCATCACAAGAGGAGTCACACAAGATTATTATTTGATTTTAAAGATCCTGTTCCCATCCACACCAGATGCTTTTGCTCTGAGACTGTTGCCTACTCTTTCTGTGCTCAGCTCTGCACCTGGAGGGCTCTTTCCTTAGCAGTTTTCAGGCTTCAGTTTTTGTCAAGCTTTGAAACACTTCAATGGCCAATCTCTCACAAAAAAAACCCCATGTTTGTTAAGATAGATACTTCCTAGAACTACAACAGAGGAAAAAATACCAAATATTTAAAGGGGAATATTCCTTGTGTCACTTTGCAATGCTTGTTGCAAGTTTTTTCAGCTCCCAAGGGGACTGCAGGCTGAGCACCACCAGTTTTATGCTGGATGGCTTCCAGTTGCCTTCACTTTCATTTAGACTCCATTTCCATGTTGTTTTCTACAGTTTTTTGTAGGCTGGCTTAGTGAAGCCAAAAACATCAGCTCCAAAATTGCAAACAGTGAAGAAAGAACCACTGACATGCATGAAAAAAAAAAATAAGAGGAATATTATATATCCCCAGTTTTCCAAGGACTATTGTGAATTTAGACAGTGCAGGAAGCCTTTAGCCCTTCACTGAACACATTGTGCCAGCACATCCCTGAAAAGCAGCAGCCTTGTGACCCTCTTGCCATGGATTCTTTTCCCCATCCTTTCCCCACCACTTCTCTGGGGCCACCAAAACAGTTTGTGACCTTGCAGGGATTGATACTCCTTTAAAACAGCCCAGGAGGTGGAGTTTTCCCTTAAACTCAGTTTGGTTACCCAAGCTGGTGCAATATCCAGAATTGCTTGTTCTGGTGCAGGAGGTGGTGAGGTACCTTTTGCTCATGGTGGTGACAGCTTGGGACAGCTCAGCAGGTTCATTCAAATGTGACCTTAAAACCTTCCAGGATATGAATAACAGAATCCCAGAGGTAGAGGTTGGAAGGGACCTCTGGAGATCATCCAGTCCAACCTTTCTTGCTAAAGCAGGGGCACCCACAGCAGGTTGACCAGGATCAGAGCCAGGTGGATTTGGAATCTCTCCAGAGAAGGAGACTCCACAAGCTCTCTGGGCAGCCTGGGCCAGGGCTCTGCACCCTCACAGCAAAGATTTTTTCTTTATGTTCAGCTGGAACCTCCTGGGTTCCAGTTTGTGCCTATTGCCCCTTGGCCTGGCCCTGGGCACCACTGAGCAGAGTCTGGCCCCAGCCTCTTGCCCCCTGCACCCTTGAGCTCTTGCTCAGCATTCAGCAGCTCCCCTCTGGCTCTGCTCTTCTCCAGCCTAAGCAGCCCCAGGGCTCTCAGCCTTTCCTCCTGCCACAGATGCTCCAGTGCCCTCAGCATCTTCCTAACCTCTGCTGGACTCTCTCCACTAGTTCCTTGTCTCTCTGGAACTGGGGAGCCTAGAACTGGAGCCAGGACTCCAGACGTAGCCTCTGTAGGGCAGAGTGGGAGGAGAACCTCCCTTGACCTGCTGGTCACACTCTTCTTCATGCACTCCAAGAAACCACTGGCCTTCTTGGAAGGACTCTATTATCCTTACTCTGCAGTACAGCACAGAGAAAGGATCAGGTGATGGTAACACCATGCAGACCTTTAGACATGAGTAGACAGGGCTCTCCCTGAAATGAGACACCATTCACATGAATCAGAACTTCTCATATGGGATTCATCCTGATTTACTGGCCTCTTTGAAGTAGGCAGGCAGCTACTTAAGGCTTCTTCTGGAGTTGCTGGGTAGGGAGACCCTTCCAGAGATCCCTGGCTGGGACAACTGGCCAAGAGCATGCAAATGAGAAATGAATCTGATTTATTAAAAAAAAGGATCCTTAAAAGTATCTTCTCTGCCCAGAATCACAGAATGGTAGGAGTTGGAAGGGACCTCTGGAGACAATCTAGTCCAGCTCCCATGCAAGAGCAGGATAACCTAAAGCAGGTTGCACAAACAATCTCTTGCTACAAGAAGGAAAAACATGTCAGGGGACTCGAGCAGAAAGATGCCAGAGTTGTGCAAGTAGGTGCATGAACTTACAAGGAGAAACCATGTCAGTAAGAAAAAACCTAAGAGGTCTCCTTAGCCAGCAAGCCTGTGATGATTCATAGCCACCCCTCCCCTCCCTTGCCCCACAGCCCCCCCAGCTTGCTAAAAGCCCCAGTTCACTGCAAACTCCACAGCTGGATAAACTCATTGAGCAGACAGGTCTTTCCTAATTTTAATGGGAATCCTGGATGACCTCTGGCCTGCCTGGACAGCCCTGGGAGAAATTAGCTGATTAAAAATGTCCAAGGGGAGCTGCAAATGGGAAAGGTTTTATTATTCTAAGATGTAACTGGCAAGGCACCATATTACTGACTTATCACAAGATACTGCATGACCAGAATATTTAATTATGGTAGCTTCTTCCTCCAGTTCATTGTCTATCCTGGGTTTGATACACTCAGAGCTGGGAGGAGTGGTGTTTCTCCAGCCAGTGGTCCCCTGGAAGGTCAGGTTGGGTTAACACAGCTGCTTTTCAGCTCTAGGACACTATTTGCCTTCCTTTTGCCTCTGAGTGGAGGGAGTTCACAGGCTGTCCAGGGAAGTGGTGGAGTCACCATCCCTCGAGAGGTTTAAAAAATATGCAGTTGTGTTCCTTAGGGACATGGTTTGGTGGTCTAGTGGTGATAGGTTTATGGTTGGGCTTGATGATCTTAGAGACCTCTTCCAACCTTAATGATTCTGCGTATGGTTCTGCATGTGCTCCCTCCTCTCTGCTCAGTCTTTTTTTCCTTCCAGTGTCAAGAATGAGCTTAACTCCTAAAATATCAGAGCTCACCTCTGGCATGCTTCACCAGGAAGTGCCTCCACTGTCACTCTGGGGGACTTCAGGGCAGGGAAATCCATCTTACTTGGCTTTCCAGGCCCCACGCCTGCAGACATCTCCATCTGAGCTGCACACCCCCTTGCTCCCCAGACTCTGGAGTCAAGAGAGGAAAACAGGCACTTCTGAGGAGCAATTCATCTCAGCCTCCTGTAGACATTTCTATGAAGTCAGAACCGTGCTCTGTTTCTCTTCACTGACTATAAAGGCAGCCTGGGGTGAAGAGCTTGCATGGAGGCCTCTTTGGGAATGGATGCCTATGTTAGGTGAGATTAATTTTGTCCTCTCTAAATCACTTGGTATGGAAGTCAGGCACCCAGTTTGATGCCAGAGCTTTGATTTTGGAGCATTGCCTGCAAATCTGTTTCTGTGTCCCTCTCTTGCTGCAGCTGCAGAAGGGCTCTGATAAAAGTTAATCCACTTGCTGCAGTTTTGATAAGCCTTGAAGGCATCAGACCTTGCTAACATCTGCTTCAGGGACTCATCCCTGGAATTTGTCTCCATCTCTAGAATTTTTCTCCATTTCTAGGAACATGCCAGGTCAGATGTGACCCACAGCAGCTTGTCCAGGATCACCTCCAGGTGGGGCTGGAATCTCTGCAGAGAAGGAGACTCCACAAGCTCTCTGGGCAGCCTGGGACAGGGCTCTGCACCCTCACAACAAACAAGCTTCTCCTCCTGCTCAGCTGGAACCTCCTGGGTTCCAGTTGGTGCCCATTGCCCCTTGGCCTGGCCCTGGGCACCACTGAGCAGAGTCTGGCCCCAGCCTCTTGCCCCCTGCACCCTTGAGCTCTTGCTCAGCATTCAGCAGCTCCCCTCTGGCTCTGCTCTTCTCCAGCCTAAGCAGCCCCAGGCCTCTCAGCCTTTCCTCCTGCCACAGATGCTCCAATCCCCTCAGCACCATGAAGATGCTCTGCTGGACTCCTTATATTGCTGTGGGGTGGATTTCTAGAAGATTATCCCTTTGGCAAAGCAGTTTGCAATCCTTCTGAGATAAGGGCTGCCTTTAGCAGGACTCTGGGGCAAGGCTCAGCCTATTTGTAGTCATCTCCCTGCTTTAGACTATTTGGTGCTACTGTGACTTAAATAATCTCTTTATTGATATACAGATAAGAATTTTCTTTGATCTTCATTGCCTTGGACTATATCCCAGTTTAGGAGTTATCTCATAGGTGAGCTCCCCCTCCAATCACTTGTGATCCCACCAGCAACTCCCAGTTACTTACACATGAAAATAATATTAGGAAAACATTTACCCTAAGCTTTAGCTTCATTTAGTAGAATTTAGCAGCTGGAAATAACCAGGAGGAGCCAGCACCTTGCATAGAGCCAGCACTGTACAGACCACCAGCAAGTGCTCCACAGACCTCACTTTGGAAAGGGATGAGACAGATGGAAGTCATTATTTTGTTTTGAACCAAACACCAGCTGGGGCCAACATTTGCTGTCTGTTACCTCTGAGTAAATCCAGAGAAACTCTGTCATATTCCTTAATAATCAGTCCTGGAACCAATCTTATTAAATATTTGCCTTAATGAACTTGGCAGACAATAGTTAGGCGCCTGGGCAGGAGATCTGCTGATGGCACAATCTTGAATGACTGCACTGTTGTTGCAGAGGAGGTTCAGAAGATGATATGGGAAGAGTTGGATGACCCTGAAGGGGGTTTGAGTGAGAGAAATGGGTGAATTTTGGCAGTAACCAAGCTTAAGACACTCCACTGAGAGGTTAAGATGGAAGCTTGGTTTGAGGCAAGAGGAGAGAAGAAAGGACCTGAATTGCTGTATCTGAGCACAGTGACCTGACAAAGATCAACAACAATCATAATGTATCTCAGGCAAGATGTTTCCAGCAGAGATAGAGAAGTCTTCATATTATTGCACAGAGAGCAGCTGAGACATCATCTAAACTGCTATGAAGTGCTGGTCACCCTAAGCCAAGCCAGATGAGTTCAAAGTTAAAGAGGTACAAAGGGACCTGAGAGTGCATCTCGTATGGTTGGAACTGATGATCATGGTTGGACTTGATGATCTTAGAGGTCTCTTCCAACCTTAATGATTCTGTAAACAGTAGCTAAAGAAGCTTGGTTTGTTCAGCTAAGGAAAACAAGTAGATTTATGAACTACATCTGTGCCAGTGAATTAAGCATTCCCAAGATGGTTGTCTGAGGTCCACCAGAGAGGAATAAATAGTGTCTAGGGTGGTTATATCCATTCTGCTGACTGGGCAGTCCATGATCTATCCTGACTTCAGGAACATTCTGAACATGGTTTGAGAACATCCCAGTTGGCACAAGTGGCAAGTTTGCGATTGATGTTCCAGCAAGTGAACTGTCATGACTGAGTGTTCCTGACAGTGTTTCCATCAGGAAAGAAACATCAGCAAAGAAGAAAAAAAAAAACCCAACAAAAAAAAAATTCAAGCTAAAGGAAAAATTGGCACAAAAAGAAGGAATTATTACATAGACCTGAGCAAGTTTGGACTAGAAATTAAAGAAGGCTTGCCCCTTGGTATTTCTGTAGGAGCCATCCCTGGAAGTGTTCAAAACCCATGTAGATGTAGTACCTGGGGACATGGTTTTGTGGTGAGCATTGGCAGTGTTAGGTTAACAGTTGGACTCGATGATCTCAGAGCTCTTTTCCAACCAGAATGATCCTATGAGTCTATGATTTAGGTATGCATGTGTCTACACACCTGCACTGGAGAGAAGGGAACCCACCCAGGAGGGACCATCTCACTCCAAGATGGTGTCTAGGCTATACCTTCTGGAGCTGCTTACTTCTCTCCTTCTGTGCCAAGTGCCACAGGTGAGACTTACACATCTCATTTATAGAGAAAATTAATCCCACCCCAGAAATTTTCCAAGTAATCATGGAGCAAACTCTGGAACAGACTTCCAAGGCATTCAGGGAGCACATGCAGCCACTTGCCAGCATTTGCCTCCTAAAGAAGATTATGCATCAACATCTAAGCAACACAACGTCTGAGGCTGAGGGTGAGATCCTCAGCCAGTGGAAACTGAGACCTTCTTTGGGGCTACACTGATTTACAACAGCAATAATCTTGTTCATCTCTCTTTCTGGGAGCACAAATGATAGATCAGGGTTGGTTTGGCTTTGTTTTTCTTTCAAAACACATTTCCTTGGAACTGAGAGTGAATTTCTTCATTGACACTAAGGATACTTCATTGCCTTTAGCAAAACTGCTGGTTATTAACAGAATCCCAGCGTGGTGGGGATTGGAAGGGACCTCTGGGGATCATCTAACCCAACTATCCTGCCCAGAGAAGAGCAATGAAAGTGATGAAGGCTCTAGAGCTTAAGTGTGAGGGAACTGGGATTGGTTAGTCTGGAGAAGAGAAGGCTCAGGGGAGACATCCTGGTTCTCTCCAACTCCCTGAGAGGAGGTTGGAGCCAGGAGGGGGCTGGTCTCTTCTCCCAAGGAACAAGAAATAGGACAAGAGGAAATGGCTTGAAGTTGTATCAGGGAAGGTTTAGGTTGGACATTAGGAAAAAAAATCTCCCCAAAAGGGTTGTCAAGGCCTGGCACAGATCCCAAGCATGGGAAGAGGACCAAGGTCCCAGTGTTATGCCTCATAGAGGAATTGCTAATGGAGGAGACAGGAGGAAAGGAAAATCATTACCCTGTAATCCAGTGCATGAAAGAAGACTGAGGGACCTCTTGAGTCATTTGAGCAAAATGTCATAGGTTCCCATTCCCACTTCCAAAAGGCTTTTCCAAAATTGCATTCCTCTGATATTTCAAAGCGATCTCCTAATTTTCCCACCTCAAAAGCAGCCATAGCCCAATTTACATCCATTTATGTTTGTGCCACTAGAAACATGGAACTTAAATACCTCCTTCTCCTTCCTGCATCTTCATCACACCCAGGACAGAGAGCTCATCTCACCCATCCATCCAGGTTTAGGGCTTCAGTCTCCATATTAATTGAGAAGCTCAGGTTTGGTGGCTCGAACTGAAAATAAAATAAAATAAGTAGGACTACAGGTTGTTGTTGACAGAACCTGGCAGTAGCTCTTAGCATAATGTCATATAAAACTACCTCATTTTCTTATTAGGGTAATTATAACAGTTCTGTTTCCTTCCTTCCTGTTCACACCCTTTCTCCAAGCTGAAATGCTGACTGCCAAGCCCAAACAACTCAAGATAAATCAAATCTGGCATCCAAAGTTGTCTTCATTTACTCTTTCAATGGCTTGTTAAATATTTCACACACACAAACACTTATACCCACCCAGAAACACCTTTTTTTTTTAAACATTATGCCAAAGAATGAGTGAAGAAGCTGGAAATTTATTTTGGATGGTGAGGTTGAGGAGACACAACCCAAGAAATGTTGATCTTGAAAGACAGAAAGGTCTGTCAAACCAAGGTGGCTCCTGGAGATGTCATCTAATAACTTAAATTCATAGTGCATTCTATATCCTGAGGTGTTTAAGGCTCTGGTTGCTGAGGTTCTTTCATAATTCAGTTGGAGAAGAAGGCAGTAGCCAAGCCATGGCAGCAACACAGCAACTTTCAGGAAGGCAGGCAAGCAGAGGGTGAAATTTTGTTGTTGNCCTTAGGACAGAGGTTTAACCTCTTAGATGAAAGGCTTTACAGGGCTAAACGAGCTCCATCTGCCTGGGTTTGGAATCAGAGTTGTCCTTCTCCTAGGATGACTGCCAGAAGGCTAATGAGCTCATCCTACCCATCCAAGGATTCTAGGAACATGGGTATCACTCCCCACACTTTCCCGTGGGCAATGAGTTTAATGCTCCCTCTGCTGTTGGCACAGTTATGGCACCAGGGGCCACAGGAGACCACAAGTGATTTTCAGACTGTGCCTACGGTGAAATTTAGCAGAGAACTAACTCAGCCTTGAGTAGGCAAATTGGGTGTTAGGGGTTCTGCAGTGTAGAGGTCTCCATCCCAGCTGGATGCCCTGAGTCAAAGGAGACAAATGGCCATGTAGATTGGATAGTAGGAAAAATTTCTTAACTGCAAGAGTAGTTAGACATTGGCCCAGGCTGCCCAGGGCAGTGGTGAAGTCACCATCCCTGGAGAGGTTCAAAACCATGTAGATATAGTACTGAGGGCCATGGTTTAGTGGCATGGTGGTGATAGGTTGATGGTTGGACTTGATCATCTTATAGGTCGCTTCCAACCTTAGTGATTCTGTGCAGCACAGGGATCATTTAATCTCTTTTATATATCTGCTTGAGATCAGATGAACCATCTCCTGCAAGTGCCTGCTTCCCTCTGGTGACTGCAAAGAGTCCCAATAATTACTTACAACATAAATGTATACATGGGATTAACATATATATATATAAACATATCTATGGGATTTATAACATGTAGTACATGGAATTATAGAATCATTATGGTTGGAAAAGACCTCTGAGATCATCAAGTCCAACCATTCATATGCTTTCCTCTGAGACAGAAATACACTTTTCCATCCAAGTCAGTGGTGCAAAATCTGGTCAATACAGCCAGTAGAGTTTTAGGAGGCAACCCAGCCAAGCAGATGGAGATTATATGTATGTATTATTTCTTGCACAAGAAAGACATGGACCTGTTGGAGCAGGACCAAGAAAATAATCTGAGGGTTGGAAGCCTTCTGCTGTAAGGACAGGCTGAGAGAGTTGGGCTTGTTCAGCCTGGAGAAGAGAAGGCTCCAGGAAGATCTAAGACTAAGACTAAGTATCTAAGACTAGGTAGACTAAGATCTAAGACTAAGTATAAGGAAGAAATATTTTACCATNTAGCTTTTCAGTACTTTAAGGGTTGATTTAGACTAAGTATAAGGAAGAAATATTTTACCATAAGGGTGGTGAGACCCTGTCTCAGGTTGCCCAGAGAAGTGGTAGATGTCCCATCCCTGCAAACATTCCGAGGCTCTGAGCAACTGCTCTAGTTGCAGATGTCCCTGCTGACTGCAGGGGGTTAGACTAGGTGACCTTGGAAGGTTCCTTCCAAGTCAAACCATTCTCTGATTCTGTAACATATTGACAGTATTAATTAGCACAGTCTCAGCTGACACTGACTAATTGCCTGGTGGGTTGTGGGTGTGTGAACTGTGAAGCTTTTGTTTCAGAATGCTGTGACTCAAACCATTTCTCCTTTGCATTGGGAAGGGCAGGCAGCACACTCAGCCATGGCTGGATCTCACAATTGAGGGCTTTTGGCTAGCCAAAGATTGACTCTGGCAAAGCTTTGCAATAACATCCCTCCAACTTCCAGCTCCATCACTTCCACAGTCACTGGCTGGGCAGGCACATGCTCTTGAGTCACTTCAGACAGCTGTGGTCAGACAGCTGGAGTGAGCTGGATGCATCTTCTGGATGCTCTGTGGAGTCCCATCTGAAAGCCCACTTGATGAGGAGCATGTCTTGGAGCATGCATATCTCCCAAGTCCAAATGCCAGAGGTTTGAACACCAGGTTGGAGGTATCTCCACACCAAGCCATAGGCCAGAGAACATTCCTTCTTAAGCCATGGCTCCATGATTTTATATCCATACCTCTCCTACCAAAAGCCAGAGAAAAAGAAGTTTGTGCTAATCTGAAACCTCAGGCACAATCCATAAAGGCTGATGGATTGGGGCTGACAACCTGGCAGGTTTGATTGGGTCATGGAAATATCTGCTGAAAGCCACATGAGCACATCTGATTTGGCAATAATAACTTAAAAAAAAAAAAAAAGAAACAAACCCCAAATATTTGCTGCCTATAAACAGAAAAAGGTGCTTTGTTTTATGCCCTCAGTAGGGGTGTTGCAGTTTCTAGCAGATGGACAAAAAAACCATCTGTGAACCATCAGGTAGATGATCTTTATATTGCCTAATGCTCAAGTTTGGTTGGTTGGCATTAACAACAACTTGTGGCTTCCTTTCCTCTAAATGCTGCTTTACTTTTAATCAAATCTTGCAGTCACATCACCTCAGCCAAGCATTCTCTTGGGGTGGAGGAGGCAAAGGTGAAGAAGGAAACCTCTGTGAAATTCATTGCAAATGTTCTCCCTCCCTTCTGCAGGGGTTTTGGGTTTTGGGTTTTTTCCTGTTATAAATAAATAAATGCAAGATGCTCACAGATTGCTTTTGACCTCCACCCCCTCCAAAAAAAAAATAAGGTGAGTAAGAGGTTTTTCCTCAAGGTTGGAAGAGATCTCTAAGATCAAGTTCAACAATCAACCTATCACCACTAAACCATATCCTTAAGTACCACATCTATGTGGGTTTTGAACCCCTCCAGGGATGGTGACTCCACCACCTCCCTGGGCAGCCTGGGCCAATGCTTAACAACTCTTTCAGTAAGAAACATTTCCTAATATCCAATCTAACCCTCCTCTGGTGCAGCTTGATCTGACACCCTGAGATGTGCCTGGCATGCCACAGGACTCATAGTGAGAGTTAGCAATTAGTGCCAGCATGTACATTTTGGGTCTCCAGAGGGTTTAAGATCACCAGAAAGAGCAGCATTTTCTTCTCTCTGGTGATAACTTTTGAAGCACTGAGTGGGGCAGCAACTGGGAAAGAATGGGGAAAAGGCCACAGGAGAGAGAGAGAACTTGACTGAAGTTTGTTTGCAGGCATTTGGGGCACATCACATGAGGATGGTTCTTCTCACTAGCCACTCAAAACTAAACCTTTGGTGATAGCAGAAGGTCTTCAGCTGCAAGTATAAGGCTAGCAAGGTGGCTTCTTGATAGAAGGAAGGAGTCAGGTGAAGGTAAGGGCAAGGATATCCTAGATCACAGGCTTAACATGTGCTGCAGGAGTAAACTAGAAGGTGTCAACCACAGGAGAGTAGTGGAACAGGCACAGGGCACAAAAAAGTCATTACTCACAGGGTTACCATAGCCTGGTAATACTGGCTGTGATGCCTTAGCAGTTATCTGCAGATCATGTTCCTGGCATTGGGTTTGGCTGGAGAACAGCAGGAACATGCAGGGAATTGTACTGTTACAAGGTTTACACAGAGAGGCTGCTGGAAGCAGTGTGTTGACACTCATAGGTGAGCATCTAGGTCCTAACACCTTCATCAGACCTTTCATGGTACATAATGTAGCATTTTTGGAGGGCTGTTTTGAGCCCCAGACTCATCATCCTTACAAAATTCAGCACTTGGATCTGAATAACTCTTAAACAACTCAAAACCTGCTGGACTTTTAGGCTGGGAAGAAGTGCCCACAGAGAGTGAGAGGATAACCCATGGCAACCTCTCCAAGTGTCTTAGCACTGCTGCTCCGCACCCCTTCATCTCCCAGCCTATACTGATCCCAGGCATTGCCCCAACCCAGGTGCAGGATCCTGCACTTGGCCTTGTTGAACCTCATGAGGTCCAACATCTCCAGCTTGTCCAGGTCTCATCCATCTGAAGTGTCAACTGCACCACTCAGCTCAGTGTCATCTGTAACTTTGCTGAGGGTGCACTTGATCCAACTGTGTCATTGATGAAGATATCAAAGAGTATGAACATCTGAGGGACACAACTTGTCACTGACTTCCATGTGGACATGGAGCCATTGACCACTACCTTCTAAATGCAACTATTCAATCAATCCAAGGATTTCATTTATGCTGATAGGAACAGTGAGGTGCTTTTTCCTCCTGTAGCAAGATCTGGTCCATCAGTCTCTTTCTAAGAGCCATGAGAAGCAACAGCAATTGCCTTTAATCTCCCAAGCCCAATCAATCCCCATTGCTTCTCCTCCCTTCCCCAGATGTCAGACCAGCTGTGGCAGGAGCCAAAAATGGGCTTTGCATTATTTCCAGCTGTTAGGCAAATTATGGAGGAGAAAAACCACATTTGGGATCTTTTTTTTTCTCAATGCTGTCAGTCAGATGGAACAGCAGGTCCCAAAAAACAGTTATGAATAACCATTAGTAGGAGAAGACTTTGAAAATGGTCCTTGTTTATCCATTTGCTGGAGGGTCTAAATCCTGGTAGAGCTTAGAAAAAATCCACCCTTTTCATGAAGCTTTTCAACTCTGCTTGGGCAAGAGCTGCTCAGCACAGGATAATAAATAAATGTCATGCCACATGTAGACACATTTCCTTCCAAGGCTGTTTCCAATTTCTCCTTTCAGGCATGTCTTGCCCTGATGGATCCCTTTGCTGGCTGCCTAAGAGCCAGCTTCAGCACGTCTCTGAAAGCTTTCCAAAACAGAAAGCTCCTTCATGTCCTCAGCTCTGAGTCTGTAGCCATGTACCTTAGGAGCCATAAAGCAGAGTGGACTGGATTGGAAAAGCTCCTATCCCCTTCCACTGTGTGCTGGGGTTTCTTTATTTCATGGAAATAATATGCTGGAGGAAGACAGGGTTTGAAATTGATGTCAGCAGAAGGGCTATGGAGACTCACAGCATCACAGAAGCATTAAGGTTGGAAGAGACCTCTAAGATCCTCAAGTCCAACAATTTACCTATCATGACCAAGCCACTAAACTCTGTCCCTAAGTCAAGCCCTCACGTCTCCAAATTCAGCAGCTTCAGCCTGATCTTGTTGGGGTTGTTTGCATGATCTTCTCAGGCATTTCACACAGGCTGCTGCTGGTAGATCTGTTCTTCAGCTGGTGGTGGCTGTTGGTCCACAGCAGCAAACAGCTTAACAAAGACCTCAGGTGTGTGAGAAGCCCTTGAAGAACCTGCTGCATCTGAAACTGACACCACTCAATCACTTGCAGCACATTAGTACTAGCACCACCAATTCAAAGCCCTTGAAAACACTCTCTTGTCATGGGCCATGTCAGACCAAAGTGGCACTCAGAGAAGACACAAGGCAAAACACTCAGGGACATAAAGCATACCCTTGGTGCTGATGACTAGAGCCTGTGTGAACTTCATAAGGTTCAACAAGGCCAAGTGCAAGATCCTGCATCTGGGTCAGAGCAATCCCTGGTATCAATCCAGGCTGGGGGATGAAGGAATGGAAAGCAGCCCTGAGGAGAAGAACTTAGAGGTACTGGGGGATGAAAAGTTGGAGATGAGGTGGCAATGTGTGCTCAGAGCCCAGAAACCAACCATGTCCTGGGCTGCATCCCCAGCAGTGTGGCCAGCAGGGCATGGAGGGGATTGTGCCTCTGCTCTGCTCTCCTCTGCTCTGCTCTGGGGAGAGCTCAGCTGCAGTGCTGGGGCCAGCTCTGGAGTCCTCAGCACAGCAGAGACATGGAGCTGCTGGAGAGGGAACAGAAAAGAGGGACACAGAAATGATGTGAGGGCTGGAAGCCTTCTGCTGGGAGGAGAGGCTGAGAGAGTTGGGGTTGTTGAGCCTGGAGAAGAGAAGGCTCCAGGGAGACCTTCTTGGGACCGTTCAGCACTTACAGGGAAACTACAAAAAAGATGGGGACAAGACTTTTTGTCAGGGAGCATAGTGACAGGACAAGGGGTGATAATTTGAAACTAAAAGAGGATTTAGACTAGGTATAAGGAACAAGCTTCCTAGGGAAGCAGTCACAGCACCAAACCTGACAGCTCAAGTAGATCTCAATTAGGAGATTTACACTAGATATAAGAAAGAACTATTTTACACTGAAGGTGGTGAGAGCCTGTGCCAGGTTGCCCAGAGCGGTGGTAGATGTCCCATCCCTGGAACCATTCCAGGTCAAGTTGTTTTGGGCTGTGAGCAACNGAATGGAAAGCAGCCCTGAGGAGAAGAACTTAGAGGTACTGGGGGATGAAAAGTTGGAGATGAGGGGACAGTGTGTGGCTGGTGAAGGTCCCTTCCAAGCCCAAACCAATCTGTTATTCTAAGATTCTATGACTTTTGGACCTGTTTTGCTCACCATTCAAGCAGGGACAGCCTTGCTACCTCCTTGCAGATAGCTCATGATGCCATTTTTTGGCCACCCCAAAGCAGCAGGTTTGATGTTTCCTATCTGTGTTAGGGGAAGTGATTAGAGGGAAGCTTCTTTGTCATAATTTGCTTTTGTCTTCTATTCTTGGCTGGGCTTTCTCTTAGAACAATAAACTATTGTCTCCTTCTCCCCCTTTATCTAAAATGATATTATCACAGCATCAGTGGGTGAAGGCAGAGGCCACACTGCAACAGGGAAACTACAAAAAAGATGGGGACAAGAATTTTTGTCAGGGAGCATAGTGACAGGACAAGGGGTGATAATTTGAAACTAAANGCACTACCACCCTCTGGCATGTATTGATAGGGCCCCTAAAACACACTCCCTTGTGTCTTCTGGCTTAATTGTCAAATGGTTTCCAGATTTCAAGCCCTTAAAGAGAATCTTTCAGAGGATCTACGTTCATTAGGTAACATCAAAAGCAACAGTAAACATAGGAAATGGGAGCTTGCCACTCCAGCCTCACCAAGACATGTATCAGGTTTGCAACAGAATCATAGTTTGCTAATGTTTTATTTCATATTGACCCAACCCCATTAAAAATATAAATATATATTACCTAGCAGACAGAAACTGAATCTGAATATACCAAAATTCCAGGGTTTTTTCCCCCAGTTGTAGATCTGCTTATGCCGTGATGGCCTGCCTAGCTCTTCCCCACTTGATTAATTATTTCTATATGGGGGAGAAAGCAGAAAGGAAATTAGACCTTGGGGATTAAAAAAGAAAAAAAAAAGCACTGGGCACAACTGGTAAGAATGCAGAGCAATTGTGAGTACCTCAGAGTTTTGGGGTGCTCATCTTGGGATAACCTGGAGATGTTTCAACTCCTCATTATTAAATCCATCCTTTTGTGATGTTTCAGGCAGGGAAGATCCTACAGATCCTGCCTCCTTTTCACCTATTTTGTTCTTTTTATTAGCACAAGTCATAGCAGGATGGTTCAGTAACTTTCTTCAGATGTTTCTTCCATTTATCATTGCCTACTTCAGAGCCTCTTGTAGCTAATTTTCATGGCATCTGGGACTGATCATGGGCAGAGACATAACAGACTTGCTGGAACACAGCTCTGGTGTGGGGTGGTCTGGAGTTAAAAACCTGCTCACAGTGTTCTTTGTTACCAGTCCTGTTCCTGCCTTTCTTCACCAGGAAGGAAAGAAAGGACAGGGGTTTTTGCTTCGTCTTGAGATAGCTGGGAACCACCTCGACTGTGGGGGGGACCTTCAGGAGAAGCAAAAAGCTTCCATTTGAAAGAGTCTTTAAGCTCAAGCTACTGTTCAGTGAGGGGAATTTGGGAACATTCTTAACTGTTTCTACTAAAGAGGATGTGGTCACAAAAAGCTGGAAAGGAGAGGAACACTGTGGGCTATGATCTTGTCTTCATAAAGGGAGGCTGATAGCACAGCTCTACTCAACTAGCTTTATCAAAACATCATGTAAGCAATGCCAAAGTATCACAGAATCCCAGCATGGTAGGGGTTGGAAGAGATCTCTGGAGATCATCTAGCCCACAGCAGCTTGCCCAGGGTCACATCCAGCTGGGGTTGGAATCTCTCCACAGACAGAGACTCCACAGGCTCTCTGGGCAGCCTGGGCCTGGGCTCTGCACCCTCACAACAAACAAGTTTCTCCTCCTGCTCAGCTGGAACCTCCTGGGTTCCAGTTTGTGCCCATTGCCCCTTGGGCTGGCCCTGGGCACCACTGAGCAGAGTCTGGCCCCAGCCTCTTGCCCCCTGCACCCTTGAGCTCTTGCTCAGCATTCAGCAGCTCCCCTCTGGCTCTGCTCTTCTCCAGCCTAAGCAGCCCCAGGGCTCTCAGCCTTTCCTCTTCCCACAGATGCTTCTTTTGGACAATGTTGCAAAGAGCATGACAGTGATGAAGAAACTTCTGCAGAAGGTTTTTTCTGCCCACCTGTGCTGTAAGACACTCACCTCTTCAGTCCTGAGAGTGTGATACATTTCTTGAACATGAAATATTGTGCAGATTAGCAGGAAAGCCAAGTGAAAGAATCATTAAAAAAAGGGGAGGGATGGAAGGATAAGGAGAGGTCATCAAGATCTTTTCTTTGCCTCAAGGCAGGATCAATGGTTCCTAAGCCATTCCTGACAGATGTTTGTCTGATCTGTTTTTAAGGACCTCAATGGGTTTCCCAATCCCAGTGTCCCCAGGCAATCCACACCAGTGCTGAAGTGGCTTTCCTGTTGGCAGCTTGCCTCTCAAGTTTCACAGAGCTCTCCCAGAGTTCCATTTAAGACCATGACTTCATGCCTTGTTCCTTGAGGATACAGAGAAAAGCTTATTCCCTTCCTCTTTACAGCTCTGTTGAGAGAAACCCCTGGATAGTCTCTTCTTACTGCATATTTGATGTTCATGCTCTTGACCAACCTCAGCTGGGTGAGGAGCTCTCATGGCTTCCTGGGGGGGGTTGTGCTCATTTATAGGATAGCTAAATTAAGCTCTTCCATTAACAGATGACACAAAAGTTGCTAGATCTCTGCTCAGCACCATGAAGGTATCAGAGAAGTCTTGCTACTTGAGGGTTGTGTCAGTGGGGCACTGTGAAAGCTTTGTGCAACTATCTATGTGCACTCTGGGGCTGGTGATGTTTGCTCTTAGCTCTACACTGCCAGCCCACAACAGTGACAGCATCACCTCTACCCTCCTCAGGGACCACATGGGCCCCAATGAGTTTGGTTATTCTTGAGCTTTGAAATTTCAACCTCACTTCTGAACTGGTGCCCCTTGAAGGCTGCCTTTGCTAGCTGCATCCACCACATGAAGATCAAGCTTTAACATGGATCATCTTCTTCCTGCCCAACACTGCTGTGCATCAGCCCATGTGGTTGCTCTAGATCTAAGCATCTTCCACTGGGGACCTGAGTATCCCAATGGGTTTAGCTTCACCCATATGAGATATGTACAGCTTGCAAATATAGCAGTTATCTTCTAGGTAGGCTACCAAACCTGCCCAAAGCCTCCTCCAGTAGAGAGCTCAGATGTTAAGCTGAGATGGTCTAAAGACCTGAAGGTATGCAGAATGGCTGGTGGGTACATCCAGCAAGAATAGACATTCCCCCAGTGCTCTCCCTCTCTCTGCCCTCAACACCCAGCCTGATGTGGCCATCATTGGACCCTCATAAGGCAGCAGCATCTATCTATCATTTCATCTCTTGTCCTGTCTCTCTGAGCCCTTCCAAATTCCACAGACAAAACTCCAGTTCCTTCACCCATAGCCACATCTCCTTCTATGATGACAAGCTGAGTTAGCACAATTTTGAGGAATCCTTTGTATTTCCTGCTGGGAGGGGGAAGCAACCAAGCCTTGCTAGCAGATCCTGAAAACAGAGAATAATATATGAGATGGTCTGAGGCCAGCAGCTGCTCCTGTTCCTCCTCTCTGCAAGGGTCCTCAGGAGAAGACACTTCCAACAAATTATAAATGACTTGCTGTAGCTCCCATCTTCAGAGCTTCAGAGCATTGTCTCACAATGTCTGTAACTCCTTTTCTCCCCTACTCCTATCCTATCAGGAGTTTGGTAGCCTTTTGGGATAAGTCCACTTCACTGGAAGCTTCCCTCCAGCTTCCAGACTGCTGCTTGACTTCAAAGGCCAGCAGGGAGTGGGAAGCACAGCAGAGGCCACATTCCTGAGATTTATTTGCCTTGCAGCCCAGTTGCCACACTCTGTTTTACCCTGTCAGAGGTACTGGCAGCTCCCTCCCAGACATCATCTAATATGGCTCCAGAACAGAAAAAAAAAGGGGGGGGGAGGAATGTTGTACCCAGGAAATGTCACCATCATCCCTTAGCTGATGTTGGATTTAGCTTCCACCTCTCTTTAGCAGGAAACGCAGAATCCTGGAGTCATTTTAGTTGGAAGAGGCCTTTAAGATCATCAAGTTCAACCATTTATTCTAACACTGCCAGGTCACCACTAAACCATATCCCTCAACACCACATCTAGAAGTCCTTTAAATCCCTCCAAGGATGGGGACTCCACCTTTTCTCTGAGCAGCCTGGGCCAGGGCTTGATAACTCAGGGGAGAAATTTTTCCTAATATCCAAATTAAACCTGGTGCAAGTTGAGGATATTTCCTCTTATCACTTGCTCCTTGGGAGAAGAGACCAACTCCTACCTCACTCCAACCTCCTTTCAGGGAGTTGTAGAGAGTGAGGAGTTCTCCCCTGAACCTCCTTTTCTCCAGACTGAATAACCCTAGTTCCCTCAGCTGCTCCTCACAAGACTCATATTCCTTATACCCAAGGAATTATGGAAACCCCTTGATACAAAGAAATCATTTCAGGACAATGAGTACCAGAGCCCTTTGGTATGGACTTTTCCTCCCATCTCTACCTGTGGCCATGAGATGAACCTCTTGGAGCCACACTACTTGCTCCCCTAAGCATGAAGGGGAAGGAGCAAAGGTGCAAATACTCCTCTTCCTCCCAAAATGGAGATGTTTGGGAGTAGTCAGGAAGAATTCCTGAGCATGCACCCTTCTAGGGACTTACTCTGCTGAGCAGCACTCCAGCACACCATCACAATCACACCCTCCCCTAAAATGTTTGCATTTTACTGATTCCAAGCCAAAAAAGAAGAAACCCAGTTTCTGTGATGTCTTTCAGGGAGCAGGAGGGAGGGAAGATGTGTTACACATGTGTTTTGCAGTCAGACATCTTCCTTCAGACCAATTCATCATTGTCCATCCACCCTGCTGGGCCCTGGTGGAAGGTCATCAGCAGAGGCCCCAGATCCATTGTCTCTCCAGAAGTGATCAAAGGGTGAGATTAGGAATGGTGTAAATTTTCCTGGATGGAATTACAGCCCAGCCAGAGCATGCAGCACAGTCTGTTAGAGAGATCCTCCTTTTCATCCCCTGGGGTGGATTTGTTTTATCTCCCCTCCTGCCATGCCTAACATCATGGGAGGTGCAGTAGGGATGATTTTGCAGGAGGACACAGGGCAACCTGCAGCCCAAAAACCTGCAGTCCAAACAAAATCATGGAATCACAGAATGGTAGAATAGTTTGGGTTGGAAGTGACCCCCAAGATCATCTAGTTCCAAGCCCCCTGCCATAGGCAGGACATGCTCCACTCGAGCTGGTTGCTCAAAGCCTCATCCAGCCTGGTCTTGGATACTGCCAGGCATCAGGCATGAGGCATCCACAACCTCTCTGGACAACCTGTGCCGGTGTTTCACCACTTTCTTTCTAATCTCTACTCTAAATCTTTCAGTTTAAAACTGTTACCCTTCTAAAGGAGGAAAGAAAAACCTCACCAATACCTGACAAGGTTAGCGCTGGTCATAGAACCATGGGATCAGTTTGGTTTGAAGAGACCTTTAGGATCATTAGCCCAACAATAAAGCCAGCACTACCAGCTCAACACTAAACCATGTCCCTCAGCTCCACATCTCCATGGCTTTAAAATCCCTTCAGGTATGGTGACTCCACCATTGCCCATGGCAGCCTGGACCAGGCCTTGACAACCATTCTGGGGACATTGCAAGAGAAATAGGGAGAGCCAGTGAGGGTGTGGGTAAAGTGCCAGCCACCAGCCTGTGTACTCACCAGCTCTTGGCACAAGCCATAGGTATCTCATACTTCTTGAGGACCTCCTGCTGTGCCCCCAGAAGAGGCACAACTGTCCTGCAGTTTCTGTTGGCTATGCCTATTCCCCTAGTGCTATAGAGTGGGGAAAGTCTCAAGCACATGGCACTGGAAAAGACCTCTTCAACTCCACCTGCTGCTTGCTACCTTAACAAGTACATGCTAAGTTTCACAACCAAATTTTGGCCTCTCCAGCTAGAAACTGCCATGACCCTCTACCCTCTTCTCCTCTAAATAAACCTGGTCTCTTCTCCTCGTGCCTGCATGAAGTTTTTCAGCTTCTTTCCCTGCCTCCCTGGCTCAGGTGACAGATCCACTGTGTCAACCCCATGCACTAGAGTTGTCACAGCTTCTTGTAAGCACTCCATATATCACGAGAAGTGACTCCCACAAAGGCTTAAGATCCATGACAGCCTTTCTCCAGCACTGCCTTGTTGCTTCCAATTACCCTGACATGGAGCTGATGCAGAGCAGAAGATCCATGTCTCCCATCTGGAGACTCACCGGATACATTTCCCCACCACCACCACACCCTCATCCATCGTCCTCCTCACAGATGAGTTACATCTTCCCCAACCTCCTGCTTTGGTGAGCAGCTGGAAGCTCACATGTGAGGAAGGAATTTGTGTGTACTAAAGCAGAAGAAGTCACATTGGTTAGATGTTAAGGGAAGGCAACCACGTGGGATGTGGTATGAATCCCAGCTGTGGCTTTGCCTGGAGGATGGAGGTACCCCACAAATTGCAGCTGGTGCTGATTAGCTGGAGAAGCTCTCCTTTATTTCATTCCTCCCATTATAACAGGATCCAGTAATTCATCCTCAGCATGGGCTGCACGTCTGTTCTCTCTGGAATATCCCAGGGATGGGTTAGTAATCCATCACAGGGAGATAGTGAGCTTTTCCTCCTCTTTGTTCTCCCCCCCGGTGACTTCAGGGCAGTCAATGTGCTTCTACCTGAGCTACATGGAGACTGGCCTGATGTGTTCATTCTCCAAGGAGAGGCATCACCAAAACTAGTGTTTCTAATTAAATAAAATGGGAGGATAAGCAGATTGACAGGCAGGGAAAATGCAAGGGGTGGAGGTCTTGCAAATGCCTTGCAGTGGGTAAGAACCCTCAGGAGATGGCAACTCAGAGTGATGTAAGTCACTTTATGGAAGGTCAACTGTCAGCCTCCAACTGCCACTTGAATAATCGTGTATCTTTCTTTCCACTAGCAGCTTTCAGCCTGAAGGATACTAAAAAGCTTTGCACAACCATGCACAGGTCACTAAGGCATCTCCACCTTCTGCATGCAACGTGGGACTGCCCAGGTGTCAAAGAATCTTGGAATTGTTTTGATTGGAAAAGAACTTTAGGATCATCAAATCCAACCATTACCCCAACACTGCCATATCACCACTAAACCTCAGGACTGCATCTCCACATCTTTTAAACTCTTCAGGGATGGTGATCTCCATCACTTCCCTGGGCAGCCTGCTCCAGGGCTTAACAACACTTTAGGGGAAGAATTTGTTCCTAACATCCAACCTCTTGTCTTATTCTTCTTGTCCAAATACACTTTCTATCCGAATGCTGTACACTAAAGATGCTTTTGCCTGGCAAAGGTATTTGCAAGCAACAAGATATCTCCATCTGCTGCTGGAAAGTGCCGTGTGTGCTCCTAGATACCAGGCTAGACAGATCACAGACTCTCAGAAGCACTTTTGGAGGTGTTCAAAATCCATGTAGATATGGTGCTCTGGGACATAGTTTAGTGTCATGGTGGTGATAGGTTGACAGTTGGGCATGATGATCACAGAGATCTCCTCCAACCTTACTGCTTCTGTGATTCTCCTTTCTCTCCACCCATCTCCTCAGCTCATTCCCCTTTGCAGCCCTGCTCCCAGGTGCTGAGAAAGCCACAGTAGCTCTTCACTGAAGGCTGCTAACACCTCAGCGACCCATGCCACATGGTTAGGAAAGATTGCTGAGTTCTAAAGTTCATAAAAATTCCAAGATTATTAGTTTAATAATGTCTAGTCTTTCCATGTCAGTAGATTATAGACCCCCAGCTAGGCCTTTTAAATCCAGAACTATGAGAGAATGTTGTAAAATCTCCAGCCCACAAGCCCTTTATTTTATTTTTTTTTTTCTTGGAGAAAGAGGAAAATTAATAAGACAACCTAGAGAATGGGAATAAGTCCAGGAGGCAAATCAGAAGAATGAGAGGGAAGGAGGGAGGACAACAAATAAAAGGGGAGAAAATAAAAGGAAAAACAAAGTGGGGAAAAATAAAAGAAAAAAAAACTAAAAAGAAAAAAAGGGGGGAGGGGGGAAAGGTGGAAAAAAGCCAGAAGGGAAAAGATGGAGGCTGATAAATGGCTCTGCAGAAAGGCTTATTGAAACTTTGTTTACAATGTCATGGTACCAAAGCATGGAGGATTAATAGCCTTCAGCACCTTGTAAACCCAGCAAAACTAATTTTGCAGGAAAGTCCTTTCCCAGAAGCCTCCTCTTTTCTTGCTTAGCAGGCATTTTCTAGGGCTGACATGTCCCTTTTCAGCACGACAGTAGAAAGGAAGCTGGAAGGTTGGCCAGGACTCCTGGGTACTCCTGCAAAGGCAAAACACAAACCCAAGTCCATCAGCTCTTTAATGGCTCTGGTCACCCTCAAAACACTCTGCTGGGACAATAGATCCAGAGGTGAACTCATAAATTCCACTTTTGAGGTAGGTAGTCATTATTGTCCCAAGCTGACAGATCAAGAAGCTGAGCAGGGTAGTCCAGGGCCACACAAAAAGCTCACCTCAAAGTTGGGACAGAAGCAGGGAGTGCTTCCTGTGATCCTGCTGGAGCACAAGCTCCTTCATGCAGATTAGCAGGCATGACAATACTGATAGAAACCAAACTGAAGTATCCTTCCTACTTCATCAGCTCTACCAAATGTGGAGTGTTAGACCACACCCATTGTCTCGTCGTCGTGGCTAGGCTTCGCGAACGNAACTGTGCCTGACCCATGGTCTAACTAAGACCTTAAAGGTCTTCCAACTCACTGCTGGACCTTCCAACACACTGTTGGGCATCATGTGTTTGATGATGTTCTCCTGGGGGTAAATGATGGTGGCTGGACACAGAGCCAACCCTGTTCCCCAAATGAGAAGAATACAAAGGGTAGCACACACTGAACTTCTACCCTGGTGCACCCCAAAGCTCAGCTAAAAGCCCTACCTGAGCCGTGGAGCAGGTTGGGCTCAAGAGATGGCATAGCCTTGCCACATGGAGCCATACTCTGAAGTCTATATTCACACACTCCCCTCACCTCATGCCAAGGTGTGGCAGACCAGTATGGGTTAGCAGCCACAGGAGAAGGAACCATCTTTAGGTCACCTCTCACCCACACCTCCAATCAATATTTCCTTGTGTGTTGTGAAACACTACCAGAAGGAGAACAAGAGAAGCTACCTGAGATGAGTGGGAGTGGTAAGCACTGTAGGAAACTGGCAGGGAGGGTGGTAGAGCATCAGAAGGTGGTAGAGCAGGAATGCTCTCTTCCCTGCCCTCCTCTCCCCAGGCTTGGTGTCATCACCTCCTCTAGGGCTGATCCTGTCTTTGGTTTGGGGAGCATACTGTTCTGTGTAGTTGGGAAATGATGGGGAAAAGTGGCAAATTTTCATCCAGAGGAGGTTAAGTTTGAAGGAAAGCTTTGGAGAATTTTATGGTGAAAGACTTTTACAGAGAAAACACAGAACAGGTCCTGACACCAGAGATGCAGCATCATTGTCTGCCTCCCTCTTCCAAAATGGGGCAGAGGTACTTGGTTCAAGAAGGACTTGCCTTCTTTCAAGGGACAAGGGATTGACTTCAGCAAACTGTCAAAGAGATCCAGTTTCTGGGCCATTGTCTGCCTCCAGTTACAGGTCACCCTCACCTCCTACTGCTGGTAACATGAGCTAGAGCTCCCCAATGAGAGAGTGATTAGCTGTCAGCTGTAAAAGTCAGTCTGGAGCATGACCTGGGCATGATGCCTCCACCAGGCATGCTCTCCCTCTGGGCTCCATCACCCAGCTGTGAATCTCACACACTGAGTCATTACTGTTGGAAGAGACCTCCAAGATCATCAAGTCCAACCATCAATACTAGTCAATGTCTCAAAAGACACCACTTTAGGGTTTTGTCCCCTTTGGTCTCCAGGGAAGGTTGGCTGTTGACTTTCTCACCCCTTTGGTAGCAGGGTGAGTGTCAAGAACAAAACTGGCTCTCACCTTTCTGTAGTGAAAACAAAACAAGGCAAAGCCACCCCCTCCCTGCTCCCAGGCTCTCTGAAGGTCAGGGGAGCTGTGTAGAATTTAACCTTTCTCTTTCCACCATCCTTGCAACAGCACAAGCTTTGTTCTGTAATAAGCTTGACACCACCCTCAGCATAAACCATTTCTTTCTTACATCTGGTCTGAATATCTCTCTTTTAGTTTTAAAGCATCACCCCTTGTCCTGTCACAAAAGGTCCTGATAAAAAGTTTCTCCCTATCTTTCTTCTAGGCTCCTTTAAGTACTGAAAGGTCACAAGAAGGTCTCCCTGGAGCCTTCTCTTCTCGAGGCTCAACAACCCCAGCTCTCTCAGTCTGTCCTCCCAGCACAAGGCTTCCAGCCCTCACACCATTTCTGTGTCCCTCCTCTGTTCCCTCTCCAGCAGCTCCATGTCTCTGCTGTGCTGAGGACTCCAGAGCTGGCCCCAGCACTGCAGCTGAGGTCTCCCCAGAGCAGAGCAGAGCAGAGCAGAGCAGAGCAGAGCAGAGCAGAGGCACAATCCCCTCCCTGCCCTGCTGGCCACACTGCTGGGGATGCAGCCCAGGACAGAGCACACATTGCCACCTCAACTTGAGCTTAGGATGGGACTGTGCAGCTAGCACAGGTTAGCTGGAGAGAAGGACATGAAAGAGAAATGCTGGTTATGGAAGAGATGTTGGAGCGGAAGACAGACAACCTTTGGCTTGCAGAACCCAGACAGAGCACAGGAGGTTTGAGGCCCCTCTAAGCCACTTCTCCTTTCCAAAAAGAGTCCCAGTGTTGCAAAACCATGGGACATGCAAGAGAACTAAAAGCTATAAAAAGATGAAACCACCTAATCTCCTCTCAGGAATAATGTAAACAGGAATCTACAACAGGACATAGACACTTCCACTGCTCAGCCCCAACACAGATGATATTTGTTTATATTTTGGGGGAGGACTATATGGGAAACAGAGATCTCCAGCTTTCAGAGAACTGACCTGATGAAACTGGGCAGGTGTCCAAAAGCATCTGCCGTGTCAATGGAGAGTGAAGGAGGAAGCTTGGGGAGATTCTGGCATGTAGAACTAGTTGAGCAAGACCTCCACCCTGCTGCTGGACTATCTAGTTGAAGGGCAACACAGTAGGCTTGTGGCTTCTCCCACCTGCCTAGGACCTGGCATCCAGCTTGGCAGGCATGAAGCTGATGTTCTCGTGAAGAACTAGAGACAAAAACACACAGAGTTCAACTTTTAATGAGATGGTTGTTAAATGTAGCTGGAACATGAGCTGATGAGAAGCACATTGATGTCTAACCAGCAAGAGACTCATCCGTGGCTGTTTAACAAAGTTAAATGTTTCCAAGGAACACTTTCTGCATGGTCTTGAATTTCAGCATGGGGTCAGACTGATGATGTTCTCCTGTCTAGCCTGGAAACACAGCTCCCACCTTGCCCTAGATCACAGAATCACTGAACCATTAAGGTTGAAAGAGACCTCTAAGATCACCAAGTCCAACCATCTACCTATCACTACCATGCCATGAGTGGGCCCAGCCTCTGTTGTCTCTTCAGTTGTGAAGGAGGAGAACACAGCAGATATTTGTTAGGTGCTCCAGCCCTGCAGCCTTTGGAACTGCTCCTGAAAAATGGTGGAGAGGAGATTCAGCCATTGAAAAGCTTCTTCAGAGTGTCCCTTCAGTAGCCAGGAACATCCAGCTGCCTTTGGACCCGCAGCCTATGCCATGGGGATTGGCAAATGTCACCAACTCTAAACAACCACCCTCCCCTTCTCCTTTGCTGCCAGGCTCACCGACCTCAAGTTTGGAGATGAGATATTAAATTAAATCCACCAACAACAACCTTTCCACTCAAGATCCACAATCTACATCTGGTCATCAAGTGAATAATATCATCCCTAAGCCCAGCTCCTCTTTCAGGGATTACCTGAGGACCTCAAAATGGGCTGGCTTTTATGTGGAGCAGGGCAGAAGAGCCCCTGGAGCCCTTTACCAAAAAGGGTTGACCAGAGGAAATGTCCTACTCCAAGGGACTGGGAATCTTTGGAGCTTCAAGGTATTGCTATATTTCTCTCATGCTTTAAAAGCATGAGAGCAGCCTGGTTGCAGAGGACCTGGCAACATGGAAGTCCTTAGGGACATGGTTTAGGGACATGTCCTTAGGGACATAATTTAGCAGCATGGTAGTGATAGGTAGATGGTTGGACTTGAAGATCTTAGAGGTCTCTTCCAACCATAATAATTCTATGATTCCTTGTAGACACCCATGGACTGCAGAGATTTCTAGGGAGGAGAGAGCCTTAGGAACTGGGGCTTCTCTGGTTTTAGCTCAGCAGAAGTCAATTTGCCCAAGATGTGGGATCCTGGAAACTGAGGACTCTCCTCCCAACCTACTGGGTGAAAACCCAAGCAGGATGAGCTAGAAATACTCCAACCTTCCATCAAGTCCTTGATGAAATCCAACTATCTCTGTGCATCATTTGTAATGTCAGCTGTGAGATCTCTGGAGATGTTGTCATGGATAAAAGCTATGGACAAAATTGAGGCAAAAGAAACAAACATACAATCCCCTGTAAACAGGGAAGAAAACAACAATAAACCTGATCATTTAAAAGGAAATAATTAGACCCAAGTCATTTATCTAAAATCCCACATACCTTGGGAGGCTTCATCTGAAACATGTCTCTTTTTTGCTTGTTTGTTTGTTTGTTTTCTTTTTCATTGTTGGCTTTTTTTTTTTCCCTTCTGTTGTTTTAAGCAGACTGAACCCCCCAAGACCAAGATTTGAGACACTAATAACTGTGGCTGATTTCTGCCTGGATTGCTTTCAGCCCTCTGTCTCTTAATGCTAAGCAGCAAAATGAAGAATAATTAATAACACTCGGAGCTCCCCGCGCTCGGTTCCATTGTTTCCTTTGCCTTCCTCAGGCTGATTCTTGCAGGGCCCCAACCCAACAAAGCAATCAAACCCATGTGTAACACCGACAGCATGACTAGAACCTTTGGCTCCAAGGAGCTCAAGGCTAGGATTTCATCCAAAAAGGTGTTGGGCTATTAGTTGATGAACTCTATGGACATCTTGAACAGGTTCTTGCCTTGGCTTTGAGTATGACCCTTTGTGACTTGGTTTTCTAGGTGGGCTTCCATGTTTTCAAAGCTGGCCACAAGAATCCAGCCCTGAAGCTTTAAATGAGCTTCCAAAATAGTTTCAAGGAGGGTATTGTTTGAGGCAGAAAGGGTGTGGGGTCTTCTGCAAAGTTTCTCTTCGGCTGTGTCTGCATGGGTAAATCAAAGAGCACCACCTGGGATTATTCCCAGGCATCAGAGCTACTTTTCTCCAAATGGTTTCATATTTAGGATGCTCTTGGCACCAGTCAGCTCTGGCCCACCAGATTGCTTCATGGGCACACCTCCCAGGCACAGCTCAGAAGAGAACACAAGGCATGGACTCCACACCAGGCACAGTCTGAAAATCACTTGTGGTCTCCT
>VWZO01006602.1:838460-853419 GCA_013396975.1 Bucco capensis
GACGACGACTCCACACAGGCTGTTTGGATGCAGCCACCTGGTTTTGGATAGCAAGAAGGAACAGCAGGATGGACCTTGGAGCTGGAGATCAACACTGGCCACTTTTAATTTACTGGTCTAGACCCAGTGACTAAATCCCTCTCTTACCCTCTCTGTTACCCAGTGGGAACCTATCATGTGGCAGAGATGTTTATAAACCTTCATCCATCTGGAAGCCATTATCTCAGAATGAAGTTTATTTGAAGGACTCCCATGAAATGATTACATGTTATTTTTGCCTCAGCTAGAAAGCAAACTGTTGTAGCCTTGTTGAGAGCCTCTCTTTGCTCCAGATTTGTTTTAATAATTATATTTATCTAGACTATCAGCATCAGGGGATGGCAGATCATTTGGCTGCTCTGCTGCAGTTGTCTGGTGGTCGGAGGTAATTTATTAAGAGTTTGACTCTTTGTTTAGGTTTATTTGTTAGGGCTTTCCCTTCTCCATCTTCTGTCAGGTCTGCACATTACCTCTTTAAATTGTCTCTTTATTTACTTTCTGCATTTCACAGTGAAGACTTGAAAACACATATTAAAGTCCAGAAAAGATAGAGAATGAGACTGCTAAAAAAAAAAATAGCCTGGATAGGTTGCCAAAATATTGTCACTTGTGTTGTGTACTGGGAAAAAGCTGGAGTAGACAGCTGTGGGGCTAATTCTGCTCCCAGTGAGTAGCAAATGGGCAAAAAAAAAAACAACAACAAGGAAAGACTATTAGGAAAAAATTTCTTCACTGAAAGAGTGGCTAAGCATTGGCTCAGGCTTCCCAGGGCAGTGATGGAGTCACCATCCCTGGAAGGACTGAAAAGCCATGGAGATGTGGTGCTGAGGGACATGGTTTAGTGGTGAGCTGGCACTGCTGGGGAATGGTTGATGATCTTAAAGGTCTTTTCTAAGCAAAGCAATTCTATGATTCTGAGAAGTCTGAGCAGGTTGGGGGTTTTGCAGCAGAACCAGTTGGTTGTTTTTTTCCTAAAGGTTGAAAGATCAAAAAGTCTTTCCCTTTTTCCCTGCACATTACAAATCTCACTGTGGGTTCATGTCATGGGCCAGGACCAGTGGTGAGTTCCCTTCTAGCCAAGGACCATCTCCCTCTGCTGTGTTTCCACTACAACCAGCAGAGCAGATGACTTGTGCCAAACACTAAAGCAAGCTACAGCCATTTGCTCTTCTATCCTGGGGCCACATTTCCACCACTCCATAGTGATTCCTTTACCTCCTTCTTTCAATCCCTTTTTACCATCAGGATAAATGCATCAGCCAGATCCTAGGGTTTGTCTCCTTTCAGAGAGTCCAAGCTCATCCTTATCAGCTTAATTTGGGTCTTTATTTTTCTTTCTAATGACATCTTGAGAAAGGAATTCCATCTTCTTGTGGGTTCAGAGGCATTTATTAATTACATCCTGCTCTTTGTTTATTAATGAGCCTGGGTCCTCATTTTCCCCTGTTATAACTCTGGAAGGTTTTTATTTCCCTTCAGCCCTTGTGCACTTAACATGAGCTCATAAATGTTTCCTTTCTCATGCCCAGAGATTTTCACTATTACTTTAATTGACCAATGGCTCATCTCAAGGAGGGAACTGCCTCATTGTGCTCTACAGCTGTCAGCAAGTTGACAAATGGATAAGACATTCAATGGAGCCAAGCTCAGGACAGCTTGAGATAAATAGGAAAGGTTGAGACCATATTTCTCCTATATGTTCACAGAGCACAGACCAGAGATGCTCCAGATGCTAGGTGCTGCCACAAAAAGAAATAATAACAAACAATAATTATTACTAATAATTAAGAAGATGAAATAATAAGGAATTATGAATTATCTGTAAGGTGGGGGAAACTGTGTGGGTATTTACTGCTTCAGGCAAGGGTAAACCCTTGTCCCTTTAGGGACATGGCTTAGTGGCATGATAGTGATAGGTAGATGGTTGGACTTGATGATCTTTGAGGTGTCTTCCAACCTTAGTGATTCTGTGAAACCCATTCATGGCTTTGGTGCCACTCAAGGACCTGGAAGTACTTGGTGGGTGATGATGAAAGATGGTGAAGTTCAATGTCTACCTCAAGGGAATATAACTCTGGGTGAGAATTCTTACTTTAAGCTGATTTAGTTTACTTTTCTAGTCTGTAACTCTCTCTCCCTTATTCCCTTTCTCTTCCCCTTTGGGGGTTCATAGAGAGCATCTGTCATTTGGCTAATGCTCAGCCCAGCCTTGACACTTAGAATCATAGAATTAATTTGGTTACAAGAGACCTTTAAGACCATCAAGTTCAACCATTAACCCAACATTGCCAGGTCACCACTAAACCATGTCCTCAGCACATCTCCATGGCTTTTCAGCCCATGCCCTGACACAGGTTCATCAGTGAGGCCTGATGGAGCCATGCTTCCCTGCACAAGGGTAGAAAGCCTAACCTCTCATCCTCCTCACCATCAGGAGGACAATTTAGAAGTCAGAGCCAGATCTCTGTCCTAAGGTTGGCTCTGTACCTCTTCAACAAGAGCTGAGTAAACGTGATTTTGGAGGATATTGGGATGTCATCAGAGAACTAGCCTAGAGGTCTGGGGTCCCAGGGTGAAAATGTGGACAGAATCAGCAAATCTGACATCTACCTTGGCCAGATTTTCCTCTTAGTCCTTCCTGACCCTCTCCAGATGTGTCACATCTGACTCAGTGCACTTCAGGCCCAGACAATGAACTCTTGCATTAGGTTCCTCCACTGTCAGGATGAAGGACCTCAAGAAAGCACTTTGTGCAACCCAAAACATGTCCTCACTGCACGACAGGAGCTTGGAGACCATATGACACAGCAGAGAAGACACAGCTCCAGCAGTATGCTCCTCTGCCTGCTTTTCTTTCCCTTGCCTGCAATCTTCCTCCTTTAGACTACCCCTTTGATTTATGATACCTTTGCACTTCTAAGCACCTGGAAAGTGGTTTGTCCCATTAATTTAATCTTGGAAGTTCCATTGTTTCCCAGGAGAAAAATAAATCACTCATCCTGGGAAGATGCATCCCACACAACCTCCGCCCTTGTCTAGGTCCCCTCCCCTCTGCCTTCCACTTTCTTTTTCCCTCCTACTGTTCCCTTCCCCCTCCTCCAAGAGGGAAGAAGGGATGATAAATGTACCACACAAGGTATAAACTTCACCTACCAAGAGCAACAAGGTAGTCCTAGCTGTCCAAACATGGGGTTTTGCTGAGCACCTAAACAAAATTCTCTGCACCTAGCACATTTCCCATCGCTGGAGATGAAGACTGTGGTCCTAGGGAGGATCTAATCCCTGCCTCCTCTTCTGAAACATTTGGCCCCCAGAAGTTCAAAACACCTCTGGATGGCCAATATTTGGCTGAAATTGCCTTTTCTTTAAGGTATCCCCAAAGCAACTCTTCTAGCCCAAAGGTCTCAAGTCTCTCTCCATTGCAGTACAATCCTTCCATTCCCCCAGGTTGTCCCCTGGCTTGGCTATCTTCCTCTTCACAAGGAAACAACCTGCAGTAGCACTCACTGGTCTTCTGAACAGATGACACCCCAAATCAGGCCTTTTCTCATTTCATTAGGCACAGAAACACAGCAAGGAAATGTGTGTACTCTTGGTTTCTATGGCCAACCTCATATCCCTGCTCCCATCCTCCAAGAACCTTCATACCTTGATGAAATCCTGCTGTGGCTGGGCTTGATGATCTTCAAGGTCTTTTCCAACCCAAAATGATTCTATGATTCTACATTCCATTGCATTGAAAAGATTTCCAGAGGGAAAAGCAGCCTAGGGAAAGAGAAAGAAGCAGGTAAATGTGTTTTCTGGGACAAGATGAGCGCAAGTGCTCTACGTGCAGGGCAGTGGAGTTGCATGGAGGATGTTCAGTTGCAGAGGGATGTGGGGAGTGCAGTAGTTAGCACATCAATGAAGCTGCTAGAATAACACTCCTTACACACTGCATTGCCAAGAAGACACACTTGGGAAAGTACAATACATAACACTTCTCCCTGCTAGCTCTGCAGTGCCTTTCATCTCAAGATCTCCAAATGTTTGCCCAGCTTCTGAGAGGTGGTAGAGTAACAACAGCCAAGAGTCCTGTCACCTGTTGCCTGGAAATGGAGGTCTGAGGCCATGGTGAGACCATGGTAAGGCCATGCTCAAGTCAAGGCATGCTCCAGTGGTGGTTTGTTTTGTTTCTCCACCAAGGATAAGTCAAGTGACAATACAAGGGGAAAATGGAAGATATTAGGAGAAAAGGTGAAGAAATCCCATAATAGAAACATGGTCAGCAAAATGCAGGGTACATCCTTCTGCCACCTTGACAATCTTCAGAGGTAGACCTGTGCAAACCTCATGAGGTTCAACCAGGCAACTGCAAGGTCCTGCACGTAGGAAGGGGCACTCAAGCACAAATTCACTCTGGGGGATGAGGGAATTGAAAGTAGCCTGCAGAGAAGGACTTGAGGGTGCTGGTGGGTGACAAAGTGAATATGAGCCAGCAATTTGCACTTGTAGCCCAGAAGGTCAACTGTATTCTGTGCTTCATCCAAAGCAACTTGGCCAACAGGTCAAGGAAGGTGATTGTCCCACTCCATTCTCATGAGAACCCACCTGGAATACTGTTGAGCTCTGGGGCCTCCAACATAAGAAAGAGCATGGAACAGAGAAAACATCAGATGCAGGAACATCCATGGGAGATGTGCTGGAGTAGCTTTAGCATGAATTGCCTTCATGAAGGTGTCATCAAATGCACTGGGTGCCTGAGTTTCCATTCCATGAGAGGTCAGTCAAAAAGACTGTGGAGCTAGAGAGCCCTGCACCTGGAGCAGGCCTCAGTTGCCCAGCAGAGGTGTCTAGTCATTAGAGATGCCCTAAGAGCTCCTGACCTGGGCTCCAGCTGGCACTGCAGAAGGGTAATAGTCCTTTGTAAGCCTTTGGTTGCATCTTCAGGATTCATCAGGTATCTGAGACAGTCTAGGTCCTAAACCACTACCAGATGCTTACATCTGAGTACCTTGATCTAGTAGAAGGTGTAGAGGTTGGAACTAGATGATCTTGAAGGTCCCTTCCAACCCTAACCATTCTGATTCTATGATTTAAACAACTGGATCTCATCTGCTTGAATGGTTGGCTAAATACATCTCCATCAACTTCAAAGGCAGAACAGACATCACAGAGGCATCCAAATTTACATGTCTAAGTCTGAATCCCACCACATTCCTCACACCTACTGATTTATGAGTCCCATATGCCAAGAGCTGGCAGGGGCCAAGTGTCCACACCTGGGACACTCCGAATGGAGCACCAGTTTGTGACAATGATAAGACTTCTGTTAAACAGTTGTGAGCTAAGAAACATCCTTGGCTTCCTCAGAGATCACCAGGAGCTGAGAGAAAGCCTTTCCAGCTCGCAGGATAAGGTCCATCCATAAGGGACAGCCCTTGTCCTGATCCAACAGTAAAGCCAACATCTGAGTCACAAAAGCCCCATGAACACTGATCCATTTGCGTCAAAACTGGGATAGTCCTCCCTTCCCAAGCCCTGACTGGAATGGAACAGCCTGTTAACTCTCAAGTTGTTGTATTTTTTTTTAAGAGTAAAAAGGAGGAATTCAGACTGTTATGTTTTCTGACCTATAGCTAGCAACACCTAACCCTTCCTCTCCCTTTGCAGCTCTAAAGAGTTGACCTTAGGGTGATGTAAGATGCTGAGGAAGCAATTCCTCACCAATATTATGATGGGGTTGTCATGTTTTGGTCCAGGTGGAGTCATCTAGAGACTGAACAACAACCTGACCTGCTGGGACCCAGCCCTCAAGGACAAGTCTACCTCTCCTGGTCTATTCTGCACATGCCAGGGGGTTGTTTCTTCAAAGCAGCTCCTTCAGGGACCATGAGGGAGGAAGGACTGAGGTGCAAGAGGACCTCAAGACAGTCCTCTCCTAGGGATGGAATGACCTATCCACCTCTAAGTCAAGCAGTAAAAGGTGGTTGATGGAGGTCTTTTGGGCTAGAGATGCTCTGTCCAAAGGAAGAAGAATGGAGAGGGAAGGCATGGGTTGGTTTGTGTATAGGTAGAGATTTCCTTGGGTGTCAGGGGGCTTTCTCCACTGCTTTTTACTATGTAGTATGGGATTTCAGGGGCTATTCTGATCCTCCTGTACTCGCCTCTCCTCAGACAGGCAGTGCCTGGTGGAGGTGGCTCTGTCTGTGCACAGAGAAGTTGAACAGCCCAGAGGAGTCCTACTGACAATTTTACACTCGTTTCAGACATGAAAGAAATATCAGAGCTCCAGCATCTTTTAAAAACAAAGACACCTGCTTTAACCATATCCATGTCCAAGTCTGGGAGAGCTTTATGGGAATGTCTCCCACTGAGAAACAACTGCAAGACCAAACCTCCCCCCAAACCCTGGATTTCAGCTCTTCCAAGGTTGGCTATAAACCTGTGGCCTTGTCCAACTTCTTTTTATGTTTATAGAAATGAAGGAAGGAAGAAAACTCCAAAAGCCCATCTGGTTGTCTCTTTCCTCCCTTGTAGGAAGATTCTCACCCTTGGAGTTGATTTCTATTCTCTGGGACTGGGGGTTTGATTTGGCAGCTTGCAGATCACGTCTAGCCTGCTAGACACCACGGTGGACTCTGTGCAGCTCCAGAGCAGACAGCCTGGGGAGCCCCTGTGAAGGTCCCATAAAGCTGAAATCCTCTCCAAGCAGATGTCCTGTCTTCTGGACAGCACTTATGGGATCTGGGACAGTCCCAAGCTGCAGCAGGACCCAGTAGCTCCACCACTGCCTCTGCTTGGTCCTCACAGAGAGGACATCTCTCCTTCAACCTCAGGGTGCAACAGCATCCCTAGCTAGCAGCTTAAGCCCACCTGGAAGACCCACTGTGTCATGGAGTATATTCCCATTTCCAGCTGGTGTGAGCCACCAGACTCCTTTCTTGGATCCCAGAAGAAATGTGACTGCCTTTCAGCCAGCACCCCAAGCAGGAACAGGCTGCTGGTGCTGAGAAGACACATGGAAGGCTGTAGTTCTTCTCCCCATGGCTGAGGCATTCCTCTGGCTGCTGGTGCCTCCCATCAGGGCACTCCCAAACCAGAGCATTTGTGCAGTAAGCTTCTCCATGAGTGTGTTTTCTTCAAAGGCATGAGAGAAGCAAGCCTGGGGACTCTGCTGCTGTGGGAACCTGCAGAAACTAGCAATGTCCTCATCTCTCCTAAGCTTTTGTGGCACACTGCAGTTGGTAATTTACCTTTGCCTGCATCTGCCATTGCCTTAGAGAGGTGGTTGATGCTCTTAGCCTAGTGCTTTCTAACTGGCTGCAGACCACAGATCTCCCTTTCAAGTTTCTCTTTCTCCTTCTGCAGTGGCTCAGGGTGAAACCCAGCCCTGATCAAGACATTCCAACCAGGACAAACAAAATCATCCATGGATCCTCACCTGGCAAAAACCTGAATCTCAGCCAGAGTCAGGCCTCTGGAGGTCACTAATCCCATCAGCTTCTGTTGGGATGACAATAGACACAAACAAGGTTGATAACATGGGGCTACTGCTCAGCTCCCAACATGGATTACATGGAAAAATCCTCCCACAATGCCAAACACAGTGACACTGGTTGTGGCTGCCCCATCCCTGGCAGTGTTCAAGGCCAGGCTGGATGTGGCCCTGCGTGACCTGGGCTAGTGATTGGCATCCCTGCTCAGCGCGGGGAGGTTGGAACTAGATGATCTTTAGGGTCCCTTCCAACCTGCCCATTCTATGATTCTATGATTCTATGATTTTCTGTGATGCTCTACCAGACTGGATCAGCTGGGATAGCTCAGGAGTTCAGGAGGACAACCTAGGAAATGCTCATCACCAGGGCAAGCCAGAGGAGTGCACCTTTTCCAGAGAGTGCCTGGACACCCCATGCCAATTTCTGCTCCCACACTTCTCTAAAATTTTCCCTTCCCACCTTCTCACTCAACAGAGAAGATACTTCTATTTTAGCCTGAAAACTATGTGGCACCGTAGGAAGGCTGCCAAGACATCCAGGCAGATGTCCTCTGTGCCACAAGCTGGTGGAGAAAAGCATCCCTGTGATGACACCAAGCTCTTGCTAAGCCAAAATGTGTCACGGGAGGCTCTGTGGGGAAGCTCTAATTTCTCAGTCTGACTGGGCTGTAAATTCCTTTTTGGCAGAGCTGTTCACTCTTGAACATGTGGAGAACAGCCCAAGGCATGAGCAAGGAATGTGATATCTCTTTTAGGTCTGCCATGGCAGATGGTATAATAACAATAATAATAATCATAAAACCATTACTACTATTATAATTAACAAAACCTACCTGATGATTTCACATTGGTCTTCCTAGATGTAAAACATAGACTGGAATCACTGTGAGACATTTGTGCTGTTCACTCTTGAAATCTTCATAGCTTGCCTCAGTTTACTTCAGGGTAAGTTGGTTGCACCTGAAATGCTGTCATGTCTGAATAGTCAATTGTATAAATGCTGCAAGTTGTTCCCATGAGGATGCAACTGAAGGATACTAGTTCACCATAACTTGGGTTTTTTAATGTCTAGCAAGGGTGTCCTGGGTCCAGTTCTGGGCTCCCCAGTTCCAGAGAGACAAGGATCCTGCTCTGACAGGGGGGTTGGACTAGATGATCTTTCTAGGTCTCTTTCAACTCCTAATCTATACTGTGATACTGTGAAGGAACTGCTGGAGAGAGTCCAACAGAGGCTAGGAAGATGCTGAGGGCACTGGAGCATCTGTGGCAGGAGGAAAGGCTGAGAGGCCTGGGGCTGCTTAGGCTGGAGAAGAGCAGAGCCAGAGGGGAGCTGCTGAATGCTGAGCAAGAGCTCAAGGGTGCAGGGGGCAAGAGGCTGGGGCCAGACTCTGCTCAGTGGTGCCCAGGGCCAGGCCAAGGGGCAATGGGCACAAACCTGAGCACAGGAAGTTTTACCTAAACATAAGAAGAAACTCTTTTGCTGTGAGGGTGCAGAGCCCTGGCCCAGGCTGCCCAAAAGGGTTGTGGAGTCTCCTTGTGTGCAGAGATTCCAACCTGAGCTGGAGGTGATCCTGGGCATCTTGCTGTGGGTGACCCTGCTTTAGCAGATGATCTCCAGAGCTCCTTCATCCCACACTAACTGGGATTCTGTGGCTGGGCTCAGCCCTTAGTCCTTTCCTGCACCAAGCATCAGCAGGATTCCTTTCTGCTTGGGTTCACAAAACATATTAGAAATATTAGAAATTCCCTTTTTTCTTTGGCTTAAACTGGCCAACAGCCTTAATGGTTTCTGAACAGATAAACAGACAGACACAGGCATGTGCAGAACATGATGGTCTATGTTGTGCTTTCTTAGGGAGCCAAATAGAAAGCAAGCCAGATGACTTCAACCCAAAATGCTCTTAGCAAATAAACCCTCGTGATAGTGATCATGCTGGTGAGGATTAAGCGGGTGCAAGAAGAAAGAGGCTGGGAGGGGAGCTGGAACTCCTGGGTAGATGAAAATAAACAGCCAGGCAAATATAGGTGATATCAGGCATAAGGATTGCAAAGCCTTGGCCAAAGCTTCTGCACACTGAGAGCAGAATTTGGCTTTAAAGTTGCTACTAGTTGCTCAGGGTGAATGGTGCTGGGTACATCCATCCTGCAGCACTGGGACACAGAAACCACAGCAGAGCTGTGCTGCTAATAGACCAGCAAGCAGGGACAGGAATGTGAAGAAGAGGAGAAGCCAAGGCGTTTGCTCTCTGTCCAGATCCTCCCCACATTGTGCCTAGGAGCAGTATGGTTGAGTGCCACCTCCCAAGCTCAACTGAGGAGTGAGGTTTTAGTCAAAGCACAAGAATTGGCCTAACAAATGTCAGGATCTGGAGAGCTGGTGTGGTTGATGCCATAGCAAGTCTCACCTGAGATCATCTTGGTGCTGCACTTCAGATGCTAGGCATGGACTCAAGAGGTTGTGTCTACCTGGGGCACATTGGGAGAGAACTCTGTATAGAGACAGGACCAGCAAGGGAAGTGGTAGAGCAAGGAGGAAGAGGGTTGATCTTGTGGGTGCTCCAGAAGAATCTTTAGCATGAAGAAAAGCCCATACCCTTCCTCAAAATAAAAAGGGTATGAAGGGAAGAGCTCCATAAAACTCCCCTTTTATGGCTCATAGAGAGACACAAGTCTACCAAGGCTTCTGGTTAATTAGGTACCTGATGGGTGACTGCTCCAGACAATGACTCACAGGCCTGAAAACAGGCAAGACAAAAGCCCCAGACTGCTTGATTATGTTTTTGTTCTTAAATCATCTCTTCTACAGTGTTGTTATAAGCTGGCTCGTGGTTTCAGGCAGGGAGGGTTGCCCAAGTCTGGTTTCTCCTCTGCAGCTGCAGATACTTTATTGCCACTGGATCTACCTGAAGCAAAGGAAACTTCAGGCCCTGACAGCTCACTGCTAGCTGTTCCCCAGAGCCAGGCTCCCACTCACCACCCTGCTACAACACCAACGCCCTTTCTGGTTAAATCTAGACCCCAAAAGACATTTTATTCCTCCCTGAGACCACCAATGCCTGCTCCCAGCTGTGCATGGCTGAGGGAAGCAAACCTCACTGTGCTCTGGGTGCTCTGAGGAATACCGGTGGGATCCAAAATCTAGCTCATTGAGGGAATTTGTTTTGGAAGGAGAGAGTTGTGTTGTGTTAGTCATTACATGAGAGGGGAGAGACTGCAAGAAGGGATGTGGGTGCAGCTGTAGGTCTTGGTGGATCAGTTCTATGCGGAGAGAAGTATGTATGGCTAGGCTTCGNGCTCCCTCTGCTGTCGGCACAGTTATTGCACCAGGGGCCACAGGAGACCACAGGTGATTTTCAGACTGTGCCTGAGAGAAGTAAATAGCAAAGAAAACCTCTATGGTGAAGAACAACCTCTAAGTGCAAGGAAAATCTCCTCAAGGGATTATGCCAAAGCATAATGATCAGGGGGCTGGAACACCTCTCCTATGAGGACAGGCTGAAGGAGCTGGGATTGTTCAGCCTGGAGAAGAGAAGACTTCGGGGGGACCTAATAGTGACTTTCCAGTACTTAAAGGGAACTTATAAGAAGGCTGCAGAGGGCCTGTTTGAAAAGGCCTGCAGTGAAAGGACAAGGGGCAATGGTTTTAAATTGGAGAGGAGGAGATTTAAATTGGACATTAGGAAGAAGTTCCTCACCACAAGGGTGGTGGAACACTGGAACAGGTTGCCCAGGGAGGTGGTTGAGGCACCATCCCTGGAGGCATTCAAGGCGAGGCTTGACAGGGCTCTGGGCAACCTGCTCTAGTTGGGGATGTCCCTGCCCAGTGCAGGGGGGTTGGACTAGATGACCTCCAGAGGTCCCTTCCAACCCTAACCATTCTATGATTCTATAATGTCTTCCAATCCTGGTGAAGGAGACATGTGTTTCTCAACTTCTCTAGCAGGGACTGAAAACACTAGCATTTTGGAAACTGGACAGTGGCTGATGTTTGCTGCAGACGTTAGCTGTGCCTTTGCAAACACCTCACCAACTGGGAGCTGGAGGATGAAGTCCAGGCTGCTGACTTGGAGCTGATTAGAAATCTTATTTGGGGTTTTTTTTTTCCCCATTCTCCATCATGCCAGAGATGTGTAAAATTGCAAAGGCTGAGAATATGCATAGCTCTGAAATGACCTCTATTTATCATGGCCAAGTGGCTCTTGGAGGAATCCCAAACAGCCAAGGAGTTCCACAGCATAACAATAGGTGATTAGCTTTTGTTCCAATCCACTTTGTCACAACTGCTTCCCAACCTTTTGCTGGACTGGGAGTTTCACTTGGTTTCCAGGAAAAGTAGAGAAGACTCAAGCAATGAGACAGGACTTCTCTTCTCTGGGGAAGGCATCTCATGTTTGGGCAAGAATTCAACTGTGCCTTGTAAGGCAGTTAACAGCCACAATCACTATCATGTGCCTCAGGTTGGGAAAAAAGCTAACTGTTTAACAAAATTTGGCAACTTTGGTCCAGAAAGGACGAGAATTACAGATGGGAATTAGATCAGCCCTGGGAGAGCTCAGGCCTTTTGTCAGGCATCTTTACCCTTTCCCTTTTTATCTTAGCTTGGATCATAGAATGATTTTGGTTGGAAGAGACATTTCAGGTCATCAAGTCCAAGCCTTAGCCTAGCAGTGCCAAGTTCACCAAGAAACCATGTCCCTCAGCACCACATCTCCATGGCTTTCCAGTCCCTCCAGGGATGGTGACTCCAGGACTGCCCTGGGCAGCCTGGGCCAGGCTTGGCTCCCTTGACCCCTCACTAGAGGGCTAGTCCTCTCCAGCAGCTCATTGCTTGGAGCTGCAGAACTCCTTGCAGCAATCAGCTCTTGCTCAAGAGTCAGGAAGCAAATAGCTTGAGGAGGTTAATTAACCACAAAACATCATTTTCATAGCATTTCTGTTTCGTGGGATTCATGGTTTGGATTTTTTTTTCTCCTTTCCCTGTGTGAAAAAAAAAAAAAAAAGAAAAAGAGTGTTGTAAGCACTCTTGGAGACAGGGAATGACATGTGGATCTCCAGCACCTTCCTGCTGAATTCTTTCAGTGGGGGACTCTGACCCTTCCAGGGGAGGAGGTTGATGCCTCAGCAGGGTGTACATGACAGCAGGGGAACATCTGCCCAAAGACAGCCTCCTTGTATGCAAGAACCACCCACAAAGTCTCTTCTCCCATCACCTTTCCCCCAACCACAGCCTCCCAAAACCCATTTTGAGTCATGGCTCCTTGCAGAAGTCTGTTTGGTGCCCAAGCTTTGTCCCCCATCCATCACTCATCCTTACAGACAAAAGCTGCTCCCTCTGCTCATAAAAAATCAAGCCACAGCATGCTTGCAACGTGATGATCTGAGAACAGAAGGGTTGCAAACCCTCAGGAAAGCCTGGATTGATACCCAGGTCCAATTGAGGAGTGGTAAAAATAAAGATGATTTGCATGCAGAGGGTGAAAACCTGTCAATGCTGTGGCTATGATTTCACCAGTGCTAAGCCTCCTCAGCTGGACAAAGCAATCCGTGGCTGCAAGGCCAAGGCTGATGCTGGGTGACAGCTGAAAGCAGCCATGGAGTCACCTCCACACCCCAGGAGCTCAGATGAAGGAAGAAACTCAGCAACCCCCAACATTGGGAGAAATTTCCTTCAAAACTTTTGCCTAAAAAGGTTTTTCCCTCCCCGACATCTAGTGGTGAAAACCACTCTGAGATAACAGAACAGGAGAAAAACCAAGCCCTGCTCTTACCAGGAAGATTAATTACAAGAGCAATAATATCCAGACCTTCTGATGAAATATTTTACAGTCTATTGCCCTCAGGAGAGCATCTCTTTTTTTTACTGATTTATTTTAACCTTCACATTAGGCAAGATACTTTCTGGAGCTCTTTCAGGGATGCCCTGGTGTTATTTGCCCCCTGATAGCAAATAATAAACTCTTTCTCAGCTATATAACATTTCCAAAGGAAACCTTTGACGTGACTAGGAAAATATTGAGGACAATTAAGTCACATGGCAGACGTAGCCCTGTGGGAATGGGCTGGAGCTCTGCTCCATGACTCTTATAGCATGAGAAATCCTGGTTCAAACGGAGTAGCAAGAGTTTTGGAGGTAGTAATTATGAAAGATCTCCTGGTTAATGATCCTCTGGGGTCTCTCTATTATTTTAATAATGGTTCAAGCTAGCTTTACTGCTTCCAGAGGAGCCTGTTAGCATGCAGAGGAAAGGCTCATCACAGGCAGGAGCTCAGCTGCCCCCAGTTTGGTTCAGTGGGGAGCAAAGCGGGTGCTGGACACACAGCTTTGGGGGTCCAGGTAAATTTGATGTCTTGCTTGTAGCCCTGCTTTCAGTCTCCTTAGATGGAGTAATGTCATGGGGAGAGGTTGCTGTGAGGTGGACATCAGTGTGGGGCTCCCATGGTTAAGATACTTTTAGGATGAAGAGGCTGAAAGAGACCTTTAAGATCATCCAGTCCAGCTGTTAACCCAGCACTGCCAGGTCATCATTAAACCATGTCCTTCAGCACCAATATCTCCATGTGTTTTCAACCCCTCCAGGGATGGTGACTCCACCACTGCCCTGGGCAGCCTGGGCCAATGCCTAACAACTCTTTCTGTGATGAAATTTTCCCTAACATCCAGTCTAAACCTCCCCTGGTGCAACTGGAGGCTATTTCCTCTTGTCCTCTCACCCAGGAGAAGAGACCAACTCCCACCTCACTCCAACCTCCTTTCAGGTAGTTGTAAAGAGAGATAAGGTCTCCCCTGAGCCTCCTTTTCTCCAGACTAAGCAATCCCACTTCCCTCAGCTGCTCCTCATAAGACTTATTCTCCAGACCCTGAATGCACAAGACCAGCTCATGCTATGTCATAAATATCAGATCTTGGTACCTCCAGCAGCAATTTGCATCAAGGCCCATCCCCCAGGTACAATTTGTCCCTAATTTCATGTCAGTTGGACTTGTATTTTACCATAAGGAGGTCTGATGAAAGTAGACTGAAGTCTTGGTGGCAGGGCTGGCTGGTAGCCTGGAGGGATAATGTGCCCATGAAGGAGGCATCAACACTTACATTCTTGTGACCATCTCCTTATTTATAGGGTCCCTGCAGGGTCTGAGCACAAGTCTGCTGGCTCCATGTTCACAGGTTTTGGGGTTTTCTTTGCCTGCCTCTCTCCAAGCCCTGAGATGTTGGAACAGATCCCTGCAAAACCACTTTGGTTGGAGAGCTGTTGTCAGGTCGTTTGGAGAAGTCTGCCACACTTTGCAAATTGTTCTTGCTGGAGGTTGTACAGCAATGGTGCCATTAGTCAAAAAGCCATCCAAGAATAGCCTGTCAGACACAGGGCAGGGCTCTCCACCCACAACTACAATATTTCAAGGGGAAAAGAAAAATGAAAGGGGGGGGGGGAAGAAAAAGGAAAG
>VWZO01006602.1:853507-877329 GCA_013396975.1 Bucco capensis
GAGAGATAGAGAGATAAAGAGAGAAAGAGAGAGAGAGAGAGAAAGAGAAAGACAGAGAGAAAGAGAGAGAGAAAGACAAAGACAGAGAGAGAAAGAGAAAGAGAGAGAGAAAAAGACAGAAAGGGCAAAAGAGATGAGAAAGACAGAAAAACAAAGAAAGAGAAAAAGAGAGAGAGAGAAAGAAAGAGAGAGAAAAAGACAGAAAGAGAAAAAGAGATGAGAAAGAGAAAAACAAAGAAAGAGAAAAAGAGAGAGAAAAAGACAGAGAGAAAGAAAGAGAGACAGAGAGAGAGAGAGAGAAAGAAAGAGGAAAAGCGATTGTTAAACACAAGCTGCAGATGACAATGAAAAATTTACCCTTAACTCTGTATGTTTTTATGGAGAAAGGTTATCTACCCATCCATCATCACACACTAGTACAGGAAAGAGCCTGGGAGGATTTAGATAATTCTATCTTGCAAGTATAAAGAGAAAAAAAATACTTGTTGAGATGCAAGGCTGCCTCTGCTCCCCTCCTCTCCCCTTACTCTGACCTACAGAGGCTACATCTGGAGTGCTGGCTCCAGTTCTAGGCTCCCCAATTCCAGAGAGACCAGGAACTAGTGGAGAGAGTCCAGCAGAGGCTAGGAAGATGCTGAGGGCACTGGAGCATCTGTGGCAGGAGGAAAGGCTGAGACTGCTGGGGCTGCTTAGGCTGGAGAAGAGCAGAGCCAGAGGGGAGCTGCTGAATGCTGAGCAAGAGCTCAAGGGTGCAGGGGGCAAGAGGCTGGGGCCAGACTCTGCTCAGTGGTGCCCAGGGCCAGGCCAAGGGGCAATGGGCACCAACTGGAACACAGGAAGTTCTACCTAAACATAAGAAGAAACTCCTTTGCTGGGAGGGTGCCAGAGCCCTGGCCCAGGCTGCTCAGAGGGGTTGTGGAGTCTCCTTGTGTGGAGAGATTCCAACCTGAGCTGGAGGTGATCCTGGGCAAGCTGTTGTGGGTGAGCCTGCTGGAGCAGGGGGGTTGGTTGGACTGAATGATCTCCAGAGTTCCCTTCCAACCCTCACCTTACTGGGATTCTGTGAGACAGCAACAGTAAGTTGAACAGCAAGTCTAGTATCAGGTTCATATATAAACCTTGCTGAGGGATTGCAGAAAGGTTGCCCTCCAGCTGGAAAATCCGGGCTGTATTCTCCCCATAGTTCCAAGTGGATGCTTCAAAGAGCATTATTTTTCTGTCAGATCTCAGTAATTTTCAAGAGAAGCATTCAAGCAGAGAGGTGATTATTTCTCAAAGCCACTCATTCAATACCTCATGAAAATTATGTCACTGGGCTCAGTGCCAGGACCATATTTTCCAGCATCTTGGTGAGATGAATTCAACAAATACCAAAACCTAGACATAAATTAGAATCTCTCCATATTTTTTTTTTTGTCCATTTTACATTTTTTTTCACATTTACATTCTCCTTTGCCCTTCTGCCTTGCACTCCCCAGCATCAATGAAATCCCTCATGGTGCAAGAGCAGAACAAGTATGCAACAGAGCTACCTCTAAAGCAGATGCTTCTCTGCTGGCTTTTGCCCACACCTTCCAGCCCATAGGAAGCTGCTGGTGCCTTGAGGCCACATCAAGCCAAGACCTCCTGTTCCTGGGTCTGCAGCATGGGCACAGGACTCTGGAAGGGAGCTGGGATTGGAAAAGCTTGGACCTGATGCCTTGAACAGCTGGAAAAAAGACCCCAGCCCTGGGAAAGCCATCAGCTTTGGCTCCTGGGGATGGAAGGTGTAAGAAGGAGCCAGGCTTTGGAGGTGTCTACACATGAGCTTCTACTTCTGGTTTGGAGCCAGGACATCTGAAAATATATGTCTAGAGCTCCATGTGTCCTAGGGCTGGCTGAGACATCCTCCCCATGCCATCCCCTGAGAGACTCACCAATGAGTAGGGTGTAGGGAACCTGCAGGGAGCACTGATGGTTTGGTTGCTGCTGAAGACATCATGAGAGTCCACAAAACTCATGGCATCTCTGACAGATCAATTCCAACACCAGGGCAGGGAAACATCAGCCTCTAAGGCTTCATGTCCACACTTTGCATCACGTGCTGCACACTTGGAAGTCTCCATGAGGGGCTCTGCAAACTTGCAGTGCTGAATGCAGTGAGGCTTTGCCACCTTGCTGGGTCAGGTCAGAAGCACACCCTAGTCTTTAGAAGAGTTTCTAAACTTCCAAGAGTTTTCAACAACCTTCATTTCCCTCCAATCAGTTTTTCCTTCTCCTGATCACTCCTTTCTGCCTTTCATACATTTCCAGGCTCTGCAGCCTCATAAAACTTCATGGGAGAACATTGGATGGTGTGGGCAGGAAATTGCTGTCATTTTTCTCCTCTTCAGCCCAAGGAGGTGCTCACCAGGTCCATCATCAGTGGGTAATTGCACATTGGCCCTTGCAGTGCTGTCCCCAGAGAGATCTCTGCATCAGCAGCCAACACAGACAAGAAGCCAAGCTCTTTGTTTTCTCTGGCACCACCAGGAAGGCAACTTGGGCTTTTCAGCAATACAACATCTCCCCCCAATCCCTCAGCAGCAGCTCAGCAGTGCAGTGAAAGCTGGAGAACACCTCAGCTGCTTCTGAAGGTTAGCAGCAACTCAGATGTATGTGTTTATTCCAGTTTTGGGCATATCACATCCTGTCCTACCATGGTTAACAGAGTGTGAGGAACCACATGCCTGGAATATCTCCGTGCTCTGACACCTCTCTGATGGATCTGGGCCACAAATGCAGGACTTGCAAGTGTCCACCAAGCTTTGTCTTCTTCCTTCAGCATTTAAGAGCAATAATGAAAGGCAAAGCCCAAGATGTTGGGTGAAGAGGCTCCTTTCCTTGCTAAGTGCATCATTTTGTTGCTTTGGTTTTGTTGGGAGAAGGACAAGGTTGGAAGATTGAGGCAAGCTCCAGGACATGCTGAAAAGTCACTTGGTTGTGCAGTAGCTCTTCATGGAACAAGAAGATGGGGCCAGACTCTTGTCTCCTGTGATATGTGAGGAGGATGCTTCTGCCTCCGGGTCTCCAGGCATATTCCAGCTTGCTTTCTCACTTGGACTTCAGCACTGGCAAGAAGGTTCACTGCAGAAGGCAAGTGGTATGTACAACCTAAAGACCATGAAGTATTTCCAAGGGTTGCTAGCTGTCATGCTGCTGAGAATAAGAAATGAAAGACATCAGTGCTGGAGGGAGGTGCATGAGCTATCAAACCTTGTCTCCCAGGTTCTACCTCTGCATCAGGATTTGGAGGCTGGTTTAGGGAAGTCATCTGAGTTGTGAAGTCAAGTACAGTCCTGGAGAAAGAAGGAAAACCAGTCTCCTAGGAAAAGTGTGACCTGTAGGTCTGGCTAGGGCTGCAGCTCTGCAGAAATGGCTCCATATGTCTTGTTCTTCCCAAGCTCCTTCTGAGGCTGGTAGGGAAAACTAAAGCTACATCCCAAAGCAGCCAAGCCAAGAATGAGACCTCATGCTCACTTCTCTTCATTGGCTTTAACTGGAGCCCAGAAGAACCAGTTAGCCTACAGCAACCAGCAGTGCATCCACCTCTACAAACAAGCTTTTTCCTTCCAGCCTTAGTTTCCTCACCCAACCTCAGGAGATGGCTGCTGTGATGCTGGTTTTACCCAGCCAAAAATGCATCAGTTGGTCACCATCCCAAACCCTGCTAGAAGGGAGCTCTTGGAGCAAACACCCTGGGGCTGTGGCCACACAGTCCCTATCCAAGCAGGGAGCAGGTTCCTCAGCAGAGGAACACTCAAGGGCAGGAAGCAGAAGACATTTTCTTGCAGGAAAGGCAGATGCTTCTGCATCTTTGGTGACTTGGAAGTTCATCATTTCTATGTCCTTAACACTCCTTCACAAGCACCTCTCCTACCTGACTTCCCAGTTTGCTTCCCAGTGCTGAGGATGGAGAAGAAAGCTCACTCCCATTCTCTCCCTCATTTGGGAACCAGCCCTGAGAGCAGCTCAGCACCTTGCTTTGCTGGCTCCTTGGGACCATGCTGGGCAAAGCTCTGGCTGTGGCAGGCTCCTGGTTGATCTGGACAGGCACCTTTTTGACTCTTGTGCTGGACTTTCCTGGCTGGCAGAGAAAGGAGGACAGCCAGGAAAGGAAAGTTTCTAAGTATAAAACCCCAAGTGTCCTCAGCCTCACAAAAGTGTCAGTGAGAGCCTCATGGTGGACCCAAACTATTTATAAACTGAGTCCTGATGGAAACATGATGGAGCTGAACCAAATTCCTGTTTCCATACCATCCCTCTCTCCCTATAGCAGTGTGGCACCAGCCAGTGCCTTTGGCCCTGGCTTTCCCAGGGTCAGGGTTTAAGTTATAGCTGAGTACACAAACTGCACCTCTCAGATGAAAAGTAGGTCCTGGATTTCCTCAAGATGCATGGATGGAGAAAGGTGGAGATGTTTGGGTAGAATGCAGCCAAGCACACAGCTTGGCTGATCCTGTTGGGAAAAGCTCTGCCCTGCAAAGAGCTCCAAGGATTTTGCTGAGGAACATAACAGGGTAGATATTTACCCTTATTTTTGCTCCCTTATAGCCACAAGATAGGCAGACAATATGTGGAAGGGATGCTCCAGCTCCTCAGGACCAAAAACCCTGCAAGGTTGCAGGGGCACAGTACCTGGGTCATTGTCACCTCCTGGCACATCACACACACACCCATCCAGCTCACCCCCTCCTCAGTGATGAGCAGCAGCTCCTTGGGGAGTGAGTGCCACTCAAGAGGAACCTCCACAGTCCCATCTTAGCTGAGGATAAAGGTCCTGCCCTGGCCCTTCTCTAGCAGGATTTGTAAAGCATTGTAGACATCCTGCTGCAGCAAAAGCAATAGGTGGAACAGCAAGTGGACATCACACCAGAGCAGACTGCTGCTCCCTTCCTGGCAGTGGGAGCCTCTTCCCCTCACATGGAGGGAGAGGAGGAGGAGGAAGGACACAGGGGTAGAGAGAAGGAACAATTTGGGAATGTACGAGTCCTAGAAAGATGAAATTTTAAAACCTAGGTCTATTCTGAGGCATCAGAAAGTCTGGACTGGGAAAGTCTATGTCTCCAGGTTGGGCAGGTTTCTGTTCCTTCCTTTAGGGAGCAAACTTTGCAGAACTCTCTCACCTGTAGGTCCTTGAGACTCACCTCTCACCTGGCCAAACCCCACAGCAGCCTCTGCTACCCAGATCCTAGGACAAGAAGGCTGGATGGAGTCACCAGGAAGAGTCTCATCCCCTTCCAGGTGACCAAGCAGCCCCTGGAGGAATGAGGCTTTCCACTTCAGACACTTCTACAACACAACCACAAGCCTCTAGGAGAAGCCATCATGTGTCATAACCAAAAGCTATCAAAGTAGCAGACCACAGAGAGGAACTGTTTTCAAGTCCAGTGGTTAATAGTTTGCTTTGCAGAGCTCATGGCTGGTTCCTCCACAGAAGATCCCATGCAACCTTACCATAGTTTGTTCTTCTGCCATTGTCCTGTTCTTGCAAGTGCTAATCCCACTTTTACCAGGTGTTCTTCTCACAGGAGCTACACTTCCAGTGGCTAGCACATTAATTGGGTTTAAGATGTCTAAAATTCAAAAGCCACCAAGGGAGGAAGGAATCCTAACCTTTTGCTGAGCTTTTTATTGAATTCTTAGGGAATTAGGGATATGTGGGATTTGGATGAATGAAAACACAGAGCTGGAAAGGAGTTCAGGAGCATGCATAGAGCACTCTTGGTGGCTGAGGCAGGATCACATCAGGAGGGGACATCCCTTAGAGATGGTGTGACTCAGGCTGGGGTCTGATGGGCTGGACAACACTGTTTGGGGAAAAGGAGCTGGGACAATGAAGACCAACCAGGCTGTGTGTGTGGGGGGGGGGGGGGGGGGGNGGAAGAGACTATATGTCTCCATCTAGCACTTGCCAAACTGGGCATTGGAACCAGTTTGGGCTCCCCAGCACCAGGCAGATGGTGAGAGAAGCCAATGAGGTCACCAAGCTGGTTGGGACTGGGGCTCAGGGAATGAAAGGAGAGGCTGAGAGCTGAGTGTACAGTGAGAGTAGAAGGCAAAGGGAGAAAGTGATCCTTGTCTGCAGCTCCCAGCTGGGACAATGTGGAGATGAGAGAGAGACAGCACCATGCCACTAAACCTTATTCCTATATACCACATCTACACAGCATTTTCTCCTTGTCTTAAGAGAAAACCAGCTTCAAATTCCACTGGTGGTTTGAAAACCCCAGCTGAGACACATCAGATGTGTCAGAGAGAGCTCTGTCTGTTCCAGATAGGTATCAGTTCTATCAAGGGGAGGAGGTGGAAGTAGAAGAGATGTTGTGCATGTGCCAGATGGGCATGGGCAAATCCCAGGCCAAGTTCACACCTCATCATAACAGCTTATTAACCAGCAGGTCAAGGGCTTGAGTAGTAACCTCACTGTGTTGCAACCTTCATGTAGATATGGGAAGATTGGGAGATAGGGCCTACTCATGCAGGTAATGGGGATGTCTAGAGCCTTATCTGCTTGTGGCTGATCACATCTCACCAAAGCAAGATGCTTGTGGAGATTTTTCTCTTGCTCTTTAGAAAACTGAACAAGAGGCAACCAGTTTAGGTTCCAAAAACACACTCAAGGAACATGCTCAGCCATAGGCTTGTGGATCCATCCACTGCTTTTTAATGAGCTCCCCTTGAAAGCAGCACTGAGACCTTGCTTGGGAGCTGGGCAGGGAAGAGACCTCCACCTCCAATCCCAAACAATGAGGAAAGATAAAGCATCACTGTTCTGGACACAAAATACTGCTGCTCCAAAACCATTTTGGCAGAACTTGCTCACTTGAATTTTATCTGCAAACCTCCTCAGCCTGATACCACTGGGAATCCTGAGGTTTTTTTCCTGAGACTTACCAACAGGAAATCCCTGAGCTGGAGGGCTTAGCTGTAATGAACTTATTGTATAGTCAAGCTCTGAATGTCAATTTGGATTAGGATGTCAAAAAATAAGCACTGAGAGCATGCAACTGTACCCTGGGGTCACCTGTCAGGAACTCCAGACTGAAGCTGGCCAGATATAGACCAGCACAGCTTTGATTTATATGTTGGTTTTTTTCCCTTGGGCAACTATAACAGCTAAGACTGAATCTACTGCATCTTGAAGATGAGCCCCCTCCTCCTCTTCCCCTCTTCCACTTTGCATGAGGCTTCCTCAGCTGTGAATGCTTCATTAGAGGCTGCCCAAAGAGCTCAGGAGGAGTCAGATGCTTTGGGAGGCTAAATCCCTCTATTAGTGCATGTCTAAATCACTGCCACTCGTGTCCCCCTGGGAGCCCAAAATCCCAGGCACAATCAGGATTCCCATCCCCCCAGATCCTCAACAAGCACAGGTGAAGACAAGATCTTGCTCTCCAGCCTTGGGTTAGAGACACAGAGGAATTCATCTGGAGCATGGGAAGCAAGAGGAGAGGTGAGTGGGGGCAGAAGGGATAATTTACACCTTCCTGTCCCGGCACGTGGCCACAGCCCTGCCTCTGTTCAGGGGCTTGTGCCTGTTCCTATCCATCCATCCATCCCCTTTTCCCTGCAGCCTGGATGCAGGCAGAATCCAAGAAGGCTACACTGGAAAGCTGAGGAGCTCCATTTGTTTATCAAGCTCCATCCCAAGCTCACTGCAACCACAGAGCAGCACCCACGAGGAGCAAGCAGCAGGGGCTTACCTCCACAGAAATGGTAACACCATCACACAGGGATGAGAAAAGGTCCTCTACCAAGGGGATGCCAACTGGAAGCTTAAATCCCAGGTGCAAGTCACATTCTGGATTTTAAAGCCATTCCAAAAGAGAAGACAAGAATCAGATGCAAATACATTCTCCAAACAACTGCTTTTGCTCAGGTTTCTGTGAGCAAGGTGCTGATGTTTTTAACTGCAGCCTTGGTGCTCTCCCCAGTTAATGGCACTCTCCTCCTAAAGCCTTCTCATGGTTAGCTGGATGGAGAAGATACTTGGAGACCAGGAAGGTGACATTTGATTCCTCCAACCAAAGGTTATGGGAGTAAAGTCTTAAACACAAAATAACTAAACCTTCATTCATAAACCCAGGCCTTCCTCTTCTCCACAATTCTGTAATCAGTTTGTCATGGCAATGAGGTTAAACCACTACTTGCTTTGAAGAACCATTGAGCTGCTTCTCCCTTGCATGTGCACGCACAGAATCATCTGAGAGACCAAGGCCATGGGCCCCAGTGTGGTTACTGAGGTTAGTACCACACTGAAACTCAAGGATATTGGATCAGAATAAAACTGTCACCTGTTTTACACTAGTTTTGCCAGGGAAGAAGGTAGATCATGGAATTGTAGAATCATAGAATCATTTAACTTGGAAAAGAATCCTTAAGATCATCAAGTCCAGGCATTAACCCAGCACTGCCAGCTCACCACTAAACCATGTCTTTCAGCATCACATCTCCATGGCTTTCCAATCTCTCCAGGGATGGTGACTCCACCAGTGCCCTGGACAGCCTGGGCCAGGCCTTGACAATCCATTAATAGAAAAGATGAAAAGCCTCAGGTGTCCTTTCCTTTGCCAGGTGGGGAATGACCAATGCTATCCACTTTACTTGTTCATCTTACTCTGAAATTCAGAGCAGAGGCAGAGGTTCAGAGATCACAGAACCACAGATTCATTAAGGTTGGAAGAAACCTCTAAGATCATCAAGTCCTACCATCAACCCAACACTCCCCTGCCACTAAACCATGGCCCTCAGCACCACATCTACATGTTTATTGAACCCCTCCAGGGATGGTGACTCCACCATTGCCCTGGGCAGCCTGGGCCAATGCCTAACAACTCTTTCTGTGAAGATATTTTTCCTAATATCCAACCTAAACCTCCCCTGGTGCATCTTGAAGCTATTTCCTCTTGTCCTCTCACTGGTAACCTGGGAAACACTCAGCCAAAGAGCTTGGAAAATGCTGCTTTCCTCTGTTGCTCCCCAGCTTGATCAGTACTTGAGGCAAGAAGACTTGTCCTTACCACTGGAAGCTTTGCTGCACAAGCCCTTGTTAATCAGCCCACGTCCTCCAGCACCTGGTATCTGGCTAACATCAGGCCAAGAGGAGGATTAAAGCTTCCCAGCAAAGCTGACAGGGCCTTGGACTTCTCACCAGGCTAAATCCCACCCCAATTTTAGCAAGTCTCCTGGGTGGATGATGGGCTAGGCAAGGCCCTGCTTGGTGTTGTCACACTGTGGGCTGGTGACAAAGTTATCGCTGTAAAAACAAGCTGGAGCCAAGTGAAGCAGGGCCCTCCACCTACTGCTGCATGAGAGCATTTCCTGCTAGCATGGGGAAGAGCTTAGTGAAGAGACAAATGGAGGAGAAGGGAAAGATGGCTGCTGCAGGCTGTGGAGCTGCTCTACTGTCTATTGGTGTTCAGGGGCTGGGCAAGGTGATAGCATGAGGAGTGATGGTTAGAGATGAGTGAGAGGAGATTTAGATGAGATAGAATCATAGAATGGGTTGGAAGGAACCTCTCAAGATCATCTAGTCCAACCTCCCTCCAGTCTAAAAGGCTGCAAGGTCTCCCTGGAGCCTTCTCTTCTCCAGCCTCAACAACCCCAACTCTCTTAGCCTGTTCTCCCAGCAGAAGGCTTCCAGCTCTCACACCATTTCTGTGTCCCTCCTCTGTTCCCTCTCCAGCAGCTCCATGTCTCTGCTGTGCTGAGGACTCCAGAGCTGGCCCCAGCACTGCAGCTGAGGTCTCCCCAGAGCAGGGCAGAGCAGAGGCACAATCCCCTCCCTGCCCTGCTGGCTAGGAAGAAGGGTAGTGAGCCAAGGGAACAGGCTGCCCAGAGGGATTGGGGATGCCCCAGCACAGGGTCTCTCCTTAGCCTCCTTCTCTCCAGATCAAAACTCCTCAGTTACTGATAGGCACTGATAGACACTCTCAGGAGTTGCCCATTAGGAGTTGTCTAGGATTTCAGTTTAGCACCTGAGCCATGACCACCCAACCTGATCTGCAAACACTTTTAAACAGACATATCAAACCCAGACCAGGTAAGAGAGCTGAGGAGATTTGGCTGGAGCAGTTTAGGCTCAGCTCACATTTCAAAGCACCATCACCAAAAGGCAGTAGCTGCTTTTAGTGATGTTCACTGAAGAGCATCATCCCTGTCTCCAAACTAGGAGGAAGGTCTTACTGGTGCTGCCTGCAACTCAGCTAATCCTGCTGAGGGCTGGTTGCTGCAGTGAAATGATGCCTTGGCACTGGCACACAGACCATGCTGGCAGGTGGACATGTGATGGAAAGCCAGAGTGCTGCTGCCAAAAGGCCAAAACCCAATAATTAGAGCAAGTGTTAGATTTATTCCCCATCCCACCTCTGTCCAGCCAAGGAAACTCCATTTAGTTCTGCCTAAATAAACAGCTTGAGCTTGTTTCAGTTACCATGGGTAATCCATACAGGCTCTTTGCATCAGGGTGAGGTTGCTCCTTCCTTCTCCTGCAAGTCCAGGCAGAAAACACCATGGACATCCTCCTCTGCCAACATTCTCAGGAGATTGCTTCCCCTGGGCAAGAGGGAAAGCATCTGCTTGCTGGAGCTGAGGCAAGCAGTGCCCATTCACAGAGCTTACTGATGCCTTTTAAGGTCCTTTCCAACCCAAACCATTCTATGATTGAGAGCTTATTCTTCACTTCAACACAGGTTTCAGTCACACTGTTCAATGCTGCAAAACAGCTTCAAGTAAAACTTCTCTCCTGTATCTTTCCACTTCAGGACTATACATTGGATGCCTTGGCATTTTACTCCCTGCTGACAGACAGATTGGGTGGCAGAAAAGAAAAAGACAGCAAACAAAAACCCTAACACACAAACCAAAAAAACACCACAACAGAAAACCCCTGCTGTTCTGATGGGGCTTGGAGAGTCTCCCTAGCTCTTCACATCACACTGCTTCCCACCAGTGATTCCATGTCATGGACAGCCTCCTCCCAAAGCTTGTGCTGCTGACTCCTGTTGAAGAACATCACATTTTAGGGCAGACAGAGGTTGCTGAGTAACTGGGCTCACAGAAGGTGCTGGATGAGGAGGAGCAATGTCTCCCTAATGAGGGAACATAGCCTTTCCACTAGCCATAGAAGTTCTGCAATCCAGCTGTGGCCCCAGTCCTGCTCAATACTGTTTTTCCAGCTGTGTGCCATCTTTTTGGAAGGAGAATGAAAAAGAACTGCAGCTTCATCACCTCCTGTGAAAGAGGATTTGGAGCCAACAAGGCAATCAGGCTCTCCTAGCAAACCCTCTTGCCCAAATATTCACATTTTGGAGCAATCTGGGCCTGGTGAAGAAGAGTTCAAAGAGTTCTTGGAGGACAGGGTCGTTCAAATCAGGCTTGTAAAGAAAACAAGACACAAAAGGAGCAGTTAAGAGAAGACAGACAAGTTGAGAGATACTAATCAGTTTTATTTTATAAATACAGATGAGCTTTCCTGCAATTACCAACATAGTTTTAATGTGTCATTTACCATGGGATAACTCTGGTTTTGCTTATTTTAAATACCTGCTCAAGCAAGGATAAGCCAATGCTGTTGTGCTTGCTAGAAAAATAGAGTGGCATATGAGCTTCCAAAACTAATATTCTCAAAAAAATCTCAGGAATTCCCAGTGAGAGGGGGGGGACAATGAAATGTTTTCTCCACTTGACATTTAACTGTGTCACAGCTGTGCAGGAACTGAAAGGCTCTTGACACTGTGATATATCATCTCACCTTCAAACCTACTATTTGTTTCTCTCCCACTATGCTATTTGCAAAGTAATTTACAGGGAAAGGGGAAAAAAAAAAGAATCCAAAGACAAATAAGAAAGCCCTGAGGTGGCTGCTGTCTGTCCAATCCACCATCCTCACGGCAAGAGAAGTTTGCCAATGCTTTCATTAACTCTAGCTGCTGTTTCTCCCCTTCACAGCACCTCCTCTAGAGAGAAAGTGCTGAAAGTGGAAGAGAAATGTGGGGACAACTTAAAGCCAACTAAAGAGCCAGCCTTAGGAAGCTTGGCAAAGAAGCTCTGTGTGACCACCAAGTCAATCACTGTGTTTTGACACAGGAACAACCACAGGGCTCAAAGGGGAACAGCAACACACAGGGAGGACAACTAGACCTCATTTGGTTGAGTGCAACCTGAGAAAATATGCAGCTAATGATAAAAACATAAAAAGTAATCCAAAGTCCTACAAACCTCTTTTCAGGTGTGGCTTGAATTGCACTGCAAGGCTCTGTGCTCACCCGCGAAACATCACCACCTCCTCCCAACTCTTCTTTGGGTTGCTTTGAAAAGTCAGCACCAGACCCAAGCTACTCTGTGCTGCTCTGAGCATGCCAGATCCCTTCCCACAGGGTGCACAACTAACTCAACATTCCCAAATTTCACCTAAAATCCTACTGCTGCTGGGAGAGGGTAAGATATAGTGAACAGCACAGAGGATCTTACGCTGACTTGGCTTTCAAGGAGTTCATTTCTCCCTCTCTATGCCAAAGCACAGTGAGAATGTCCTACCTCTCTCTTCTCCAAGATGATGCCAGTGCTTTAGGCTGCTGCAGTGTTTCCTTTAGGAAAGTTCTTCATGAGGTTGGAACAGAAGAGCTTATTCCATGGGGAAGATATCAACTTCATGCCTGAATTTACAGCTGGAATCCTTTTCAAGCAAGGCCTCTCCTTAGTGCTTCCACCTTGCATGTGGTATTGGGACAGACCAAAGACAATGAGTCACTGGAGAAAGGCTCAATCCAACAACTCAATTGCAGACACAACCCTTAAAAGCTAACAGAAGAAATCTGAATATAGTTTTAATACAATCATTAAGGTGTTACCTGGAAAAATGCATGTTCTAGAACAGTGCTATTATGTATATTGGTTCTCACCTACACATCTTGCTTTGATAACAGAGCTGAGATTATATATATCCACAGTTGAAAGAGCTAATTTAGGCTAAGCCTTAGGGTGAAGTTAGGTCATTGACTAGGTCATTGGTTCAAAGAAAAAGCAGAGACCAGGGAGGAAAAAATAAAAAAAGCCAAGCATGATGAAGTGGTTTTTATTCTGCTATATATTTTTCTATTTGAGAGCTCACAACTGAGCCCCAGTTCTTGGGCATACAAGAAGAGAAAAGCAAGAGCAATGAAATCCAAACTGAAACAAATACCAGGAGTCAAGGAGCAGGTTGCAAAATGATTTCCCATTAGAGCAGCTGAAAACATGGTAACCTACCCATGAGCAAAACTGAACCTCTAGCACACTGCTGGAAGCTTCTGCTTTTAGGGTAGAGGTGGTTAAAAGGCTATTAATTTAGATGAAAAATGTTTAAGTGCCTCCTGTCTGCAGAGGGTGGAGTGATTCCACAAATTCACCTAATTCCAAAGTGCTGACTGCATTTTGAGTCTGGGCTTATGAAGCTGCCTGTGAAGTGCCTCACAGCACATTGTCCACCTTGGAAGGTGGCAGCTGGACCTCACTTAGGCAGAGCATTCATTAGGTCAATGCTGATGAGGTGTGCACCAAACTCAAGCAGGGAATGGTCAGGTTGAGCTTTTTATACCAAAACTTTAGAAGGGATTTAGTCCTCAAGGCTTCTGTTGGTAGGAATAGTGAGTATGGAGGAAAAGAGGAGGGAAAAATGGCATTTCTGATTAATCAGCTGCAAGGAAACTGCAGATATTACACAGGTGCTCATTCTCTGGCAAGCTGACATTGCCAACTGAAGACCCATCAGTGCAAACTAGAACTGCAAAGGCTACACAGAGCACAGCCAAGAGAAAGTTGTCCAATTCCAACAAATTCATGGTATTTCTATAACACTTGACTACATTGCTCAAGAAAACACAGGAGGGCATGGGGGAAGGTAAAGAGGCCTGACCGTAAGTGGTAATTTATGCTAGTTTTAAATTAACTTTTTTTCCTTCTTCTTCTGAAAAGATTAGAAGAAATTTATATAATAATTGAGAAATTAACAAATAGTCACAGGAAGGCCTGATGATCAGCACTAGCAGTTGTTTCCAGGAAGGCCTTGAGAAATGGATTTCAATGCAAAATGGATTTCAATGCCTAAAAGAGAAAAAAAAATCTCCAGCAGATGACAAATACCAGACATAAGAGAGGACTGGAAGAAGAATCCAAATTTACCTGGGCTCTGAATATACCATGATCCTGTGTTACCGTGCTCAAGTCCATTTGTCTAACACCACAGGAACAGCTTTAGCTTTTTTATTTATTTCATTTTCTTTTTATAATTAATATAAAGAATAAGTGCAATTTTTCTCTCTTATTCCAGATCACTGACTTCACCTCAATGTCTGCTAGCAAATCCCTGTCCTTCCCCCAAGCTCACTTGTCTGAGCTTTTCCGTGGTCTACGGAAGCTGGACATGTTCTCGTTCAGTGCATAGATCCTTCTGGAGAACTCCTCAAACTCCCCTAGGACTTGTTCATCACACTCCACTGCCACAGCGTGCTCCACAGGGATGGAGTTAAAGTCTTCTAGCTGATCTTCTGTGCTGAACCCTGTTGCTTCCATCCCCATGATCTCCTCTGCTTGCTCCACAGTGCAGCAGAGGACAGGACCGAGCGAGGGTCGAAACTCTTTGCTCGCGGCACCGGCGCACTCAGCAGGCAGGAGGGTCCCGTTTATTGCACTACCATGTCCTAGGAAAGATTCCTGCTGCTCTGGGGGCTTGCTCAGGTTCCCATTTTCTCCATTGAAACTGCTGCACAAGTTCTCACCTTTCTTGGGGTTTCCTTTTGAGGAGTCCATGGAGGTATCCAAAGAGGATGAGAGGGATCCAGGTTTTTTATCTACCATGGCAAGTGGCTGCGTTAAAGCCGAGTTGTAACTAGGAGGAGGAGTTTTGTGCTGTAGTCTTTCGTTTCCTGTGTTGGCTCGTTTTCTGTGTCCTTTCTCTGGAGAAGGAAGGCCACTGGAAAAGCCAAGATCCAACCTGCCAAAGCTGGAGCTTTGTCTCTTTGGAACAGGAATTGCACTGGAGGTGTGGTGGCGATCACTGGAAGAGGAGGGAAAGAAGAAATCACAGCTGTCAGGCAGGCTGCTCACCAACAATACAGATGTTTGTTTAACCAAAGGCTGAAGCAATGATTTTGATCACAACTCCAGGCTCTGTTTGGCCAACTACTTATCTCCTAAAAGTACTAAAACCCCAAATGTGTTTAATGCTCTATAAGCTACAGAAGACACCCCAGAGGAGAGCCTGAGTGAAAAGCAGCAAGATGAACATTTACAAAGCTCCTATGGTTTGAAAAGTCAATCAACCAAGAAACCACCACATGGTCTTAATTCATACTGTTAACACCATTTTCCAGTTAATAAATAAGTTCACAGTACTTTAGGAATGATTCCTCTTGACCATATCTTTATGCATTTATGGTGTGCACAGGACCATCAGAAACTCCTGAGGAGTAATAATGGACAAATCCTCTATAAGTAGACTTCCCTGACAGCTGCCCACAGCAGAAAAACCACCTGAACTTTGGCTATTTGCAGAGGATTATCATTTGCCAGACGATCAGCTTTTCTGTGCCCATCAATCCAAAACTTTCTGGACAAATGTCAACCTCTGGTTTCTTGAGGAACATGAACTAATCAAGCTTAATTTGCAAGTTTTGATATTACTGTTTAGTAACAGGTCCACAGACCACTTCCAGTGTCTCAGGTTCTGTAATTTGGAACATCCCCTTGATGTCATCTAGGCTGTGTTATGTGATTTTTCCTTCATTGGCTTAATCCTTATCCAAATATAATTCACCATCCTATAAGCAAATAGCTTGAACTTTAGCAACCAGGTTCATTTTCCTTCCAAAATTAAAGACATAATAAAAACAGAGCAATTCCCAATCTGCTGAATGTCTAACTCCAAGATTCAACTGCTATCCTCAGTCTCCAACATGAACTCCATTTAAAAGAAACCCCTTCTACTCAAGGCCTGACACAGTTGGGAATCTGCCTTGCAGATCCTGGAACTGCATTTAGGATTAATCCCCAGTGTGGATCCTTTTCCACATTATTTTTCTTCTTTCACTGCCCTTTGTAAACAGGATAAAAGTCAGCTTGCAAAACGTGTGGATGTGGTGCTTAGGGAGATGGTTTAGTGGTGACCTGCCAGTGGTGGGTTAATGGTTGGACTTGATGATTTGAAAAGTCTCTTCCAACCAAAACAACTCCATGATTCTATGAAGTCCCATTGTGAAAAATAACCATCCCCAGGGGAAGGCAGTGTGGAGCACTACTGCTCTTTCATTTCCTCTCCCATCTAACCTCCACCCAAGCTACCCCTTAATACACATGTAGGGCTTCCTTCTCTCCCATAAAAAACTCAAATTACTTCAAGAAAAAGTTGCTTTTCAGAATTTATAGTTGCAGACAGTGAAGTGGAGAGATATGCACCACACACAGCTAGCAGCAAACCCATCAACTGCCTCCTGAGATTTCAACTGCTGTTTCAGATCTTTTTAAAGCAAGCTCTACACAGTGTTTGCACATTTGTTGGCAAAGCTTTGGAGCATTCTTAACAGAGGTGAGAAAACAGACTAGTATCTGTGGCACACACTACTTTAAGTGCTCTACATGTGGTCTTGGAGACTAGTCCTCAAGTCCCTTACTGACCAGAGGATTTAAAATACTTCAGCCAACTCCTACATGGTCCCCTTGTACTTGACACTGGTGAGGCTACATCTCAAATCCGGGGTCAGTTTTGGGCTCCTCACTCCTAGAAAGACAGTGAGGTGCTGGAGTGTGTCCAGAGAAGGGCAACAAAGGTGGTGAAGAGTCTAGAGCACAATGGTTGTGAGAAACTGAAGCAACTAGGGTTGTGTAGCCTGGAGAACAGGAGGCTCAGGGGAGACCTTCTGGCTCTCTACAACTACCTGAAAGGATGTGGTAGTAAGGTGAGGCTTGGTCTCTTCTCCCAACTAACAAAAGCAAATGTCTTCAATTTGCACCAGGGGAGGTTCAGATTACATATTAGGAAGAATTTCTTCCCCAAGAGAGTTATCAGGCCTTGGCCCAGGCTGCCCAGGGCAGTGGTGGAATCACCATCCCTGGAAGCATCCAAAAACCATCTAGGGGTGGTTGCTTGGGGCCATGCTATAGTGGTGAGCTTTTGAGTGTTGGGTGGATGGTTGGACTCAATGATCTCAGACATCTTTTCCAACCATAATGACTGATGATTCTATCACACAAGAGTAAGACCATCTCAGGTGAGGAGGACATGAAGGGAAAGAAGAGCAGAAAGCAATCCTAGGTTTAATCCTACCTCCTGAAGTTGCAGAGGCACATCATTGTAATCCTTGGAGAGATCAAACTCAAGGCAAAACCTCTTCACTACCTGAGTGCATAATATCTGCTACTTTCATTTGCTTTGCTGGACTATACTCCAAATTTGCTCAAATTTATTTCCCTTAGGTCACTCCTTAAAGGGCAAAGATTTAAGCATGGCATAAGACTGCCTAACTGACAAGCCCTAAATTAGCTTCAGCAAGTGCTGCTCAACCCAGTTGAGGCACAACAGCAACTGTTCTAGGCAGCAAAAGAAACAAGCAGCAGTAGAAGAAATTTAAGTGTGTAAACCAACATGAAACCTGTGGTATATAATTAGCTGGAGAGCAGCAGCTTTACAAACTGTTCTGGTGGGTAGGATAAATTTCAGTTCCTCCTAAAAAGAAACATGCCTAAATTCCTTTGTATATCTAAGCCTTACAGGCAAATGGGTGAGAAATTAATTAGTTTGCAGGACCAGGAGAGCTTGTTATGACAAGGCTATTCAAGCCAACATGTTATGTATGCCTGAACAATACCTCTTTAGTCCAGCAGCCAAAAACAATCTTCCCTTCCTTACTAAGCTGAGCTGGCAGAATGATCTATACTAAGTGATCTAACAGCTAAACCTAGCAGCAATGCAAAGCTTCATCTCCCTCCTCTACAAAAGAGCTTCCCAGTTAATAGAGTACATAAGGGCTGCCCCACAGGCCAGTAAAGCAGGAATGATCCTCATTTATCACACAAGTGATCAAACTAGTGAATTAGTAGAAAAACATTTGCAGCCAGGTTCCTTTAACTACATGCAATGAAATGGACCTTACTTAAGATTGCAATATCAGGTTTTAAGCTTCCAGAGCCTGAGCTGCATCCCCAGCAGTGTGGCCAGCAGGGCAGGGAGGGGATTGTGCCTCTGCTCTGCTCTGCTCTGCTCTGGGGAGACCTCAGCTGCAGTGCTGGGGCCAGCTCTGGAGTCCTCAGCACAGCAGAGACATGGAGCTGAGCCGACACAAAAACCATCAGAGAGGGCTAGAAGCCTTCTGCTTGGAGGACAGGCTGAGAGAGTTGGGATTGTTGAGCCTGGAGCTCTAAGGAGACCTTCTTACAGCCTTTCAGTACTTAAAGGGGCCTAGAAGAATGATAAGGAAGGACTCTCATGGAGTGTAGTGACAGAACACAGGGAAATGGCTTTAAACTTAAAGTAGATTAGATATAAGGAATAAATTCTTTAGTGGGGAGACCCTGTCCCAGGTTGCTCAGGAAGGTGGTAGATGTCCCATTCCTGGAACCATTCCAGGTCAGGTTGTTTGGGGCTCTGAGCAACCTGCTCTAGTTGTAGATGTCCCTGCTGGCTACAGGGCGTTGGACTAGATGACCATGAGTGGTTCCTTCCAACCCAAACCATTCTCTGCTCCTATGATTTCTGCATCATCCAATGCTGCCAATAGATATGAACAGGATAGGTTTGGGTTTAGCTTCAGTCAGGAGAGACCTTAAGGTATGACAAGTGAAAAAAGAGTTTGGCTTGCAGGAGCACAGCCCTTTAAGGTAACAAGCTTGATCTGAATTACTCAAATAGAGCTGGTTCTGCTTCCAGCCACAGTTCCATGGTCAATCTGCTGAGACAGCAAAGAGATGTGGACACCTACCCAAAAAGCATGACAAAAACTTAACTTGATGAACTGCCATCAGGCCTTAATGACTTTTAGTCATCAAGCTGGATCAGGCTAGGATGGGTTACAGAGAGCAGTACATCTAGTTCCTATCAGGAAGCAGAATTTCTAAATCATAAGAGAAACCTCTAATCTATTGGATATTACAGATAAAAGAATTACATCATCACTAATCTCATTGTTTTAATTACATCCAAATCTCAAAAGCCAACTTGCTTCTTTAGCTCTTTAAGTTTTACTAGCAGCAAAACTACAAAGTAACTGTTTTCTCCCCGAAATACTAGTTTTCACTAGTTAATAATTAGTCCATTTGGGCATTCTTACAGACCTAAGGCTCAAGACACAGACTCTGTGCTGTAAACAGGTGAGATCAAACGATTGAAGTAGGACACAAACATTCCCCAAAGTTGTTTTCTTAGTGATCAGATTTTGGTTGTAATTTCTTTGCAGTTTTGCTAAAAAAGCAACAAGTTTCTTCAGTCAGTGATTATTTAATCTGTCTGCAAGGGGCTCAGAGAAACTGTAAAGCAGCATGAGGGACAGAATACAATTCACAGGCTCAAATATGTATCTTTTCCTCCCCACAAAATGTTTCCTCTGAGGGACATTACTGGATCACAGCTGGTCAAAATACTAAATCTTGATTGTCTGGCCCAAGGCCAAAACCCACAGCTACAGCTCTTTGGTATGAGAATGCTGCTTTTTTTTTTAAGTTAAAAAAAAAAAATAACTTAAACACCATTTGATCTTTTTTTTGTGTGTTGCAAACTATGACCTCATGGCAGCAAGAAGGTGAAATGAAGGTGTTTAAGTTGGTTTATAGCCATCTGAAATGGTTGGAAGCTCCAAAAAAGCAAAAGCCTTGAGCCAATATCATGTCAACTGTGCTAAAAAGCAATAATAGTTTCTCACCTTCTTGGAGATTACTGGTTAAATAAGATACAATAGTGATGGGGTTGGGAAGGGAAGCTGCCAGTATGAAGCTCAGGTGAAATTGTAGCTTGTGGCAGCAAAGAAATTCTGACACACACTTAAAAGCAACAACAAAAAAAATCTTCATAAATTAAGCTACCAGAGTTTTCTTAATTCAAACATTACTTGTTAGGCTCCTCTTGAATCTAGCTGCATAGGAATCAAGACACACCTTTTCAAACACAAAGTTTAGCCTTGGCACACAAGGATTTTGGTGGAAAGCTTTTAAATGCAGCCTCAAAAGGACATCTCCCTGGCTACAGACAAGACCTTCTGAAGGAGTAGCTCATGTTTGCCAGCATTGTCTCAGCTATTCACTAGGAATAAAAGTCTCCTTCTCACTGGACTGCTCAAGTTTGCAGTGTGCTCTTTACTTGCCCTTAATGAACACAAAGGCTAGCCCTCAAAAGTCACAGAGAGTAAATAAAATTAAGCTCAAGAATAGGGAGAGAAAAATGAAAGAGCCTCTTGATTTCATGCAACCATGATCTAAAGAGTCTGAGTTGTTCAGGAGAAATTTGAATGTAAAAAAATGAATAAAACTATGTTGAAAATGTACAGGCTAGACAAAAGAAGAGATTTGGTCTCAAAAGCTGGGATAAACTCCATACTCCTAAGAAAGAGAATGTAAGAGAAAAACTGCATGGGGCCTTTTGCATCAGCAAAAGCTAATCTTAAAACTGAGCTGCTTTTCTGGATGCCAGTGAGACTCCAGGGCTGGAAAAAAACTGGAAAGAGAGAAAATTATTCCCAAAAGGAAACAGAAAAAAGATGTGGGGCACCACAAGTGGGACAGACCAAATCAGCAACAACTCTGGCTCTTCAGCTTTCACCTTAAGAGTCAACACCCAGACTTGATATCAGAAAAAAACAAGTTTTTGCAGTTCTGTAGCTCTCCAGGAACGAAAGACCTGTCTCAATTTCATCTATATACAGTACAAATAATATTTTGCAGTAGGGGGAAGGGGAAAGAAAAGTAAACACAGCAGAATATAGGTGCCAGGAGAGATATGAAGAGGGAAGCAGAGCTTGTAGACCTGCAAGCTTGCTGCAATAAATCACATGTGTTGGGATGGGAAAACATGTATTAATCATTTCAGTGTCACGCCTGAGAAACCAAAGCAACACAAATCTCACCAGGCACAAGGATCCATCCAGCAGCAAGGCAATCAAGCCTTGATGGGAAAGGCACTAGACTCTACACAGACCTTCACCAGGGGCCAAGGGCTGCCCCAAAACTCCAGGCAGATCAATGGAGTTTGTGAAAGTCTCAAGCAGAGACTTTGAAGAGAAATTTTCTCTGACAGAGGTTATGAACTAGGTGAGCTCTTCTACAAAAGCTGTGGGGTTTTTTGGTTGGTTTGGTTTTAATCTGAAGGGGGTGAAGGAACTATTTTGTACTCAAATCTAAACTGAGGCTTATCAGAGACAGAGGTTCATCCTGAAATAAGTTAGCCTGAATATCTAGGAGACTCAACTTCATTCCAGACTGCACAGATGTGCAGATGTCTCTCTAAGAAATCAAAAGCAGAAGTGAGGATGATGCATGGGCTGGGAGTTAAAAACAGTCCTGGTCAAAGAGAAATTCAGTACAGTGTAAGTTGTGGATGTCCCATCCCTGGAGGTGTTCAAGGCCACGCTGGATGGGGCTTGGAGCAACCTGACCTAGTGAAAGGCATCCCTGCCCATTGCAGGGTTTGGAGTTTCTTTTCCCAATATGATTATTGGGATATGATTATTACAACTTCAATTCAGTAAAATCCAGCTAAAAGAGGAAACTGAGGAGCAGCAACAACAGAACCAAACCAACCAGGCAGTGCAAGTGGATCTGCAGACAAGAAAAACTCATCATGCCCCTTGTGTTCCTGCTCATGAAGGATAACCTGGAAATACTTTCCTAACCATGGTTTGTAGCAGAGGGTACCTTAAAAACAAAAAACATCCTTCAAGTCTTCATTTGAACAGCTGGTGGCTTTTCTGCTTGTGGAAACAGATGTAATCAGATCTTAAACACATGACAGTGGGCATCTGTACTCTGCTGTGGGAGAGCTCAAGGGCAGTGTCTGATTAGGAATGTCTAGCCAGTCTTCCCCTTGAGCTAGGCTCCCTGCAAGGCCTCATTTCCATTTATGTTATTAGGAAGCACTAAGCAGCATTGTTTAGAATCATTAACCTCAAAAAAAAAAGTTAAAAAATGAACAACTATTCATGTAAGTTTTGGAGGTGAGAAGGAAATGAGGCATAGATGTTCATGGTACAGGGAAGGAGGGAATGTGATACTCCCAGAGAACTTTGCTTAATATTCCTACATGTTTTGAAATATTATCCAGACAAAAAAATGTGGTTTTTATCTTGCTAATGACTGTGCATCATCTACAGAAAAACAAACCAACCCTGGTTAGATGATGATGGCAAAATCTCTAAGGCATAATTGAAGCTTCTATTCTCAGTTCTTCAAAGGTAGCACACATCAGAAGGGAAGATCAGGTAGCTACACTTGGAAAACAATTCCCACCTCACAGCCATCCCACCTCTGCTTATCCAAGACTGAAGGTGACTATCCACATACTCTACTGGTAAGTGCTATACAAGTCATGGTTTAGGTGTTGTGCCACTTCATTTTCACATTTCCTTAGGTGACCACAAGTCATCTGAGGATTTTACATCAGAGTGAAAGATACCACATGAAAACTCATGGTGATATCTTCCCAATGAAGAAAGCTTTTCTTTATGCATCTTGCTAAAGAAGAAAAGCTGAGAGAATCTGTTCAGTTGTGATTAAAATTACTCACAGAATAAAACTGCACAGCAACACCTCCAGTTGGGGTTGGAATCTCACAGGTTCTCTGGGCAGCCTGGGCCAGGGCTCTGCACCCTCACACCAAACAACTTTCTCCTCCTGCTCAGCTGGAACCTCCTGGGTTCCAGTTTGTGCTCATTGCCTCTTGGCCTGGCCCTGGGCATCACATCTATTTTTACACCTCTTTCTAATAAAAAAAAATAATAATACTTACCATCTAACCATTAGCCCAAGCTCCATGAAGTTTTTCAGGTTAGGAAGAGTTTGCCTTAGATCTGGAGTACTCAGACCATGTTGATACCTAAGCTACAAGAATAGAAGAAAAGGTAAAATTAACACCAAATTCCAGATTCCAATGAACCTAACATTATGGTGAGTTAATTTCCTAGGTTTTCAAAAGAAAAAAAATGTAAGATAATCAAGCAGTTCCATGAGATCTATTCCCCTTCAGGAAATGTTCCATTTAATACTCATAACCTCCTACTAGCACAAGCCACCCAAGAACAGGGATAAAGTAATCAGTCAGTCTGACTGTTTAACCTCATTACAGGAGAGCAGCCTCAGAACTTCCTAAAATACAGTGAAAAAAACCCAGATATCAATGTTCTATATTCATCAATTCAAAACATTTATTGATGTGCAAGAATCATCTGTCATCTCGAGTGTATCACTGTATGCTGGAATCAGAACTGGAGTTATCACAGTGACATCAACTAGTAAAATTACATTGTGTCACACAATGTAGCAATTATAAACTACTTAGCTGATCTGGGGAGGAATCACCCCATGCACTAGGACAGCTTAGGAGTTGGTCTGCTGGAAAGCAGCACTGCAGCAAAGGACCTGGGAGTGCTGGGGGGGGGAAGCTCCCCATCAGCAATGTGCCTTCATGGCCAAGAAGGGCAATGGTCTTCTGGGTCATTAAGAAGAGTGTGAAGAGCAGGTTGAGAGAGGTTCTCCTCCCACTCTACTCTGACCTAGTGAGGTCACATATGAAGTCCTTGGTCCAGTTCTGGGCTTCCCAGTACCAGAGAGACAAGGAACTAGTGGAGAGAGTC
>VWZO01006604.1:7351-90176 GCA_013396975.1 Bucco capensis
TGGCAGGGGGGTTGCACTAGATGATCTTTCTAGGGCCCTTCCAACCCCTGACATACTGTGATACTGTGATCTCCTTGGTTAGCCTGGAGAAAAGAAGACTCAGGGGAGACCTTCTTGCCCTCTACAACTCCCTGAAAGGAGGTTAGAGCCAGGTGAGGGTTGGTCTCTTCTCCCAAGGAACAAGTGATGGAAAGAGAAGAAACAGCCTCAAGTGGCACCAGGAGAGGTTTAGGTCAGACATGAGGAACTATTTCTTCCATAGAAGGGCTGTCAAGGCCTGGCCCAGGCTGCCCAGGCCAGTGGTGGAGTCACCATCCCTGGAGGGGTTTCAAAGCCATGTTGATGTGGTGCTATGGTGAGCTGGCAGTGCTGGTTAACAGTTAGGCTGACAATCTTGGAGGTCTTTTCCAACCAAACCAATTCAGACTCTCTGATTCTACATGATGCTACTTCAGCAGTGGGTTTATCAGTGACAGGTGTCCTTTAACAGCATGCTGACTCTGCTGTAGGAGATGTATTCATTCCTCTCACTACTTTTAGCACCAACCCTCAGGCTCTGAGCAGCCAGAACCCATTGGAAGCCCATTCTGGGGATCTACAACCTGGAGAGTGGTCAGGCTAGAAGTTGAGGAAGGAAGCTACCTTCGAGCTTGCTGCAGCAAGTCCTCCTTCCTCTGCACCAACATCCACTGCCGTTCATCAGCTGACTTGGAGAAGCGACTTCCCCTGGCCTCAAAGTCTTCTGCTTCACTTGGCTCTGCTTCCATCTCACTCAACTCCACTTCTTCCAGTCTTGAGTTGAGTTCCAGTGGCACTCTCTCTGTCTATGAGAAAAGGAGAGAAAAGTCAGAAGGCTTTGCCAAATTTACTAACAAGGCTTAATCAACCAAGAGCTGTCATTTTTGGAGGCACTGGAAGACACTAGGCTCTCACCTGCTGTACCCAACTCCCTTGGGCTCCTTTGAAAAGCCCAGCAAAAAAGAGAATAAAGCCATTTCAACCCATCTTCAAAGAGCCTCCACTCCACAACACTCTCTCTTTCATGCCATGTTTGAAAGTAATCTCAAAGACAAACCTTAATTACTCATAATTAATGCTCTCTGAAAATGGGGCATCTGATACAGTAAAGATCCTGCAGCTGACTTGACAAGCCTTGCAACAGTAAAAAGACTGGAAAAAAAGCAGAAATCCCCAGACTGAGGAAAGAACAGCAAATGTGTTTGCAAAGAGGATGGGGGAATTAAAGAGGCTTTGGATCACTGGGTTCTGCAGCACCCTCATTATCATCTATTTTGGAGCAAGGCCCCAAGCACAGGGTGCCAATGAAGGGAGCTGGCAGCTCCCACCCCTCCCAGCTCCTTCTCAACCCTGACAGCTGGCTGACAGCATGGACACTGAGCTGATGAAGCATGATGCTGCTGAGATAGTGGAGGTGAAGCAGCACCTCCTGTCATACACAATCAGATCAGCATCACCATGGGAGAGCAAGATGTTACTGAGCAGGAAACAAATCACCTCAGTGAAGGGCTTTAGGATTCAGCCATCCCAAAGGATCACTCAAGCAAGTTGGATGTGTTATCACAGGATCACAGAACGTGAGGGGTTGGAAGGGACCTCTGGAGATCATCTAGTCCAACCCCCCTGCCAGAGCAGGAGAAGCTAGAGCAGCTTGCACAGGATGGGGTCCAGGCAGGCTTGGAATATCTGCAGAGATGGAGACTCCAGCACCTCCCTGGGCAGCCTGGGCCTGTGCTCCACCACCCTCAAAGGAAAAAAGTTCCTCCTGATGTTCAGCTGGAACTGCCTGGGTGCTAGTTTGTGCCCATTGCCTCTAGTCCTGTCCCTGGGCACCACAGAACAAAGCCTGGCCCCATCCTCCTGAAACCTGATACTTTAAGTATTGATAAGCATTGATCAGATCTCCCCTCAGGCTGCTCTTCTCCTGAGCTAACCAGCCCCAGCTCTCTCAGCCTCTCCCCATCAGAGAGGTGCTCAAGTCCCCTCAGCATTTCAGTAGCCCTTCTCCGTTCCCTCTCCAGAAGTTCCCTATCTCTCTTAACCAGGGGAGCCCAGAACTGAACACAATCCTCCAGCTGTGGCCTCCCCAGGGCAGAGCACAGGGGGAGGAGAAGCTCCCTGGCCCTGCTGGCCACACTCTTCTTGCTGCACCCCAGGATGCTATTAGCCTTCTTGGCCCCACGGGCACATTGCTGGCTCATGGGCATCCTGCTGTCCAGCCAGACACCCAGGGCTGTTTCCACTGAACTGCTTTCCAGCAGATCAGCCCCTAACCTGTCCTGCTCCATGAGGTTATTCCTCCCTAGATGCATCACCATACACTTGCCCTTATTGAATTCCGTAAGCTTTTTCTCTGCACAGCTCTCTCTGAATGGCAGCACAGCCTCCTGGGGTGTCAGGCAGTTTTGTGTCATCAGCAAACTTGCTGAGGGCACACTGTATACCTTCATCCAGCTGAGAGCTATTAGCCAAGTCAGCTCCTACAGCCTGGTTTTGGCCTTTGGCATGGGCACCACAGGGGACCACTGCTCTGGTCCCAGCAACATTACAGAGGGCAATGCACAGCTCTCATAGCTGATGTGCAAAACAAGGTGAGTCATCCCCAAGCCCTGGAGACCTACCAGTAATGTCACCTCCCTGATGCAATGCCATCAGAGACAGGAAACTGAGGCAAGTGTCACGTATCATCAAGCAGGGACACCAGGGCCCAAGCAGTAGGAACACCACAACCTAGACACAAGTAGATCTGCAGCCTACTTCAGAACTCTGAGCACCCTGCTCTAGTTGGAGATGTCCCTGCTGACTGCAGGGGAGTTGGACTAGATGACCTGGAAAGGTTCCTTCCAACCCAAACCAGTCTATGGTTTTGGGATTTAGGGAATGGCTCCCTGCATCACATAGCCCAATGTACTGGGCTAACATGGTAGAGGCCTGGGAATGCCTCAAAGCAATGCCACATGCAAGAGAAGGAAGCCACAGAATGACCTCACAGATTGTCCCCAGGGCCAGGAAAACCTCAGCAGAACCAAAGGAACCTGACTGCTGCTTCCAAGCAGCCCACAGTTGGACAGGGCAAAGGGAAGCTCTGCTGGGTGAAGCAGTGAGGAGGGCACTCATGAGAGCTGATGTTCACACAAGATCACTCCCTTTTTCCCCCCCTCTGGACCATTTGTATCAGCAAATACAAGGTAGCTTACCCTAAGATTTGGGGTTTTGTAATGTTACAGGATGTACAAAATCAAGACAGGGAACCTACTCCTCTAGCTGAGCCCAGCAGTGGTTACTGAGGAGCTTCTAGAACCAGAAATACCAACACTAATTGCAGTAAAGGTTCTGACAAGCTCCAGTGTGACAGCAGACCTCAGCTGCAGAAACCTGTAGACTGCAGAAACTGCTCCTCCTTCAGGCTCCAACAGAAAGAGAGGGAGTCTCCTGAAAGCCACAGGATGCCTCAGAAGTGTCTCTAGGTAGAGTCACCAAGCCCTTCAGCAATGTCAATGAACTTAACCCTCAGGGTGTGAGGGGGAAAAAGGAGTAACAGCAGAGCCAGGGAAGGGAGAGCAGATACAACAGGGATGGAGAGTGAGGAGGGAGGGAGTAAAGCGTTATACACACACAGGACCAGGACTCTTAGAAGCATTAACTCACAAACCTTTAACAGGATTTACCCCATCCTTACCTGTCCACGAAGATGCTAATTGTGGGGGGTTTTTTTGCCCATTGTTATGCCAAATTACCTGGGGGAGAGGTTGGGGCTCCTCCAGTTCAGTACTGTGCCGTTCCACAGAAGTGCTCAAGGCAGCTCTAACGCTGTCTGCACGCTGAAATGCAAAGAGCAGGGGGTTAAGGCACTGGGGGATGGGGCAAAACAAAGAGCAGTTTGCTGCCAGACCAGCTTCAAGACAAACTCTGCTCTTTGCAACGTCTCCCATTAGGGTCAGTTAAGCAATAGATCAGTTAGCAACAAGCAAAACATTCTGGGTTGACAGGATTCTGCTTCCCCAGCTAACAGATGTGCACATCACCAGAACTCAATGTTGTTACTGTCCCCAGCTTGCTCTCCTGTCCAGTTCTGGAGCCCTCAACACAGAAAGGACATGGAGCTGATGGAGCAGGTCCAGAGGAGGCCACGAGAATGATCAAGGAGCTGGAACACCTCTGCTATGAGGACAGGCTGAGGGANAAATCTGCTGCCACTCATCAGGAACAAGGCAGCATTTTGCCTACTCCTCTCTTTGCAGAAAACCTTCCTAGGTGGTACAATTCAGCAGAGAACTCAACTGGCAATATTCTAAAGGCTCTGCACAGGAGGCTGGGGCCAGGCTTTGTTCTGTGGTGCCCAGGGACAGGACTAGAGGCAATGGGCACAAACTAGCACCTAGGCAGTTCCATCTAAACAGAGGAGGAACTTTTTTCCTCTGAGGGTGGTGGAGGACTGGCCCAGGCTGCCCAGGGAGGTGCTGGAGATATTCCAAACCTGCCTGGACCCCATCCTGTGCAAGCTGCTCTAGGAGTACTGCTCTAGCAGTAATACTGCTCTTGCAGTATTGGACCAGATTATCTCCAGAGATCCCTTCCAACCCCTAACCTTCTGGGATTCTGTGAAGCCAGAAGAGCTGCTCTAACTGAGCAAATATATGTCTCTAGTGCAGCCTGGACATTTTCAGGGTATTTTGGGGACATGACTGAATATACTGCATTGACACAGACTGAAGCCAAGAAAAAAAAACCAATCCTGAGGGTTTTTTTTTAACTAGAATTTGGCACTATATGTGCTTGAGTCCCTACAGGCAAGTCCTGCAGTCCAATCCCAGCCAGCAGAGGCAAGAGGTGATAGACCCTGACTTCCCTTCATGAAGAAAACACTCTCTGTTGCTGTGGTTTAAACCTAGCTGGACACCAAGCACCACACAGCCACTCACTCACTCTCTGCCCAGTGGGATGGGGAAGAGAATTAGGAGGGTTCAAGGAAGACAACTCCAGGGTTGAGATAAGAACAGTTTAATAACTGGAAGAAACTCAAACAATAGTAACACTAAATTGCAATGAAAAGGGAAAAACAAACACACACAGCCACAAAAAGAGAGGGAAAGATAAACCAAGAAAACCAAGGGATGGATGATCCAATTGCTATTTTCTCTCCTTTCTCAATAACTTCTGCTGTGTCTCCCCATACCATGAAGTCTTCAATGGACTGCAAGTGTTGCAGAGCTCCATCTTGTTCCAGCCCGTGCTGTGCTTCCACCTGAGGCAGTCAATTCCAGGTGTACTGGACACCCCTCTAAGAGAAACGTAACTGTGGCCTGCACTCAACTGCCAGAGAGATGGAGAAAAAAAAGCATTAGGAGTTATTGCCTGGGATCAACCACTTAGCTGCCTTTGATTGCAGTTGGGATGGAAGTTCTAGCACCACTCATCACTGGTGGAACTTCATTCAGGCCACAGGAGTCCACTCTTAGTCTCTATTCTCCAGAAGACTTTGGCACTGGCCAGATGGGGTGATTAAAGGGTGAGTTTTGCTGACCACCCCTCAGCTCTCCAGTTCATCAATCACCTTAGGGATGGGAATCAAGGAGTCTTGGTTGGTACAACGTTACCACTTGCTACTCATTTCCCCATCAGGCTTCACTCCAGTCAGCTGTTGGGATCTCCTACACTCCAGAAGGATAGATGGGTTCTGTTCCTTTGTAGTTGGATGGCATTAGGGTTGCACTGTGCACAGGTATCTACTAGAGCCTTCTACTACTGTGATGTGCCAGGCCATCAAATCCACACAGCCCAAGAAATCCAGCTGTCCCTCTCCTCCACCTGGCTGGAGGCTGGGCCCCTCTAGGCCTCATCAGAGTATTCACTACTCACTTCTTCTAAACACAACTGAAGAGGAGGATCAGCCCTTTTGCTCCACCTGAGCAAGTGCCCTCTGGAGACTGGGGCAGCAACTCTTCTAGAAGAACGTCTTTTGGGGACTGCTCTTCCTTGCAACTCCCACACTCGTGCCTCCAGGGCTGAGGTTGGTTTGCCATTCCACTTGCTCATGTCCTCTCCATGGTGACACAGGTAGGACCAGAGGGCACCTCGTTGTCCATACCCACCAGAAGCTCTCTCTGGAGCAGAGGAATGCGTGCTCCTAGTAGCTGAGCTATGAGCCTGTACTGGTGGGGAGGAGGACATGGACTCTTTGAATTGATGGACCTCTTGAGAGAGCTTCTCCACAGCTGACACCAGGGAGAAGCAAAGCCCTTCCTCGTGTCGCCGCAGTCGGTAGGTCAACTGATCCACTGTTTGTTCCTCTCCATGCTTCCAGGTGATCACTGCCAAGGAGTTGGCATACAGCGACGGTGCGCTCCGTATGAACTTCCACCACATGGCCTGTGTGCACCTGACTTCATCTGGATCTTTGGATGAGTGCTTGTTGTCCAGCTGACCATAAATCACCTCCACCACTGCTAGCTCCCTCAGGTACTGGATCCCTCCCTCCATGGTGGACCAATTTTCTGGGTTGCATATCACATCTTCCTTGAAGGGGTGCTTCTCCTTCACGGCCAACAGGAGTCGTCTCCAGAGACTGAAGATTCCTGCCCCTTTTCCAACGGCTTTGTCGATGGTCCTTTCTCTGGAAAGGGAAAGCTTCCTGGCTTCCCTCCCCTCCAAGGCCAGGCTGTCAGCCCCGTTATCCCAGCACCGCAGCAGCCAAGTCACGACATGCTCATAGGGACGGCGGCTGAATCTTCTCCGCAACTCACGCTGCCGACTCAGGGATAGGGATGGGGTGGTTACCACCTGGCTTTGGAGTCCTGCCTCTTCCACCTCTTCCTCCTGCTCTTGGGATGGCTGTGCTTCAGAGCAGTCTGCCTCATCTGCTTCTTCCCTTACTAGAGGAGCTGACTTTCTCTTCCTGCGTACAGGGGTGAGCACGACTTGGTTCTCCTCTTCATCTGTAGTGCCTGTTGTCGAGGTTGAAGCAGCCTGGAGGAGAAGGGGAAGGTGAAGGAGTGGAGGAAAGTGTCCCCCCTGGTGTCCCCCACAGACTGGCTCTCCAAGTAGAGCAGGTCAAAAGGTGTAATTAATGGTTTCCAAGAGATGGCTCTCAAGGTAGGGAGATGACAGCAATGCTGAGTACAAGCACCCAATTAGTCTCACAACCAGCAATTTGATCATCTCATTAGCCAGTGTTACACAACACAGCAACATCACAACCTTAACCCAGTCCCCGGGGTGATAGAGAGCACAACAGGAAACATGGATAGCAAGGAAGGGGTTACATACACAGCTCTGAGAGCAAGCACACCAACCCTGAGAGAAAAGGCATCAACATTGTGACCCACAACTATTCAATTAACAGAATGATTATTTATTCTGAGTTTGCTTGAACCCTCTCCAGTCAGAGCTGTCATTACCTCAACTTTTGAGCCCCACATTGTGTGCCAAAAAAGGCTTCAATCCAGCCAGCAACTAAGCACCACATGGCTGCTCACTCACTCACTCACTCCTCCACAATGGGATGAAGGAGAAAATTGGAAGGGTAAAAGATAAATATCATGAGTTGAGAAAAGAACAATATAATAACTGGAATAAAATAAAAAACACTGAAAAGAGCAATGAAAAAAATTTTCATGGAAAGGAAAATAACAGAGAGAGAGAGAACTAAAGTGCAAGAAAACCCAAGTGATGCTAATGGAAAACAACTGCTCAGCATCCACTTGACCAATGCCCAGCCTGCTTTCTCCCACTTTATCTCCTGGGCATGATGTCCTAAAATCAAGATGAGCCAAAATAAGGGCACCTTTAGTACAAATGGATAATGCTAGAGGACAGGTGAGACACATCCTAATACATTAAAAGGTCTTCTTCAAAGGGGCACTGCAAGGACTAGAGGCACATACCTCAACCCCACACCCCAGGGAGACAGTCCAATTGAGTCAGGAGTTGCAGCATGGAAATCTAACACACACTAGATTGCCAAAAGTATTTTGGTGCTTCCTATGGCACCATCTTCCTACATGTAAAATTGGAAAGGTAGTACTACAAAATCCTAGCATGATAGGGGTTGGAAGGGATCTTTGAGGATCATCCAGTCCAACCTCTCTGCTAAAGTTGGCTCAAATGATGTGTGTCTGCTCCTGGTGAGAGGTCAGTAGGTTTACACCATTTCTACTTTATGCCTGTTCTGCTCTTAAAAAGCTCCAGGGACACAGCATCTGCATCCCAGAATCCCAGCATGGTCGGGACTGGAAGGCACCTCTGGAGATCATCTAGTCCAACTCCTTGCTAAAGCAGGTTCACCCACAGCAGCTTGTCCAGCATTACCTCCAGGTGCCTTTGGAATCTCTCCACACAAGGAGACTCCACAAGCTCTCTGGGCAGCCTGGGCCAGGGCTCTGCACCCTCACACCAAACAATTTCTCCTCCTGTTCAGATGGAAGCTCCTGGCTTCCAGTTTGTGCCCATTGCCCCTTGGCACCACTGAGCAGAGTGTGGCCCCAGCCTCTTGCCCCCTGCCCCCTGCACCCTTAGATATCAATCAGCACTGAGCAGCTCCCCTGTGGCTCTGCTCTTCTGCAGGCTAAGCAGCCCCAGGGCTCTCAGCCTTGAGCTAAGCTGGATTCAGGACTGCCTCACTTTACCTCACTCACTCTTAAGAGGCTCAGGAGGCAAGTGAGAGGTTTCTGGTGCACAGTCTGTGACTCACCTGTGTGGGGAAGGGGACTTGGATTCGTCCTTCCAGGATGTTGTCAGTGGTGATCTCCACAGAACGAGTCAGCTGCAGATCCTGCAGAACTACATGGTATGGAACCTGAGGGAACATCTCCTGAATCTGATGGGCCTGCAGGAAGTGAAGGGTTGTACAGTCAGTGTCAGCAGTGAACACAACTTTGCTACTAAGGATCTCAACAGAAAGAGGCTAAAAAAAAACCAACAAACCAATGAAGAGCTCCAAGATGCTGTTTGTGAGATGATACAGAAAGAGCTTACTGAAGAGCTACAGAAAATTCAGGAGTGATTGAAAGTTGAATCAACACTGAAAAGAAGTATGTATAAAAATATAGTAATTTTTCTTTGTCTCAGACAAGTTCCCAAATGATCCTAATAAACACAGGAGGAGTAAGTTTTCAGGACCTACTCTCTCCAGCCACCCTGCCTACAAACCAGTTTAACAGGGTCTGAAACTGTCTGTCAGGGAACTGTTACTCCTTAATTTCAAGTTACTTAAATAATATCCAAATGAAACAGCTAGGAGCAAGAGGGCAGACAAATGCTCTGCTTTTAGAGCCCAACAACTAGACTTCAATAAATATTAAACTCTGTATTTTAAGTTACAGGGCAGAGGGAATGAGAACAACAGGAAGAAAAGGAGGATGGGAGAAGTTCTGAAAGCAAAGCAAAATCCACAGCACCACCAGTGAGCTCAAACACATGCAGCTACAGCAAACCCAACTCTCTATTCTACTAACCTGTGAGCAAAACAACTGATTTCACATTGCAGCCTTTGGCCTTGCCCTCAAAACCCTTCCCTAGGTTTTTATTCAGCAGCACAAAGGAGAACTTCACTCATTTCCTCTAACAGTTTGCTAACCTGGGGCCTTTCCACTCAACTAGGCATTTTAATAACACACAGTGCTAAGAAAGCATTATTCATCCTTAACAAAAGCCCATTTGTGGCACTGTGTCCAGTAAAAGAGAAACTAAACTGGCTCTAGATGGAGAGTTCCTTCGTATTTAACTAGGAAATCATCTGCCAACTCCTTACAGCTCCCTGCCTGCCCTCTCTCAACTCCCTCCCTAAAAACTGTGGCCTTATCTCTTGAGGCTTAAACAGCAGTGAAGGCTATGGGAGAGATCTCACACTCAGAACATTTCATCATGGACACCTCACTGAACATTTATTAATGAGCTATACAGCACACAGAAGCTTTTAGAACTCCAAGGAAACAGCACTCCTCAAGCTGAATGAACTCTGCGTTTCATGAGGGCATAGCCTTCTCTTTTTGTACCTAATTTAGAGTGCTTATGGAAGAAGTCAACAAAGCTAGGATTTCACCCTCCTCAACACTCCTGTCATCATCTCAAATCAGCAGGAGTTAAGCATGCTACAGAGAGTCCCATCTCACACTGACAAGACACTCAGACAGAAAATAGCTCTCCTGGTGTTCAAAATCAACACCAATAAAATCCAAAGCTATAGAATGGGTTGGATCAGCTACCACCTGACCAACAGCTGAATTCTCTGCATCCAGGCTCACATCCTTTGCTCCTGGCAAGTTGTGAGTGAAGGTAAGCACTGAAGAAAGCTCAAGAAGTTGCACTAAGCAAGCTGAGAAAAAAAAATCTGCCTAGTTACATGAAGTCTACATCATTTTTCTCCCTTAATTACCTACCTCTAGGCCTGTTCTTTTCTGTTTGCCAACACAGAGCCCTAATTTCACTCAAATAACGCTTCTCTCACACAGCATCTCAAAACTTCCTTTCCCTTCATGTTCTCCATCCCCTCCCCAACACAAAGAGGAAGAAGCCACAAGTGCCAAATGTTGAAGTAGCCTTACCATGGCATTCAGCTGGGAGTTGCTGGCTTGGGTGATACCAAGGATGTTTGTGGTATGCATCACCTCCACTGAAAAACTGGGCAGCCAGCTGGCAATTCGAGAGCCTGAGAAGAAGACAGCAAGCAAGAATATGAAGTTCTCAGAAGGTAAAGTACTTCTACATGAATTTAACAGAAGGCTTCCTACTTCCATGAGGTCTATATAGGGGGTTTTGCAGTGCAATCCATCCCTAAGATCTCCCAAATGTGGAGACAGCTGAAGGAAATCAGTCAAACTGCCAAAAGTCTCTTCAAACTGAAGCTTAATCTGAGAACAAGAGGAGGATCAAGGAAACAACACATCTTTGTTTCTTTCTTTTAATGTTCTTAGTGAAAACTAAAGTAACCCACAGCCAAATTCAGTTCTGGAATACATTAAAAACTCCAGTGATTGTACTAAAACCAGGCCAGCTTCTAAACAGGTTGAATCTGATCCTCAAATGGTTGGCATCACTGAGAAAATGTTAACTCCAAATTGTCTGAGTCAATTTGGAGGGGGAGAGATCTTGGATGGAAGTCTCCTTCTTCCAATTCAATACCCCTGGCTCTCTGCAACAGAGAGAAGGAGAAGGAGAAAGAGAAGAGAAAGAGAGACTGAATACCACCCTTATTTTTAAGTCCCTCCCCACAGTCTAAAAATATTAGGCATATTTGGGGAAAAAAGGAAAGAAAAGGTGGATACCAGAGTCTTTTGTGTAACCCAGGGCATTACCCACCCCTGTATCCCTTTTCTTTTCCTCCTTTGACCAATATGCCCTGATAAACACCTTCCATACATCTAGATACATTAATATACACATACAGGTACAATATTACAGAAAGTTTTAGCTACAAATCAGGTCAAGTACACACAGTGAATCACAGAATGCTAGGGGCTGGAAGGGCCCTAGAAAGATCATCTAGTCCAACTCCCCTGCCAGAGCAGGATCGCCTCTGGTGTTAACCAGCCATGTAGCTTTTGCTAAGTACTGGTCCCCATTTTTTAAAGTCCCTCTGCCCAGAGTCTTCAGTGTGGTTTCCAACAGTCCATTACACCTTTCAACCTTCCCAACAGCTGGAGCATGGTAAGGGATATGATACACCCACTCAATACCATGCTCTTAAGCCCAGGTGGTAACCAGGCTGTTCTTGAAATGAGTCCCATTGTCCAACTCCATTCTCTCTGGTGTGCCATGTTGCCACAGGACTTGTATTTCAAGGGCCAGGATGGTGTTTGAGGTGTGAGGCACTGGGTACATCTCCAGCCATCTGGGGGTTGCTTCCACCATGGGAAGCACATAGCAGTTACCTTGGTGAGTCTGTGGCAGTGTAATGTAGTTGATTTGCCATGCCTCTCTGTATCTATACTTAGTCCATTGTCCACCATACCAGAGAGGCTTCACCCTCCTAGCCTGCTTAATCACTCCAGGACACTGCAGCACATGTTTCACAGTCATAGATAACCTGGGAGATAAGTGTCCATGGTTAAATTCACCCCTCAGTCTCATGCCCATCTGTAGGTGGCATCTCCTCCCTGATGACCTGAGGCACCATGGGCCCATCGGGCTAGAAACAACTCTCCCTTGTGCTGCCAGTCTAGCTCTACCTGTGACACCCTGACTTGTGCCTGTTTGTTGTTGCCAAGTTCTTTGTCAGCCTGACTCTTAGCCATATGTGTGTCCACATGGCAAACCCTCACAGGCAGTTTTTCCTGCCCAAATGGTGATGTCTTGCCACATTTCAGAAGCCTAAGTGGGTTTTCCTTTGCGTTGCCAATTGGCTTTTTTCCATCTGTCTAACCATCCCCACAGAGCATTGGCCACCATCCATAAGTCAGTGTAGAGATAGAGCCTTGGCCACTTCTCCTGTTCAGCAATGTCCAAAGCCAGCGGGATGGCTTTGAGCTTTGCAACTTGACTTGATCCACCTTCTCCTTCAGTGGCTTCTGCAACACATCGTGTGGGGCTGCTTTCCACTTTCAATTTGTCCCTACAACATGAACCATCAGTGAAAAGAGTGTACCACTTCTCATCTTCTGGCAGCTGATTGTATGGTGGAGCTTCCTCAGCACGTGCCACTTGCTCTTCTTCCTCTTCATCTGCTACACCAAAGCTCTCACCTTCAGGCCAATTTGTGATTNGTGCCAAATGTTGAATTAGCCTTACCATAGCATTCAGCTGGGAGTTGCTGGCTTGGGTGATACCAAGGATGTTTGTGGTATGCATCACCTCCACTGAAAAACTGGGCAGCCAGCTGGCAATTCGAGAGCCTGAGAAGAAGACAGCAAGCAAGAATATGAAGTTCTCAGAAGGTAAAGTACTTCTACATGAATTTAACAGAAGTCTTCCTACTTCCATGAGGTCTATATAGGGAGTTTTGCAGTGCAATCCATCCCTAAGATCTCCCAAATGTGGAGACAGCTGAAGGAAATCAGTCAAACTGCCAAAAGTCTCTTCAAACTGAAGCTTAATCTGAGAACAAGAGGAGGATCAAGAAAACAACACATCTTTGTTTCTTTCTTTTAATGTTCTTAGTGAAAACTAAAGTAACCCACAGCCAAATTCAGTTCTGGAATACATTAAAAACTCCAGTGATTGTACTAAAACCAGGCCAGCTTCTAAACAGGTTGAATCTGATCCTCAAATGGTTGGCATCACTGAGAAAATGTTAACTCCAAATTGTCTGAGTCAATTTGGAGGGGGAGAGATCTTGGATGGAAGTCTCCTTCTTCCAATTCAATACCCCTGGCTCTCTGCAACAGAGAGAAAGAGAAGGAGAAAGAGAAGAGAAAGAGAGACTGAATACCACCCTTATTTTTAAGTCCCTCCCCACAGTCTAAAAATATTAGGCATATTTGGGGAAAAAAGGAAAGAAAAGGTGGATACCAGAGTCTTTTGTGTAACCCAGGGCATTACCCACCCCTGTATCCCTTTTCTTTTCCTCCTTTGACCAATATGCCCTGATAAACACCTTCCATACATCTAGATACATTAATATACACATACAGGTACAATATTACAGCAAGTTTTAGCTACAAATCAGGTCAAGTACACACAGTGAATCACAGAATGCTAGGGGCTGGAAGGGCCCTAGAAAGATCATCTAGTCCAACTCCCCTGCCAGAGCAGGATCGCCTCTGGTGTTAACCAGCCATGTAGCTTTTGCTAAGTACTGGTCCCCATTTTTTAAAGTCCCTCTGCCCAGAGTCTTCAGTGTGGTTTCCAACAGTCCATTACACCTTTCAACCTTCCCAACAGCTGGAGCATGGTAAGGGATATGATACACCCACTCAATACCATGCTCTTAAGCCCAGGTGGTAACCAGGCTGTTCTTGAAATGAGTCCCATTGTCCAACTCCATTCTCTCTGGTGTGCCATGTTGCCACAGGACTTGTATTTCAAGGGCCAGGATGGTGTTTGAGGTGTGAGGCACTGGGTACATCTCCAGCCATCTGGGGGTTGCTTCCACCATGGGAAGCACATAGCAGTTACCTTGGTGAGTCTGTGGCAGTGTAATGTAGTTGATTTGCCATGCCTCTCTGTATCTATACTTAGTCCATTGTCCACCATACCAGAGAGGCTTCACCCTCCTAGCCTGCTTAATCACTCCAGGACACTGCAGCACATGTTTCACAGTCATAGATAACCTGGGAGATAAGTGTCCATGGTTAAATTCACCCCTCAGTCTCATGCCCATCTGTAGGTGGCATCTCCTCCCTGATGACCTGAGGCACCATGGGCCCATCGGGCTAGAAACAACTCTCCCTTGTGCTGCCAGTCTAGCTCTACCTGTGACACCCTGACTTGTGCCTGTTTGTTGTTGCCAAGTTCTTTGTCAGCCTGACTCTTAGCCATATGTGTGTCCACATGGCAAACCCTCACAGGCAGTTTTTCCTGCCCAAATGGTGATGTCTTGCCACATTTCAGAAGCCTAAGTGGGTTTTCCTTTGCGTTGCCAATTGGCTTTTTTCCATCTGTCTAACCATCCCCACAGAGCATTGGCCACCATCCATAAGTCAGTGTAGAGATAGAGCCTTGGCCACTTCTCCTGTTCAGCAATGTCCAAAGCCAGCGGGATGGCTTTGAGCTTTGCAACTTGACTTGATCCACCTTCTCCTTCAGTGGCTTCTGCAACACATCGTGTGGGGCTGCTTTCCACTTTCAATTTGTCCCTACAACGTGAACCATCAGTGAAAAGAGTGTACCACTTCTCATCTTCTGGCAGCTGATTGTATGGTGGAGCTTCCTCAGCACGTGCCACTTGCTCTTCTTCCTCTTCATCTGCTACACCAAAGCTCTCACCTTCAGGCCAATTTGTGATTGCTTCCAAAATCCCAGGGTGCTTTGGGTTTCCAATATGGGCACGCTATGTAATCAGAGTAATACACTTGCTTCAGGTAGCATCAGTGGCAAGATGCATGAAGGGAACCTTTCCTTTGAACATCCACCCCAACACTGGTAGTCGGGGTGCCAGAAGAAGCTGTGCTTCTGTGCCAATCACCTCTGATGCAGATTGGACNCAGCCAGCTGGCAATTCGAGAGCCTGAGAAGAAGACAGCAAGCAAGAATATGAAGTTCTCAGAAGGTAAAGTACTTCTACATGAATTTAACAGAAGTCTTCCTACTTCCATGAGGTCTATATAGGGAGTTTTGCAGTGCAATCCATCCCTAAGATCTCCCAAATGTGGAGACAGCTGAAGGAAATCAGTCAAACTGCCAAAAGTCTCTTCAAACTGAAGCTTAATCTGAGAACAAGAGGAGGATCAAGAAAACAACACATCTTTGTTTCTTTCTTTTAATGTTCTTAGTGAAAACTAAAGTAACCCACAGCCAAATTCAGTTCTGGAATACATTAAAAACTCCAGTGATTCTACTAAAACCAGGCCAGCTTCTAAACAGGTTGAATCTGATCCTCAAATGGTTGGCATCACTGAGAAAATGTTAACTCCAAATTGTCTGAGTCAATTTGGAGGGGGAGAGATCTTGGATGGAAGTCTCCTTCTTCCAATTCAATACCCCTGGCTCTCTGCAACAGAGAGAAAGAGAAGGAGAAAGAGAAGAGAAAGAGAGACTGAATACCACCCTTATTTTTAAGTCCCTCCCCACAGTCTAAAAATATTAGGCATATTTGGGGAAAAAAGGAAAGAAAAGGTGGATACCAGAGTCTTTTGTGTAACCCAGGGCATTACCCACCCCTGTATCCCTTTTCTTTTCCTCCTTTGACCAATATGCCCTGATAAACACCTTCCATACATCTAGATACATTAATATACACATACAGGTACAATATTACAGAAAGTTTTAGCTACAAATCAGGTCAAGTACACACAGTGAATCACAGAATGCTAGGGGCTGGAAGGGCCCTAGAAAGATCATCTAGTCCAACTCCCCTGCCAGAGCAGGATCGCCTCTGGTGTTAACCAGCCATGTAGCTTTTGCTAAGTACTGGTCCCCATTTTTTAAAGTCCCTCTGCCCAGAGTCTTCAGTGTGGTTTCCAACAGTCCATTACACCTTTCAACCTTCCCAACTGCTGGAGCATGGTAAGGGATATGATACACCCACTCAATACCATGCTCTTAAGCCCAGGTGGTAACCAGGCTGTTCTTGAAATGAGTCCCATTGTCCAACTCCATTCTCTCTGGTGTGCCATGTTGCCACAGGACTTGTATTTCAAGGGCCAGGATGGTGTTTGAGGTGTGAGGCACTGGGTACATCTCCAGCCATCTGGGGGTTGCTTCCACCATGGGAAGCACATAGCAGTTACCTTGGTGAGTCTGTGGCAGTGTAATGTAGTTGATTTGCCATGCCTCTCTGTATCTATACTTAGTCCATTGTCCACCATACCAGAGAGGCTTCACCCTCCTAGCCTGCTTAATCACTCCAGGACACTGCAGCACATGTTTCACAGTCATAGATAACCTGGGAGATAAGTGTCCATGGTTAAATTCACCCCTCAGTCTCATGCCCATCTGTAGGTGGCATCTCCTCCCTGATGACCTGAGGCACCATGGGCCCATCGGGCTAGAAACAACTCTCCCTTGTGCTGCCAGTCTAGCTCTACCTGTGACACCCTGACTTGTGCCTGTTTGTTGTTGCGAAGTTCTTTGTCAGCCTGACTCTTAGCCATATGTGTGTCCACATGGCAAACCCTCACAGGCAGTTTTTCCTGCCCAAATGGTGATGTCTTGCCACATTTCAGAAGCCTAAGTGGGTTTTCCTTTGCGTTGCCAATTGGCTTTTTTCCATCTGTCTAACCATCCCCACAGAGCATTGGCCACCATCCATAAGTCAGTGTAGAGATAGAGCCTTGGCCACTTCTCCTGTTCAGCAATGTCCAAAGCCAGCGGGATGGCTTTGAGCTTTGCAACTTGACTTGATCCACCTTCTCCTTCAGTGGCTTCTGCAACACATCGTGTGGGGCTGCTTTCCACTTTCAATTTGTCCCTACAACATGAACCATCAGTGAAAAGAGTGTACCACTTCTCATCTTCTGGCAGCTGATTGTATGGTGGAGCTTCCTCAGCACGTGCCACTTGCTCTTCTTCCTCTTCATCTGCTACACCAAAGCTCTCACCTTCAGGCCAATTTGTGATTAATTCCAAAACCCCAGGGCAATCTGGGTTTCCAATATGTACGCACTGTGGGATCAAAGCAGTCCACTTGCTCCAGGTAGCATCAGTGGCATGCTGCATGGAAGGAGCCTTTCCTTTGAACATCCACCCCAGCACTGGTAGTCAGGGTGCCAGGAGAAGCTGTGCCTCCGTGCCAGTCACCTCTAAGGCAGCTTGAACTCCTTTGTAGGCCACTAGGATCTCTTTCTCTGTCTGAGTGTAGTTGGCTTCAGATCCTCTGTAGCCTCAGCTCCAGAATCCAAGCAGTCAGCCTCAAGTGTCTCCAGGCACTTTCTGCCAGAGGCTCCAGGAAGGGCCATTCTCCCCAGCTGCAGTGTACAGCACATTCTTCACCTCTGGCCCTGTTCTGACTGGGCCAAGGGCTACTGCATGAGCAATCTCCTGTTTAATTTGTTCAAAGGCTTGTTGTTGTTCAGCACCCCAGTGGAAATCATTCTTCTTACGGGTCACTAGGTAGAGAGGACTTACAGTCTGGCTGTACTCCAGAATATGCATCCTCCAGAAGCCTACAGCACCTAGGAAAGCTTGAGTTTTCTTCTTGCTGGTTGGTGGGGACATTGCTGTTATCTTATTGATTACCTCTGTTAGGACCTGGTGGCATCCATCCTGCCACTTCACTCTCAAGAACTGGATTTCCCAGGCAGGTCCCTTGACCTTACTCTGGTTTATGGCAAAGTCGGCCTTCAGGAGAATCTGAATGATCTTCTCTCCTTTCTCAAAGACTTCTTCTGCCATGTGCCCCCATACAATGATGTTGTCAATGTACTTCCACGTGTACTGCACACCCCGCCAGCTGAAAGCAAACTGTGGCCTACACTCTGCTGCTAAAGGAATGGAGAAGAACACATTAGCAATGTCCATAGTGGCATAGCATTTCACTGCCTCGGACTCCAGTTCATACTGAAGTTCTAGCATGTGTGACACCACAGCACTCAGTGGTGGGGTAACTTCATTCAAACCACAATAGTCCACAGTTAATCTCCATTTGACTTACACACAGGCCATGTGGGGCTGTTGAAGGGTGAGTGGGTCTTGCTGACCACCCCTTGGCTCTCCAGCTCATGGATCATCTTGTGACTGGGAATCACAGAGTCTCGATTTGTTTGGTACTGCCAGCAATGCACTGTCAAGGTAGCAACTGGTACCTTCTGTCCCTCTACCTTCAAGAGTCCTACAACAACTTTGCCCAGGCAAAGTATTCAATCATTTAATACTTTCTGCCTACACAGTGGCAGTTCCAAAGGCCCACTGATGTCCTTTTGGGTCTTTGAAGTACCCATTCCCGAGACAGTCAATGCCCAAGATACATGGGGCATCTGGGCCAGTTATGATGGAGTGTTTCTGCCATTCCTTCCTGGTCAAACTCCCTTCAAATTCTAACATCGTGAGCTCTTGAGAGCCCCCTGTCACCCCAGAGATGGAAATAGATGCCAGCCCCACATGTCCTGATGGCATTAAGGTGCACTGAGCGCAAATGTCAACTAAAGCCTTAAATTCTTGTGGTTCTGATGATGTGCCAGGCCATTGGATCCACACAGTCCAGTAGACCCTACTGTCCCTTTCCTCCACCTGGCTGGAGGCAGGGCCAATCTAATATTGGTTGTCATAGCTGTTCCTGTATGCCCATGAATCCCTCCAGGAGGTACCTTCTAGTGGGTCAGACATGTCATAGTCCTGTCTGGTTTGCTTTGGCCCTGGCCCACAGGAAACTGGCATTGCACTCACTCTTGCTGACTTCGCTCTGGCATTTGCTTTCTCTTTCAGTTCCCATACTCGGGCTGCTAGAACACGGGTAGGTTTCCTGTCCCATCGACTCATGTCTTCCCCATGCTTCAGCAGGAAGTACCACAGGTTGGTTCGTGGGGAGTAGTCCCTTCCCCGAGCTGGGGAATGTGTGTTTCTGACCTTGGGAGTTCTGGTTTGCACTGGTGCCACATAGAAACTGTTCTTCCTTTTCCTCTCTTTAAGTATTTTTTTAACAAGCTCCTTGAGATTCCAGAGGTCCTTGACCAATTTTTCCACAGAGGATATATGGGTTCGCCATAGAGCGTTCATAGTGTCCTCATATGCCCGCAACTTCCTTGCCAGGGTGCTCACTGTTTCCCGTCCTTCAGCCCACTGAAGTATAAACAGAACACGTTCATACATTTCTGGTCCAAGTGTTGCAACTTTTAGACACATCTGGTGTGTGACCCTAACGTTGTCAGGACTCCTGGAGTCTGGCCCATTGTTGGAGAAGAGTCTATGGAGCACAGCTAGCTCTCGAAGTCGTTGGATCCCCTGTTCCATGGTCTTCCAGGGGCCTTGTTGCATCTGCAAATCTACTTCCCAGACATATCTCTCCCTCACACTTATTAGGAGACGCTTCCAGATGCTGAGAGGTTCTCGTATCTTTGCAAACTCCCAGTTGATAAGTGCATCTCGGGATAGGGATTCCAGGCGTCTTGCTTCAGTACAGTCCAGGATTGTGCTGCTGCCAGGGGTGTCCCAAACGCGGAGCAGCCACGTCAGTATGGGCTCTTCTGGTCGCTGAGTGAGGTCTCTCCGTAGAATACACAGATCACCTAAGGACAGAGGCTCAGTGATGACTTCAGGCTCTGATTCCTCCTCTGATTGTGAAGACCCTGATTCACCATCCTCCTCAACTGGGTGTACCGACTTGGTTTTATACATTTTCTTTTGCATGGGGGCAACTGCTGCTGGCTGTGGCTGCCCTTCTGGTTCAGCTGGGGGCTGGGCCATTGTAATGTCCATTCGTTCTCCTGCTGTGAAGAAAAAGATTGCCAGAAGTGCATATGGTAATAGCTGCACAGCTAGGTGCCCCACCAACAGGAATAAATTCATCAGCATTTTTTATCCAAGTTCCATATATACAACACTGAAATATTTTTGTCACAGAAGTCTCCTTGCTCCAATGAGAGAGAGAGAGAGAGAGAGAGAGACACACACCAAATATGCCTGAAAGTGAAAGGTGCTGGAGAGGGTACAGAGGCTCCCAAGCTGCTAAAGGCTTAGAACATAAGCCTGAGGGATCTGGGCCTGTTTAGCCTGGAAAAGAGGAGATTGAGGGGAGACCTCCTGGCTCTCTAGAAGTACCTAAAGGGAGGTTGTAGAGAGGCAGGGACTGCTCTGTTCTCCCTAGTGGAGAGTGATAGGATGAGGGGAAATGGATGGAAAGTGCACCAGGGGAGGTTCAGGCTAGATATTAGGAGGAATTTCTATCCTGAAAGGGTTGTCAGCCATTGGAACAGGCTGCCCAGGGAGGTGCCTGAGTCCCCATCCCTGGAGGTGTTTAAGAGACAGGTAGATGTCGCACTGGGGGGCATCATTTAGCAGGTTGCTAGGGCTAGGACAAAGGCTGGACTTGATCTTCAAGGTCTCTTCCAGCTGGAACTGTTCTAGGATTCTATGAAAAAATAACTTTCACAAAGGAGAATACTAAATAACAGTATTGATAAATGCTGGGCTAAGCTACCCAGTGAGGAGGAACTTAGAATCATAGAATGTTAGGGGTTGGAAGGGCCCTAGAAAGATCATCTAGTCCAACCCCCCTGCCAGAGCAGGATCACCTAGACCAGGTCACACCCCCCGACCTGTTAAAACCTGGCAGGGATAGTCTGGAGGGTCAGCGATGGGGTGAGGCTCAGTGCTGACACAGACAGCAGAAGCAGGGCTGTGGACTGCCCCCCAGCAACCAGGAAGACCCACAAGGTGCCCACCAGGTCTGGTGATGAGGCCTAGTCACTGCAGCTACAAGGGTGACTGCAGTCCCGATCCTCCAGAGGTGGTGGCAGAAGTCCCATGGAGTGAGGGAAGGAGACCCTCAGTCCAGAAGAAAAGTCCTTAGGCCATGGGTGTAAATTGTCTTGATGAGTTATTTGTGTGAGGATAAAGAAACAACACCCTGCTCACAGCCTGAGGTGGCAGGTGTGCATGCCTTCAACACCTGAGTTATCAACCTTCCAGTCTTTTCACATCTGTGGATATGTTCTCCTCCCAGGAAAACTGAGTACCACCCTTTAAGTCCCTCCTCACAGTCTAGAAATAGTAGGCATATTTGGGGAAAAAAGGAAAGAAAAGGTGGACAGCAGAGTCTTTTTTGTGTAATGCAGGACAATTAATAACTCCACTGATTGTACTAAAACCAGGCCAGCTTCTAAACATGCTGAATCTGATCCCCAAGTGGCTGGCATCACTGAGAAAATGTTAACTACAAAGGGTCACAGAGCAACTGAACAAAGTGGCTGCTGTCATTGTGTGCTCAGGCTCAACAGAGCAGGGCACAGGGCTGGCTATCTCATATAATTGCACTGCAGTTTAAATAAACACAGGGTTTGGTCTCTGTCACTTCTCCTTCTGTTTCCACTGTAATTTTGGCACCTCCAAGCCACAGGAGAGCATAGCTATCAAAAAACAGAGTGATATGCTAAATATCAATGTCTCTTGAAAACCTAGGAGCCATGCAAGAAGCTATCAGCCAGTCTCAGTGTACCTAGAAATCTCTGACCCTCCTCTGCCCATGATTCTCCTTCCACAACCTCCAAAGATTGCAGAACCAGCACAGAGGAAGAAGAGGTCACTGGGAAAGTCTGCAGCATCTCAGATACATTATGGAAGCTCCACAAGGACAGAGCAGTAGGGAAGGCTACTGAGAAACAAGACTGCCATCAAAAACCTGAGAAATTGTGGAAGACAAGCACACAATGATACCAAAACTATTAAAAGACCTGCCAGACAAGCCCCAGAAATTGTCTCTCTTGTCTGCACACACAGAACTCCTGGTCTGAAATCACATCTGCTTTGTGAGGACTTATAACACATCACTGAAAAAACAAAATTTCTGCTAAAAGTAAGCTTCTGCAGACTTCTGCACCTAACCAAGCACTGCAAGTTTCTCATCAGTTGAGTGGCAAGTGGATTTCTGCTAACCAAACTTCTACACTGCACCAGAGAGGGTTTTTTTCCCCTCTACGACTGTCCCTGATTAACTGCCATTTGTTAACAGAAGAAGACACATCAATTTCACAAAGACTGGCAATGCCAAGCACATCACCAGTGTATAAATGTCAGCATTAAAGCTGCTAACCACCACAAATCAAGTAAAAGGATTTGTAGGGAAGTTTTCAAGAACTCTCTGTAGCTCTGGACAACCTCAGAGCCAAGTATGTGAGCTCTTGCAGAAGAACCATGAGGAACAGACACATCTCATGAATATAAGCAATCCACAGGTTCAGTTTCAGCTGAGGCATGAACAGAAATCCCTTCCACAGAAGGCTGTGCCCTTTCTGTTTATTTGGGATGTCACCTCTGCTCTGCTCACCATCAAAGTGGAAGAAGTGGTTGTGCTGGTTCAGGCGTGGTCTGCCTTCTGCCACTGCCACAGGGACCAGGTTCTCATCCAGGTTTTCCCTCTGCTGATCCTCCCTCACATGGTGGCTGTCAGTGATGTTCAGAGACATTCTGCAGGTAGGACAAGATGTATCTTGTTCCAGCCAGGACCTCAGGCAGGAGCTGCCAGAAAAATAACAGGATTGTGAGCTTGCAGCCTTTTTCCATCCCATCAGAATCATCAGCACATCAAGCAGTTGGAGCTGATCCTGTACAGACCATCAGCACATGGACTGCTTAGAGATTATTTCTGTGATAAGCTTGATGAGCTCCTGATCGACTCTGAAAGAGGTTTCCTACCTCCTCCAGCTGAAAACAGCATGCAGATTTACCCCAAACTCAAACCACTCTCCAAGTTTGCTGTGCCTCTAGCTCAGAGCCTCCAAGTTTTGCCTGGAGGGAAGAAAAACAATTGTGTCTCTCCTCTCACCATCCCCAACTGAAAAGAAAAAGCCAAAAGGCAAATGGGCAAGTGTTTAAAAGATACTGACATATCCAGAGTGATGTAGCAAAGAAACCTCCAAAGTCTTTTTGATAGCTTTCCAAAAACACCAATACCCAAATCATCACCAAAGTCAGTACCACCCTGGAAATTCTCTAAGCAGATTTATTAACACTAACCAAAGCTGTGCCATTATAATGTTTAGTTCTGAATTTGCAAGAAGTGAGAAGTGTCCAAAATGCTGGTTTAAAAGACTCAGAGCTGTGGCTGCTTTTTGATGCAGGCTGGTATGACCTAGTTGTGGTTCTGTGTTGCCATGTTAAACCTTGTTTTCTGCATGGAAGAACTGAATTTCCCAGCACTGAAAACATCTCAATGTTACACACTTGCAGGGTGGGGTTTGGCTCCCAGCAGTAGCTCTCAAAACACTTGAGAAAGGGAGAGACACACCAACTTCACCTCCAGCACCTCCATCCTGCACACGGCAAACTCAAACCTCTGCTGCAGTTGTACTCAAAAGGTCCCTGATGAAACACCTGGAGTGAGAGGAGCTACCACTATGCTCCTCAGCAGCTCAGCCATGGAGATGCTGGAATGAATATGAACCTCCTTGAGCCTCCATCAGCACCAAGCCCTAAAGGCTTGTGGTAAGCCAGCTATGGTTAGAAGCCTTTCTGTAGCCCACAGGCACCTACAGCACCTCAGAGGAAGGATGACCAACAAAAGGTCAAGGTCAGCAACACTGCAGAGCAGCACCTCTTTGGAAATTGCTTCCTAAAAGATTAATTGGGGAAAAAGCTCTAGGAGTGCTGGTGGCTAGGAGGATGCCCATGAGGCAGCAATGTGCCCTTGTGGCCAAGAGGCCAATGGCATCCTAGGATGCATTAAGAGGAGCGTGGCCAGCAGAGCCAGAGAGGTTCTTCTCCCCTCTCCTCTGCNAGATATTCAGACACCCACTCCTTTGAAAATTCCTTAATGTTTTGGCAGAGTTGACCTCAGCTATGGGAATCTTCCCTGCCATCCTCTCTTCTACTCCAAATCATGGCTATGGAAAAAAAAAATCTCATATAATTGAGAATGGACACAATGTTTATCCTGCTGGCAAATACCACCAGGTTTTTGTGAGGAGAGAAACCATTCTCAGGTTATGATAGGGTTAATTAATTACATCTGGGTTCCTATGGAAGTGTAAGTCATCCACTGTAACATGTTCCCTCCCTGAATGCACCAAGGAGGGAAGTGTAACTCAGCTTCAGGAAAAAAAAATCCAAAAGGATCCTTTTAAACAGAGAGAAAACAACTTTCTGAAGAGAAGACCCTGGGTTTCTCAAGTGCTCAGGAGGTGATTAAATATTCAGATGATTCAGTAGCACTGCAAGAGGAATTTCTGCTCCAGAGGCACATTATCTCATTAGAGGCTTCTGGGAACACAGATAAATATTGATGGCAAGGTCTGTCATAAATGACAACAAATTAGCACAGGGTTTGTCACCTCTGGCTTGACAGTTACCAGAAAAAGTCAAACCCTACTTACAGAAAGGAACTTGCTGATATGACACCACAGGGACAGTTTCACTGACCATGCAATGTTAACCACAAAGCTCTGCAGAAACTCCTGATTCAACCCCCACATCTCCTTTAATTTTTAAGCACAAGCATGAAAACATAAGCACATCTACAGAAGAGCTCAGAAAAGGCACATCTAGCTCACAGCACACTTGTCTCTGCTATTCACTCCTGAATGAGCACAAGAAGCAGGACAGAGAGAGATCATTTGGCCAAGAACCTTCCAGGTCCTATTAGCAGCTGCTAAGGGACCTCTTCAGCTAGTTTGTTTCACCTCTTTTATAGTCCTGATGGACTCATCCCTCTGTCAAACTACAGAATGAGGCCTGGCCTCCACAATCCTCCTGGAGGACTCATCACCATGCAAGGATGCACTACATAAAAACATTCCCTGTGTTCTCTTGAAAGTCAGTATCTGAAAGGTTCTGAAGGATCTAACTCCAAGATTTCTTCCTTCCCTGAAAATTGAAACACCCTCATGGAAGAGGTGAGGCACAGCCTAAAGGAATGGGGAAAGAGTCTGCTGTGCCAAGCACTTACAGAGCAAGGCAGGGCCCAGAACTGCAACTGAGATATCATAACTCAACTCTATCCACCTGTTAGGAGACAAGATCTCAGTTTTGAGGGGAAAAAGAATGCACAAACAGGGAAATGACTAAAGTGAACACTATAGAATCTCAGCATGGTGGGGATTGGAAGGGACCTCTGGGGATCCAACCTCCCTGCTAAAGCAGGCTCACCCACAGCAGCTTGCCCANTCTTTGTACCCCACAACTTGCACTTGGTTATTAGCAGCAGACCAAGATAACCAAGGCAACAAGTTATTCACTGTTTGGCTGCCATCCTGCTGTAACTTCCAAGCATGCCCACAGATCCCTCCCTCTCTGCAGCCAGGAACCCCCTCCCAGCTCAGAAACATACTTGTGGAAGAGGTGGCCACAAGGGAGCCTGCGTGCAGATTGCATGGAGTCCCAGCAAATGGCACAGTCATCGTTGTTGGCTGCCAGCTCCTCTGGGGTGGCAACTGCAAACCTGTCAAGAAGAAAAGGGAAGAGACAGAAGTCATCACTACAGCAGTTTAGCTGGGCCTCCTGTCTAGAGAATCCCACCCTGAGAAAACCTCATCCTCCAGGTTAACTTTTCCTTGGGAGAGGTTTTCCAGCAGGTTTGCTAGTTTTCCATCACTCACACAACCCTCCAGTGCCTTCTCACAGGCACATTTTTTTCCCCCCACATCTCTGCATATCTCCTAAGCACAAAAAAGCTTTAATTTAGTATCTTCCAAGAAGGATCTTCATTAGGTTAAGAACTTCATGTTATAACCTGTGTAGATTTGGCTGATGTCATTTTGTCTACATGACTTTTTAATAGCTGTATCCATTAAGAAGTCTTCTTGGGATCATAAGCATGATCTGACTAATTCTGACATCAGATTCTGCCAATTCCCATTTGTTAGGTTTTTTTACTCTTTGTTTAAACTACAGCACCCTGCAAGCAGCTACTGCACAAGGACAAGTGGTGTAACAACATTTCAGAGTGCTGCTAGGGTGGAACACATCTGAAGAACAACTACACCAAGGCAAGGAGCTCACTGTCACTGGCAGCTCCAGGAAGAAGCCAGAAGGTGGTTCTTCCACAACAAACAATGACAAAACCCACACCAAGTTGTTCAGACAAGAAGTCTGAGAGATTTGCAACTCAAAACAGCTTTGTGAGCAGCTTCAAGGAGTTCAGCAGCTGCATCTTATTGGAAAGGAACAATGCACCTTGGTTCTGTAGCTCTCACACTGATATTAGTCATTAAATGAATTTTCACCAAGAAAACCTCAGGAATTTTTAGACAAGTCAGTCCTCTCCAGCTGGACTACAGCAGCAGGCATCAGAGCTAGTTCAACTCACTGAAGTCCACGAAGAAAATGGTAGAGTGATGCACAGAAAGAGTAAAATTCCCTGTTGCCCTTTAAATGATGAAGGACACAGCTGAGTTAGGACAACACTGGGTCAGAGATGCACAATACCAGATTTTAGAAGGTCTCTCAGTTTCTCTCCATTGCCTCACTACAGAGGGTTGGACTGAAGTAATCCCAAGGTGCTCTCAGCTCCACTGCCAGATGGCTTCAGGTTTAATAAATACAGACTTAAAGCTGAGCAGGTTTTAGTTAGTATTCTGATTTCTCTTCAGGCATTAACTGAATGATATAGCCTAGTGATATTCAGAGCATGTCTTTCTATCACAGCCCAGCCAATACTTGACAAAGGAAACAGGCAGAGCTCTGCAGAGCTTGTGTCATCTACCTAAGTAGTCTACAAGAGAATACTTGTTGGCAGCAGTATGTTAGCAGTAACACTGCTATTCTAAAAGTCAATCCTATATATCTGGTAAAATCAGAAGTGTCCCCAGCAACAAAGAAAATTGATAAAAACATCCATAAATAATAATGGATAAAAACACCCTGGAGTTGTTCAAGAAACATTGAGATGCTCTGCTTAGGGTCATGATTTAGTGGTATGGTAGTGCTAGGAATGGTTGGACTTGATGATCTTAGAGGTCTCTTCTAACCTTAGTGATTCTCTGATACTCTAAGCATAAAGACATAAGAGCCAGACTTGCAAGACTGCCTCTCTTCATCTTACACCCATGCCACCAGTGCACCAGGGGAACACAAAGGCACTCCAATTCCTTCCCCACAATCCTCTCTCTGAGATCCAGGTCATGATCCCAGAGCAAAGAGGAGGCTCACCTAGCTTCCATGTTCCCAACCACACGCAGGTAGTTCTTGTGCCGTCGAATTCTGCGCTGAACCTCATGGAAGAGGTAGCGCAGCTGCATGAAGATCACCAGGCTGGCCATGGACAACCAGATATTGCCAAACAGCTTAGTGGGGGAAAGAAACAGAACAGAGATTAGGAGCAAACACCATGGCAAATTAGAGGTCCCCACAACAAAGTGCAGCAGGTCTTAACAGGAAAAGATCTGGAGGTGTCAGACCATCCAGACTAACCACACCTGTTCACAGGTTACCCCTTCAGGTCCAACCTCAGCAGCACAGCATTTATCATCAGCTGTGTTCAGTCCTGTTCAGCTTAATGGCTCTCTTTGCTAATGAACATCATTCAGGCTAATATTACAGAATAAAGCTAATTAAACACCTATTAAACAGATAATTACACAGTAGTTAATACTCCGTAACAAAGTTATTTGTGAGGACTCCCAATTACACAGGAGAGAAGGATGACAGAACCTCCTCTCCTTTACACTTTCCTCTTTAAGGAACTTCTCTGGTTCCTACATTAAACAAATAAAAGAAAAATACCACAAGTATGTATAGCCAGGACTCTTTCTTTTAAGGTCAGTCTATTTGCTCAACATTCTGCCCCTTATTTCATACCAGCATGTGGATGTGATGCATGGAGTCCAGGGAAAGCAAGGTTAATTCCATGACAAAATCTGTGTAGTAGACGTAAGTGCCTTTGCCCTCCCAGGTTCCTTCATGGTTGAGATCCCAGAGATGAATTGCATATCTGTAAAAGCAGGGAAATCAGCATTATTCTATCTTTTTGTTATTGTTAAGTAACACCTCTAGCTTTCAAGCTCTTCTATATCCCTTTTTCAAATAGCTTCTGGATGTAGATTCTTTGCCCTCCCTAAGCCCAGTGCCCACACTCTGGGCTTTCCTTTACAGGTACCAGCAGCTGACAGAGCACATGTAGCACTAGCTAGAAACTCCTGCATGGAGTAAAACCCAGGCTGAGGATTAGGAATCCTCATTTTTCAGCATGTGAGGTGTTTCTCACAGCTTGGTGACAGACCTGAAATGCCAGCAGTGACCTAGACAAAGAGCTTCTGTGCTACAAGTTATGTACACACACCTGCAGTATAGCTACACACACCCATGCTACTCTCCCAAAGCAGAACTTCTAGAGATTAAGATATGAAAACAAACCCAGCAGGATGACATTAAGTAGCACATATCTGATATATCTTTGTATCTCATATAGATATCCTGGTAGAGCAGCACCAATCCATTTTAATCCCTGCCTCTAAGCTATTAGCACCCACCAGAGCTATCCATGCATTGCAGAATTCATGCTTAAAAATAGCACAGGCTGAAGTTCACCACCTCTACCCATTTCCAAACCTGCATTTGCAATTCAAAAAGCTGATTACATACACCCCTGAAATCAACATCCTGCAAAGCATCCAGCTACTCACCTTAAAATCACGTGAGCAGTTCTGACTGTCACAAGCAGAGACTACAGGAGAAAACAAAACAGATATGTTTAGCTACATTCTGGCAGGGAAAGTGCTCCAGAGGCAACAGCTAGAACAAGAAAATGCATTTATTGCAGCTTAGGAAGTTCCTGCAAACCAAGAAGGCTAATGGCATCCTGGGGTGCAGCAAGAGTGTGGCCAGCAGGGCCAGGGAGGTCCTCCTCCCCCTCTACTCTGCCCTGGTGAGGCCACAGCTGGAGGATTGTGCTCAGTTCTGGGCCTCCCTGTTTAAGAAGAACAGGGAACTTCTGGGGAGGGTACAGAGAAGGGATACTGAAATGATGAGGGGACCTGAGCACCTCTCAGAGAACTGGGGCTGGTTAGGCTGGAGAAGAGCAGCCTGAGGGGGATCTGATCAATGCTTAGCAATACTTACAGGGTGGGGGTCAGGAGGATGGGGCCAGGCTTTGTTCTGTGGTGCCCAGGGACAGGACTAGAGGCAATGGGCACAAACTAGCACTCAGGCAGTTCCAGCTGAACATCAGGAGGAACTTTTTTCCTTGGAGGGTGGTGGAGCACTGGCCCAGGCTGCCCAGGGAGGTGCTGGAGTCTCGATCTCTGCAGATATTCCAAACCTGCCTGGACACCATCCTGTGCAAGCTGCTCTAGGTTCTCCTGTTCTGGCATGTGGGTTGGACTAGATGATCTCCAGAGGTCCCTTCCAACCCCTAGCACTCTATGGTTCTTTAATGGTCACTCTAGATGACTGTGTGCACAACAAACCTGGGACAAAGGCAAAGCCTATCAATGAGACTTCTCAAACACTCCTGAAGCAGCCACTAGCATCACTGCTGTCAAGTCTCCCTTCTTCTTCCCCCACTCCACGGGACACACTGTCTTCTTCAATTCTGATCACTCAGGGAGTATGGAGACCACAAGCCCACCTCTCCTTATTCCATTGCCCAAGAAACAGATGAAGAACCAAATAACAGTGGGAATTTGAGTAAGAACCATGCAAGGACTTTCAAATCATTTCCCCCTCTTTGCTGAGGTATGGATGCTGCAGAAGTCACTTCTCTATTTAATCATACTTCCCTCTCCAGGCTGAGTGTGCTTAGAAGAGTAAAGACAAGTCACAGGAAGGAACTGTTTCCAGAACACCTAACCACATCTCCATGAGCTCTTTCTTACCAGCTAAGAAACATGGCCCCATCCCCTTTCTCCCACCTGCCAGGCCCCATCCCTAAGCTGCATCCTCCCAGTGAAAGAAAATGAGAAAATGGGACAGGATGAACCCCTTCAGACACTGCCCACCCTACCCTGTGCTTAGCAGGGGCCAAAAGACACCCAAGATGCAGGAGATTTACAGTGAGCAGCTGAAACCAGTCTGTCCAACTGGTCTGATGGCATTCCTTCAGAATTAAGTGTTAAAAACAGCCCAGAACTCCCAAAACCACTAACCTCCCAACAGAGCAATAAAAGAGTTGGTTTGAGTAACATTTTCCATCTGTAAAAAGCATTCTTAAAACACTTCTGGGCATGTTTAACCCTCACTAACACCCAACTGTTTACTAGTTGGCTTGAAAAGAAGTGCTCCTGTGACTATTTAAAGATCAGTGCCAACTCTTATCCAAAGAAGGGCTTCAGGACAGGATGCACATATCCTTCAAGTAAGATAAAACAAAGTGATGAAGGTGACAGCAAGTCACCTAGCATGCTGTGCTGGTCTCTTCACAAACATCTTTCAGTTACCAGTTAATTAGCTGATCCTGTCAGGCATGTTCTGAGAGCCTCTTCTGTTTCCTGTTCACCTTGCATGTGGGTACCAGAAAAAGAAGAAACCTTGCTCACAGAAGGTTTTTGGCTGTGAAGAAACTTTGGGCAGAGCACAGAAGAGAAGTAAGTATGCCTAAAAGCTAACCATGCAAATGGTGAATCAGAATGATTGCCTGAGCTGCTGGATGGATGTGCCATCTAGCACAAAGCTGTGTCAGAACCAGTGTACCTGGCATAAAGTCTCCAGTAAGGAAGACACTAGCCAGATAGAAATCTGAAGAGCTTTGTCTTTGCAACTTGTCAGTAGTTAATGTTGCCAAGACATGGTTTATGCTGGTCAGTGCTGAGGCAGCAAGAGCATCTCAATTAAAAAGAGGAGCTAGTGCAGAGACCTTCTTGCAGCCTTTCAGGACTTCAACAGGCCTAGAAGAAAGCTGGGGACAGACTTTTTAGCAGGGCCTGTTGGGGTTATGGTTTGAAACTAAAAGAGGAGATTCAGATTAGAGAGAAGAAGAAATGTTTTCCCCAGAGGGTGGTGAGACACTGGCCCAGGTTGCCCAGAGAGGTGGGAAATGTCCCATCCCTGGAACCATTCCAGGTGAGGTTGTTTAGGGTTCTGAGCAACCTGCTCTAGTTGGGGATGTCCCTGCTGAGTGCAGGGGAGTTGGACTAGCTGACCTGGAAACGTCCCTTCTAACCCAAACCATTCCATGACACTATGGTTTGGTCAAGGCACTGATCTCTGGTTCTTCCACTGTTTCCTGCAAATTATTTCAGCATAGTGACAGGAGAAATACTTTGCAGAAAGCACAATAGTGCAGCACAAGTTACACAGCTCTGCACTCTGAGGTTCTAAATACACAGCAGGTCATTCTCAGTACCAACCCCTCAAGTGCTCTTGCTCTGCTCAAAGCAAACTGCTTCTCCCTAGTGGAGGCCAAAGTATAAATGAGTTTCAACATTCAGACAACTTCCCAGAGTCCTCCTGAGGCTATCAGAGCCAGGAGGCTTGTGCAACCCTCAGCTGAGGCACGGCCTCCAACCCCAATTGCTGCAAGCAAGGGCAGGAGACCCTCTCCTGTACAACCCCCCCCAAAAACCTCCCTCCTCTGCTGCCCACCAGCAGGCTGCCTGGATCCAGAGCTTGGCTGAGCTGCTCCTTTGTTAGTAAGCATACAGCACAGCTCCCACTGGAATGAATAACTGGGCCCCATCCTGCAACCCAAAACACAGACACAGAGAGTACTAATGAGGCAAGCCTTTGGCACTGCGATGCTCTCTGATAATGCCACTCCATGCTGGTACAAGGCTGATAGGTCCTTCTGCCAAGCCAAGATAAGAGACACCTCAGCAACAAGACCACATCTCTTGGAGACCCTGGCAGATCTTCAACACCCTTCCACTGCACCATTACAAATCTGGCCCTGCAGAGTCTCATATTTAGGGAGAAGTAAACTGATAGATTAATTAACTGAACTGTGTTGGAACCAGCATCAGACTTTCCTACTGACTGTTTTCTTTCCTCCTCACTAACTCCAAGTATGAATCCCAGATAGGAGAAGCACAGCAAATCATTCATGCTCCTTGTTATCTGAACTAGGGATGTGCTAGTAGGATTGACTATTATGACTATTATGACTGACTATTATGTCTTCTTTACCTCCTCTGGGAGGTTATCACTGCCTCAGGCAGAGCACAGCTACCCACCACAACATCAAAACCACACGGAGGTTCTCCCCACAAACACACTGATGTTTCCTCCACGCTGCACAGGGTTCAGGAGTGCACAGGCACGCCTTGCTTATCTCAGCTGAGGCACAACTCTGGACACTAAGATAAGCAAACCCCAGGAGTTTGCCTTAAGGAAAGGATGTTCGACTCCTTTTGGAGAGAAATGACATAGAGGAGACAACCTCCAAGAGACAGGCTGAGGTGCAGGTTACACCTCCTCACACAGTCTCTTCCTCTCTCTGAGTGACCAACTAAACCTTCTCACACTGCTCAGGAATCCCACAATAGTCTGAGTTGGAAGGGACCCACAAGGACCATGGAGTCCAACTCCTGCTCCTGCACTAGACACCCCAAGAATCACACCAGGAGAGCATTGTCCAAGTGCTTCCTGAACTCTGTCAGGTTTGGTGCTGTGACCGCTTCCCTGGAGAGGCTGTTCCAGAGCCTGACCTCCCTCTGGGTGGTAAACCTTTCTCTGACACCTAGCCTGCATCTCCCCTGATTCAGCTTCATGCTGGTTCCTCTAGTCCTGAATGCTGCACAGGCAACAGCAGCAAGACCCCACAGCACCCCAAAACCACTCAAACCAAAGGCCTAGTGAGCAGGAGGTTACCCTTCTGATTCTTATTTCAGCCTCCCTCAGCAGGCTGGTGCTGCCAACACTGGGAGAAGTGTTTTGCCTTCAGACACGACAGCAGCTGAAGCAGAACCATTATGTTTTCACAGGCTGCCATTGGATGTCAGCATCATCTTAGGAATTTATCCTTTCTTTCTCTTCTTCAGAAACAAGATTTTGTGCAGGCTTACTCTGAAGAGACCTCTGGCAAGTCCTCTCAACCAAAGGAGGGCTTGTTTGCACATTGAGAACTTCCTCCTTGTGGGAAACTAGAAGAAAACTCATCATGTGCCAAGAGATCTCCAAGATCAAAGGCCCAGGATCTCCAGATCTCCAAGAGCAAAGCAGAAACCACAAGATATATGAAAGAAGTCTCACCTCTGCTGCCATGAAAGCCAAGGTGTGCATGCCATGAGTGTAACCAATAACAGCACAGACCACTGCCAAGCCACAGCAGGAGAGGAGCATAGCTATCAGCAGGGCCAGGACTCGGAGGTGGCTGCTCATGGGGGTGGTAGGAGAAAAGGAAAGCTGCAACACAAACACAGAAACATAGAGTTAAAAGTCTACTTCATCCACTCTGCCCTCCAGAGCCAAAAAAAGTCCTTCTTCCAGAAAATCTTTTGCTTTCTAGAAGAAAACCAAACCAATCTGATGACCTCAACCATGGAATGTAGTAATAAATGATGCAGGATAAAGCTAAACCCATCCCCAAGTCTCCTCTCTCTCACTGTCACCTACACTCACCAGGCTTTTCCAGCCAGAAGGGATCATTATGATCTGCTTGGGATAAGCATGTTTCAGGAAGACACCTAACCATAATGATACACAGTCTTGGAGCATTTTTTCCACCTTACAGCTGACCTGCATTCCTCCAGCTTTATCTTCCAGTCTTAGCTATTTCCAATGTCATTTTCTTCTGGAAGAAAGAGACATCCCCCCCAAAATTTAACTCCCAGCTAGGGACTTCTGGGCAGAGTCTACTTCAAAGAGTTGTCTCATTTAATAGTATGCACAGCTTATTAATTCTCTTAACTACCTTAACAACAGGCTACACCTAGGCTGTCCAAACCAAAGACAACCCAAGAGGCCAAGTATTTAGGTGCTCCACTCCCTTCTTTTCAGGGCAGGAAGGGGAAGAGCAGGGCAAGCAAAGAAGGAGTTGCCCAAAGCTTCACTAAGCTCTAACTGATGAACTTGACTCCCATGTTTTGTTTTTTAAATGGGTTCCTTCTTCCCTGTTTATATCTGCTTCAGCTCCACAGCCCTGACTTTGCAAGGCAGAGCACACAAGGACCATTTGTCCAAGTGAAGAATTACAATACATGCTCTGAATGCAGAAGGAATATAAGAGAATAAAGATTTCCTCCCACAGGAGCTTTGTTCTTGCACAGCTTTCTGAACAACAAAACCCCCAGATGACTGCCTTGTTCACTTCTCTCTCAGTTTTCCTCACCAATCTAGTTTTAAGCTCAGTGCTTAGCTATATTGTCAAGTCACAGGACTTAATGGTTATTAACGAAAATAAAAAGCAAAGCACAGTGCTATCAAAAGGAAATTCATGGATTCCATTTAATTCCAGGACAGAGGAGCTGAGGAAAATGTCTGTTACAGGTGTTTAATGGGCAAGATTTACTCTGGTCACATTCTAGTTCCTTCTTCCTTACCCAGCCTTCAATTACTGCATCCCTACTGCATTTATTCCTGATATTAACAGAAATTGGGATGTAGCTCATGAAGAGAGTTGCACTGTATCTTGTAAAGACATTGGGAGGTGTAAATGAGCTTGAAAGCTGAGCCCTGAATCCATGGAAACAAGCTTCCTGGACCAATCCTCATGGGCACCAGTCTAAGGGATGTTCTGCTATCAAGATTCCTTCACTAAGGAGAGCTACAAAGCAATCTCACTGAGTTATGTAATAGTCATTACAAGGCACAGATAAGGAGCAATTTATCCCAGACAACAATCATCTTCAGCTCTATTTGTCTCCTTGGAAAAGTGAAGGAGTTAAGCTTGACACAGCACTTGAAAGTAGTAGTTGAAGCTGCTGGGAGCTGCAGCATCACAGAGTGGGGGGGGAAAGGTCTAAAGGAAGTGTTTGTAACCTGCCATGAGCCAGTGCCCCAACAGAATTTGCATGTCCCCACTCCCAACTTACATATTCAAAGCGATCCTTGCAGAGCTGAACCATCAGGTGAAGAAACACCAGCCCAGAGAACCAGAGGCACCACATCACCACCTCTTCCACTGTCTGAACATTCAGCACACCAAAAATGAAGATGAACTTGTAGAAAATGAAGTTCCAGAATTTGTCCTTAAGATGCTGTCAAGGAAGGCATTTGGTTACCATAGTGAAAGCACTGCCAACCCACAGGCAGGGGAGAGGAGTGGGGGGCAAAAAGAGAAAGAGAAGAAAGAGATGGAAGTACAAATGTGACAACACACTAGCAAAACTCTTCTGAGTAGTATTTGTTACCCTTACTGAATAACAAACATCTCAGAAATGCTAGCAGAACTTAGGATCTAGCTAGTCTTTTGTGCCTCTGCAGCAAAACTGTGCAACACGCAACACAAAGTGGTGTTGTACTGTGCTGGTTTGAGCTAGAACAGAACTAATTCTGCTCTGGGATTTTACTTTTTCAACTCAGTCTCTTCTCAGTGCTGCACTTCCTGCAGCTGACAGCATGTTCTCACTGACAAGTGTCTGCTGCTAGCAGGGACAACACTCCATGGTTAGAGTTAGCCCCAAGGTTGGGGTGCAGAGCAAGGGCACTGCTCCATCTTGTGTCCCACCTTGGGATGCAGGGAGTCAGACGTGGCAGCTGCAGGGAGGAGAGGGCACAGGGGAGGTGACCCTGAAGTAACCAACAAGAGATTCCAGCCCATGGATATCATTGCCAGTATAAAGCTGAGAGATCACAAGGGTCAAGCTCCTCTTCTGTGGTCAATGTCTGAGGAGGACTCAGTCTGTTCTGCCTTCCTAATCCATGTGTTCCTGAACCCAATTCCTGTCTATCACTAAGTCCAGTCTGGCACTTCTGCCACAGCATCAGTGATGATAGTGATGTCATTGCCATCAGGGATTGTTTTCCACACTGGGTTTGAATCAATTTGTCTGTATTTCATTTTATTGTTATTATTTTCATTTTCATTCAAACTGTTGAGTTTTCTTTCCCAACCCATCAGTCTCTCTTCTTTAGTCCCTTTCTCTTCTCTTTGGGAAGGCAGAGGTGTTCATAGGGAGCAGCTGCCACTTGTCTAGTGCCCAGCCCAGCCCTGACCCTTGATACCTGCCATACTTTTGCAACAGTGGTTAGCACAAACCCAAGTATGATCTCAGTTTGATTCTCCACACCCAAGCAACACAGCTACCAGGCCACAAGCACAAAGTCCCCTTTGCGAAGAAGAGCTAGTGCTACAAGCTGCTCAAAGAGCCTAGCATCTAGCTTCCAAAAACTTGCCAGAAAGCACAGATGATTCAGAAAAGATAGCCAAGTCTGTTCTTCAAAGGCACAATGTCCACAGGAGAGAATGAGATGGATGAGCAAAGAAAAATAATGAATCCCATGCAGATGTAGGATGGAAGAAACAGAAAATGGAGGCAATAAAATACTGTTAAAGGACAGGATGAAATCACAGGGAGTTTAGTTAAGGCAGGCCCAGAACTCCTTCATGATGCTGTCAGCTTTCCTTTCCATGAGAACTGAAGCATACTCCTGCTGTCTAAACACAAACAGAGCCACACTGGCAATGCTTCTTACTTCAGTTTGTAAGAGGGCAGAGAACATCCTGGAAACTATCCCTGGTTAAAATTCCTTATCTTATAGTCACCACAGACTGGAGAGAAAACCTGGCCCAATGTAGTCTGAGAGTGCCTGGTTTTTCACACACTTCACTTAGAGGCTGTGTGGACTGCAAAGACAACAAGCTCTGAGAGAGCCCTGATTATTAATGAAGCTCTCAGTGCCTCCCTTCTGCATGGCAAAAATCATCACTGCCTGATTTCTCCTCAAGAACACACATTTCAAAGCAAAATATGTGATCACACTACACTGCTACTGCATTTCCACAGAGCAACTTAGGCATTTGCCTTGCCTTTCTAAACCAAAAATATACAATTATTATTCAAATTGCTGCTGCTTTTATCCTCAGCAGGATCCTGGTTTAAGAAGCCTGGGCTTTAATGGTCCCATGGCTGAATTCAAGTTGACTATAGGCTTAGAAAATAGAAACATTGAATCATTAAGGTTGGAAAAGACCTCTAAGATCATCAAGTTGAACCACTGACACAACATCTCCATGCTACTAAACCATGTCACATGTGTTGTTGAACCCCTCCAGGGATGGTGACTCCACCACTGCCCTGGGCAGCCTGGGACAGGGCACAACACCACTTTTGGGGAAGAAATTGTTCCTAATGTCCAACCTAAACCTCCCGTGGCACAAATTGAGGCTGTTTCCTCTTGTCCTATCATTAGTAACCCAGGAGAAGAGAGCAACCCCCACCTCACTCCAACCTCCTTTGAAAGAGCTGTAGAGAGCAAGAAGGTCTCCCCTGAGCCTCCTTCTCTCCAGACTAACCAACCCCAGTTCCCTCAGCTGCTCCTCACCACACTTGTGCTCTAGACCCTTCCCCAGCTTCCTTGCCCTTCTCTGGATACACTCCAGCACCTCAATGTCCTCCTTGGAGTGAGGAGCCCAAAACTGAACCCAGAATTCAAGGTGTGGCCTCCCCAGCGCCCAATCTTGGGGCAGAACACTACAGGAACAGTGAAAACAAAAGTTCCCCTCAGCAATGAGCTGGAAGCTTGTGTCTGTGGATACACCAGCTAACAAAATGCTAAGAGCTAACTTCACTTTGTTCTAAAATTTACTTTGCTTGGGCACTTGTAGCAATTCCATCTGGAAAACCACCCCAGTCAAACCCTGAGGAAGGGTGGAAGATGACAACCCCCAAGGCAAGGTGTTGGTTGCCTCACCTGCCTCTCACTGACACGCAGAGGGCCAAACACCAGGCACTGGATCAGCTTTGCAACCAGCATCAGCAAACAGCAGGCAGTGTTCACTAGCACCTAGAAAGAGAGAAAGCAAGCAAGCAGTCAGCAACAAATACTTTTGCCCTAGTTAGAAGGGAGAGGGAGAGAAAAGGGGAAGGAAGGAGCCTAACAAAACCCATCATTGTTCACAGAACAGCAGGAGTTGCCCTTTTTGGGGGGTAAAATTTAAGCCTGGCTTCATCCAAAACACAGCCAGTGGCTGATAAGCCACTTTTTTTTTTCTACCACAGCCAGTTTGACACAGCAGTACAGTCAACAAACTACCCTAGCTGTCCACAATAAATTAGTTTAGATAGAGTTGCAGATTGCAGCACTGAGGAACTTGGAGATAAACTTTATAGAGCACCAAGATGCTGATTTTATTTACCATAATAAGGCAGATAAGAAAACTTCAGTTTGAATCTGTTATCAGAGGAGCAAGGCTCAGACACTGTCTCAAAGCATGCTTAAATCTCCTGGAGAAACTGCTTTGAAGCAAAGCAGCAAGAGCAGAGTACACAGCCTTGGGAAAACTGCTTCTTACACTTGACAAGGACACTTGTCATTAACTTTTGACCTACACTGAGCACTAAGAGGAGCAGTGGAGGATGATGAAGCAGCCTCACGTTGTCATTTCTAAAGGACATACAATAAAGCTTTTCCAGGGCTCTTAATTTCAGGTCCAAAAACCAAGTTGCAACAGGCTGAATGAATGTGTTTGGCACATTCCAAACCCAGTGTCTCAGCCAAGCAAGCACATTGTACAGCAGGTGTCCAACTAATACTACCTTCACCTGACAGACATATGAGAAGAGCAACAGCAACAGCTCAGCTAGGCTTTTGATATCCTCTTGTTGAGCCTTTATTTCAACTACAGAACTCAGTGAGCCAAGATCCAATACCATTGCCAGGTTTGGCTTTGAAAGTGCTACAGAAAATTCTTTTCATGTTTTTTTCCTTCCCCTTACTTGCATAACTTTTAAATGTTATTTTTTACACGATTAAAAAAAACAGGTAAAGCTTGGGCATGAACGCCTGATGATTCCTAGCCGAGCAGGACACCAGTGCTTCGAGCAGCACAGCTGCAGCACCCACCAGGCACCTAAGAGCTAGCCTCAAACCCTCCCACCAGGGCGACAGGGACAAGCGCAAGCTTCCCGCTAAACTTTTCGGCTCGCTCGGCTTTACTGCAGCCCCATCGCCGAGGAAGGGCGAAGAGCGGCTGCGGGGAGGGCAGGGGTACACCCTAGGCCCCGAGCGGGCACCCTGTCCCGCCGAGCCGCCTCTCCTCACCGGGAGCAGTGCTCAAACAAAAACAACAACAACAACAACGCCCCTCCTCCCGCTCCAAAGCCCAGCAAAGAAGCGCAGGTGCCCGCCCGCCACCTCCTCCGCCTCCCGAGCCGCGGCCATAGGCCGCGCCGCCCGCCTCGGCTCCATCGCAGGCCGCAGGGCTGTTAGCGCCGCTCCGCCGGGCCCGCAAGGCCCCACCGCCCGCCTCGCCCCACCCTGCCCGTCCGCCCCGAGCTCACCCAGACGCAGAGGCTGTCGGAGAGCAGGTAGTAGGCGATGTCGAGGGCCCGCGGCCCGCCGCGGCGCTGGAGCTCGGTCGCTCCATTGCTCGCCGCCGCGCCGTCCTGCTGGGCGCCGCCGGGGGCATGGCTGAGGGCGCGGTAGGCGCTGAGGCCGGTGCTGAGCAGGGCCAGGGCGCTGAGCGCCGTGTAGGTGCGAAGGCTGGGCCAGGGGAAGCGCTCCAGGAACAGCAGCGGCATGGTGGAGAGCCCTGGCCGCGACCTCGGCCTAGCCTTGGCCCGTCGCGCTGCTGCTGTTGCAGCAGCTGCCGCTCCAGCTCCTGCGGCCTAGCGACCGCCCCGCCCCGGGAACCGGCCCAAACTACCCGCCCCAAACTACCCGCCCCGTCACCAACGGCTCCCGCGCGCTGAGTCACGGCCGGGGCGGGGCTTCCCGGGCAGCCAATGGGGTCGGAGCAGAGAAATCGCCTACGCCAGACCTGAAAGCCTCAGGCACGTAGTCTAGGAAGAGGACAGAGAACTCCTAATAGTCCCAGAGCTCCTTCACGGGCTGTTTAATGCCTTCGGAACAAGAAAGGCTCAATTCCTACTGGCACGCAGTGATGGAATAGGAGAGATGCTGTTTGTTGTGCTCGGTTGCTTGTTGTTCATGTAGCACCTGACTTCCAGACGCACACCTTCTGCAAGTATTGTCACAGCAACTACACTCTCCTGCTAGCTTTATTTTCCCCATCTGGCAGTGTTTTGCTGACCATAAGGATCAAAGTGAACAGCCCTATTACTAGGTTTTCCAGTATTTCCAATATTTTTCCCAGTATTTTCAGAAGAGAAGGCTCTACCTTATAGCAGCCTGCCAGTACTTCAGGGGGTATTCCTCATCAGGGATTGTAGTGATAGGGCAAGGGGTAACAATTTCAAACTGCAAGAGGGTAGGATTTAGGTTAGCTATTCTGAAGAAATTCTTCCGTGTGAGGGTGGTGAGACACTGGCCCAGAGAGCTAGGAGATGTCCCATCCCTTCTGAGGAAAGGCTGAGGGAGCTGGGCTTGGTTAGCCTGGAGGAGGAGGCTGAGAAGGGACCTTCTCAATGGATAGAAGTATCTGAGGGGAAGGGATCAAGAGCGGGGAGCCAGGCTCTTCTCTGTGGTGCCAAGCAACAGGATAGTAGGCAACAGGCACAAACTGGAACACCACAGGAAGTTCCATCTAAACACAATCCTGAGTATTGTGCCCTCGAGGACCCTGCTAGAACAGGGAGGCTGGACTAATGACCTCTGGTGGTCCCTTCCAACCTTAATGCATTCCTGTGTGACCTGGTCTAGGTGATCCTGCTCTGGCAGGGGGGTTGGACTAGATGATCTTTCTACGGCCCTTCCAACCCCTAACATTCTAGGATTCTATGATTAACCACTCTGTTTGATATTTACTACCCCCAAGAGACCTGAAATGTTGAGGTGAAGCAGCAGCAGTGTGGGTAACCCTCAGAGAATGACACACCATGCTGCTCTACTACAACAGCTTGGCATAACATGGAACCACTCACACATGGCAGTGGCAAAACATTCCAACATGACCCAAATTCTCTCCCATAGCTATAGAAAAGTAGACAAAATGAACTTTACTTTCCATATTTTAACTGGATCTGTGGCCAGGCCAACAGAATTTACTAGGCTGTTATTCTCATAGGGGGCACAGACGGAGAAGATACACAGCACGTCTCCTCCAAGCCCTGGATCAACAGTAAAACTACACTTGTCTGTAAAAGTACTCATACTCCCTCAAAACAGCCATTCTGTGCTAAGTTAAGAATCAAAATGATATGACACCTACTTCTACTGTTTAATTTCTCCCTCAGACTAATTCCCTGCTCAGGGATGCAGGTTGGGCTTAGGTCCTCATCTTGTTTCCAAGATTTGCTGTATTCCTGAAGGAAAATAATCAAGGTTAAAATACATACCTAGGAGTAGGAGCTAACTAAAGCAAAAAAGAAACCCCAACCACCACAATCAACAAAAAAACCCCAAGGACAAACAGAATCTTAACCAGTTTGTTTTAATGTTGTACAAAAAAAAAAACAAAAACACCTGGTGAGTATTACAATGCAAAGTGATTAAAACACTGATCTCACATTGCCATCCCACTACCTAAACAGTTGAGATTCACTTCTCTCTTCCTCCAACAGAAAGTTGAGTGGCCTTCAGGAACAGAATGACATCAAATCAATCCTTGTGTCACACTTATTCTTTTCTCTACACCTTAAAGCTGTGCTCACAGAGACGGCTTCTCCTGTCCTCAGACTCCTCAGGGACACAGGAATTCAGTTGTAAATAAAGTTGAACCTAAAATGAAAGAGATTATGCTAAGTGAGGCATTATCAGTCTTGTTAGTGAAGGGAAATTTTGGAAGGAGTAAGCAAATGTGTTTCCGCTCTCTGGAAGCCTCCACCTGATAAAACAAGAGGTATATTTTCATAAGAGAGCAGGAAGCATTCTTTTTAACAGCCAATCCTACACCAACATGGCAGAACAGCCTCTTCTGCTCACAGAATAATTGATTATTAACTTTTCATCTCTTAGGAGAGCTTCTTAGAAATGAAAATAGCAGGGGGAGTTACATTCCCCCATCAGCAGCTCTTCTGCTCTCAGGGCCAACCACACACAGCCCAAGGGTAACAGATGGACATGCTCAACAGAAGAGCACTCAGGCAGTCAAGGCAAGCATCCAGCTCAGCCTCCAGGCATCTATCCTAAGGATGGCTCTGTTGCACTGCTACCAAACTGCCATTTGGCTGCCTGAAGCCAGCATTTTTGCCGGCACTCAGGAGGAAATATCTTCTGTGTTGAAAGCAGGGGAGAAGGAAGCACTCACAGCCAAAATTTGGACTAGGTAAGAGGAAAAAGCCAGCACAACACAAGCCTGTTACAGGCAATACTAGACACTAGGCTAACTGAGGGAGTTTCTCCATCAAAGGAGGTCAGGGACAGGATTCTATCCCCAAGGAACAGCTGTGGGATGCCTGGAGAAGAGCAGACTGAGGGGAGATCCGATCAATGCTTATCAATATTTACAGGGTGGGGGTCAGGAGGATGGGGCCAGGCTTTGTTCTGTGGTGCCCAGGGACAGGACTAGAGGCAATGGGTACAAACTAGCACCCAGGCAGTTCCAGCTGAACATCAGGAGGAACTTTTTTCCTTGGAGGGTGATGGAGCACAGGCCCAGGCTGCCCAGGGAGGTGCTGGAGTCTCCATCTCTGGAGATATTCCAAACCTGCCTGGACCCCATCCTGTGCAAGCTGCTCTAGGTTCTCCTGCTCTTGCAGGGGGGTTGGACTAGATGATCTCCAGAGGTCCTTTCCAACCCCTAACCTTCTGGGATTCTGGTGTTCCTGAGTGCCCAGTGAGACCAGTGAGCTCTGGAGATCTGAGGTACAAGCCATCAACAGGTAAGAAAGCCAGAGTGTGTACATTGGGAAAAGGAAGGAAAAAAACACTGTTGTGCCTACACATAAACATGCTACACAGGATAAACTCTACTACAGAGCCTAAAAAAATCCATCTGAGAGCTGTAACAAGATGCACACCTCAGTGCTCCAGGCACTCACACCATCCCTAATACAAGGAGCTGCTCCTTAGCCTGTGCACAGCTCCATCCTCCCTGGCTTTCACATCTTCCTTTGCCACAGGAAGTGTTTCCTTAGCACTTGGCTGCTATCAGTGCCTCTAAATTGCCCATTGCATCTTGTCTGAGGTAGATCCTGAGCTCTTGGGGATAGATGTAACCTTTCCAAGTTGTTTTCTGTGCCTTGCCCTCATGTCCCACAGCATGTGTACCCAAGAACTAGAATACAAATAAACTATAATCTACCTGCTCAAAAGTTGAGGAAGGCTGGAAATAATGGGTCCATATCCTGGTGCATTATCATAGAGCTCAAACAATGGTGCAGCAACCAGCTTGTAATTTTTAGGGACTGCAAAGAGAGCTGAAACCAAATACAATTGATTAATAAGAAAAACCACCAAGGTATCACCACCCCATCTCACACCTCAAAACACAATCATCACATCCAGCACCACAGCAAGTTTATTCCTCCTGTATAATCCTCGGCTGCAAACAAACACTCACCTTTTTCTTGAAGCTGGACCAAGAAAAGCTTTTTGTGCTCTTTTGGTTTTGTAATGTGAGCTGGGATATAGGGATACTGCAAACAAAAAAAGAGTAACAATGAGAGCTTGGAAAATACTGTGCAATGCAAGGGCTACTTTAGAAATCATCCAGCACTATGCAGGCTTTCAAGGAAATTGGTCTTCCTCACTCCAAGAAGGACATTGAGGTGCTAGAGTGTGTCCAAGGAAGGACAATGAAGCTGGGGAAGGGTCTAGAGCACAAGTGTGGTGAGGAGCAGCTGAGGGAACTGGGGTTGGTTAGTCTGGAGTAAAGGAGGCTCAGGGGAGACCTTCTTGCTCTCTCCAACTCCCTGAAAGGATGCTGGAGGGAAGTGAAGGTTGGTCTCTTCTCCCAAGGAAGAAGTAAAAGGACAAGAGGAAAGAGCCTCAAGTTGCACCAGGGGAGGTTTAGGTTGGATATTAGGAATTTTTTCTTCCACAGAAGGGTTGTCTATCCCTGGCCCAGGCTGCCCAAGGCAGTGGTGGAGTCACCACCCCTGGAAGATTGAAAAGATGTCTAGATGTGCTGTGGGACCTGCTTTAGTGGTGACTTGGCAGTGCTGGTTAATAGTTGGACTCAGTGATCCTAGAGGTCTTTTCCAACTCAAATGATTCTAGGATTTTATGATTCTAATGAATTAGAACCACTTCCATAAGAAACTGCTCCAAAGAGGAATGTTGTAGCTGTCACGACTGTTGAAAGGATCTAGAGAGACCAATACTCCTGAGCAGTTCAAACAACCCAACCAGGCAGAAATACATAACAGCAAACTGACCAAGGATGTTCAGTATTACAGCACTTTAAAAGAGTGTAGGGAGACTATTTTCTTCACAGAAAGGAGATGAAATAGGGAAAAAACAGTACAAATTCTTGCTCATGCAGCAAATACTCAAAAACCCCAACTGGTAGGGTGAAGGTTTGGGAAAGAACAATCGACACCCAAATGAAGAAGAAGAAAGTCAACACTAGTGCTTACCTGAGGAGGCTCAAAGTTTGGTCTCCACCAGTTACCAATGCAGTCATCAATCACCCAGTCCTGCTGAACACCATCCTGACGACCCAGGATCTACCAAAAATCCAGTTACAGGCAAAACTAACTATCTCAGGCCAACTTTTGTTCAGAACACATATACCAGAAGCACAAAGACTTGCTGCAACAAGTGTCTGAGGGAGTTTAGAAATGCTCTGAAACAGCATTTAATGGAATTTTAGAGTACTTTTGTATCAAGTGACACTTTTACCTGACAGGACAAGGACTCTTTCAAGAGCACTGCAAATACCATGCTGTGTTCAGTTGAGCTGAGCCCCATCAGAGCAACAGGGAAAATGAAATGCATTGTTATGCTACCTGACAGGATGAGTTTAAGTTACATGGAGAGCATGAAAGGTTAATTGATGCCTTGGGAAGACTCTCTCAAAGGCAAGTCCTCACCAGTTGTGCTCCACAACATCTTTTATTGGCCATTTGCATATCCACTTGCCTGAAACCAGCCAAAAAAGCAAAGCTGGGAAAGAACACAAGGCTTGAGCAGAAGGTAGGGTGTGAGTCCCTAGATCACTGTCACTCTCATAATGCAGACAGATGAAATATTTCTGCTTTATTTGGTTACTACCCAAGAACACCACAACAGCATCCAAACAAGCAGCAGGAAGGAGATTACTTTGAGTTTGTTAACTGGAAAACAATGCAACATTCCAGTACCAAAACATAACAAAAGAAAACAGACCTCTGTCATGAGGCGTTTGAGCCCTTCTACCTCATCTTCTCCTGGATTGAGTTCACCACCAGGTCTGTTAAAAGAATCAAGGATGAAAGCTGCAGTTATGTTTGATTGCATTCACCAACTGTCACAGGTTAAGTCTGGATGTGCTTCCAGGCAGGGAGCTCCAAATTCACTCAGTCAGAAGGCCCAAATACTAGAAGGCAGCAGGAGAGCTTTCACCCAAACTCTGACTAGATTTGCTACTGTTATATCCCATCAAAAAATAACTAGTGTATCAAATACTTTCACTTCAGCAGATCAAATTATAACAATATACATGACAGAACTTTACCTTTAAGTGGCCTGGTTATTAACAGTAGCATAAAAGCAGCAGAAGCTGAAGAAAGAGTTGTAAATATCAACTGTAATTGTGCTTATCTCAAAAGCAACACTCACTGACGGACACAGAAACTAAAACCCCTGGGGGGAACCATCCTGCATTTTCATATAAAGGTTAAAAATACAAGAGCAAGACCACAAGCAAGGAAATTTGAGACAAGTGATAGCCAAGAAGGCCAACAACATCCTGGCTTGGATCAGCACTAGTGTGGCAGCAGGGCTAGGGCAGGGATTGTCCTCCTGCACTGGGCACTGGGGAGGACACAGCTCAAATCCTGGGCTCAGTTTTGGGCTCCTCACTCCAAGAACGACATTGAGGTGCTGGAGTGTGTCCAGAGAAGGGCAAGGAAGCTTGGGAAGGGTCTAGAGCACAAGTGTGGTGAGGAGCAGCTAAGGGAACTGGGGTTGGTTAGCTTGGAGTAAAGGAGGCTGAGGGGAGACCTTCCGGGTCTCTCCCAACTCCCTGAAAGGAGGTTGGAATGAGATGAAGTTTGGTCTCTTCTCCCAAGGAAGAAGTAAAAGGACAAGAGGCAACAGCCCCAAGTTGTGCCAGGGGAGGTTTAGGTTGGAGATTAAGGAAAATTTCTTGCCCAGAGGCGTGGTTAAGCATCTGAACAGGTCTCCCATTGCAGTGATGGAGTTGCCATCCTTGGTAGTGCTCAAAAAACATGTAGCTGTGCTGCTGAGAGACATGGTTTAGTGGTGACTCAGCAGTGTTAGGTTAACAGTTGGACTTGATCTTACAGGTCTTTTCCAACCTTAATGATTCTATGATTTGAAGTCAAGCCCAACCAGTTTAAAAACAGAAAACACACACCACCAGCAGCACTGCACCACAGGATCCAAACCCTCCAGTGTCACTCCAGCACTGGTAACTAGGAGATGTAGTGAAGAAGTTTGCTCACATTTAGATCCTGACTTTCCTGCCCTCCCCAGCTCACTCAGTAGTTTGCAAACAGATTTCATTCTGAGTTTATTTCCTGAGCTCCCCATTACCATTCTGCAGCCACAACAAAAGCACATTTAAGCACAACAGCTTCCACCAGGTTAGTACAACACATAACTACCGGTAATGACTTTTAAAACAGATTTCACCACGGTGATGCACCATAACTAAGATTTCCACTCAGTTCCAAGCTAAGTCATAGAATCCTAGAATGGTTTGGGTTGGAAGGGACCTCTGGAAGTCATCTAGTCCAACCCCCCTGCACTGGGCAGGGACATCCCCAACTAGAGCAGCTTGCCCAGAGCCCTGGCAAGCCTCACCTGCAATGCCTCCAGGGATGGGAACTCAACCACCTCCCTGGGCAACCTGTTCCAGTGTTCCACCACCCTTGTGGGGAGGAACTTCTTTCTAATGTCCAGTTTAAATCTACTCCTCTCCAATTTAAAACCATTGCCCCTTGTCCTTTCACTCCAGGCCTTTCCAAACAGCCCCTCTCTAGCCTTCTTTTAATTTCCTTTTAGGTACTGGAAGGTGACCCTGCTCAGGAACAGAGTCAGTGAGTTTTCCAGACTAAGTCTGCAAGAAATGATTCACATTCAAACTATCAGTTAGCCGCCTGCATCTGTGACAACCAAGTTCAAGTTACACTGAAGAAACAGACACTTACAGCTTGAAAAAAGTGGTGCCCAGCTGCAGAAGAAGCACATGGGGCAGCCTGTGCTCGTGGACAATCAGAACCCCTTCCACTGTCCTCCTCATGCCAATCTTGTCAAACTCCTCCCTCATGCGCTGAAAGCGAGCTGCCACCGAGCTGTCCTTCTCATAGAGGGGCTCCTTGGTTCCAAAGGTGTAATTGGTCAGAGGATACCTAGGGGAGAGGGAAAAAGGGTTACTGCAAAGGAAGAAATCTGTGTTTAAATCACTCTGACACAGCATCAACCCTAAGGCAGATCCTCCTATGCTTGATGGAAGAAAACTCGGAGTGCTAGACTAGAAGTGCTTGTTTGGGACTTAAGAGGACTCAGCCCTGGGCAGATCTGTGTCCTTCTGGTGGACACCTTCTGCTTGGTGCTGACTTAAAGGAAGGGAAGGAGCCCAGAAGAAGCAGCAGCAACTGTTAGTCAGCAGCCACCCTGTCCTTGGATCGCTACAGTGCAGAGGCAGCCAAGGCTCTGAGTATCTAGACAGAAGTTTTCTCTGGTAGCAACAACTCCCAATTTAAATTGCAACATCCACAGCAGTCACTCAGCAAACAGCCCACACACCTCACCACATCCTTCTGACCACACAGGGGGAGCCCACAGCCCACCTAAACCAACAGCAGATGCCTCTAGGAAAGGACATACAGAAACGTGAGGTTTATGACCTCTAAACACTCCCTAACTTGGGGTTCACACTTCCCAAGTCAGACGCTGTTTCTATACGCTAAAGCACACAAACTAAACACTCCACGTTCCCCCACTGATGCCAAGCTTCCAGTACCCACAACACCCTAAAGTGTGGTGGGTCACGACTCACAGCACACCGGCAGCACCGGTAACCGCATTCCTCCGCCGTTTTCCCCTCAGCCCCGTGGCCAGCAGAGGACCAGGAACCGGAACGAGCCCTGTGCGGCGGGAGCTGAGGGAAAAATCCCCCGGGGGATGCTGATGGAGCGGGGAAGGGCTCGCTAACGGGACGGGATGGGGGACAGGGCCCGGGCAGGCCCGAGGCGGCGCTCACAGGTTGATGGTCCTCTCTAGCGTGAGGGGCTTCGTCTGCTGGATGTACTTGTTCCCGAACTGGTTCACCCCGCGGGGCCAGCCCGTCTGCGAACGGTTGGGGGGCACCACGGACATGGCGGCGCAGCAAGAGGCGGTGAGGGAGCGAGAGAGCGCTCAGAGCTCAGCGGCAGGAACCACGTCCGCCATTAACAGCCCCGACACACTAGGCCGCACAACCTCCGCGCGCCACCCGGAACCGTCCGACACACTTCCGGTGCGATCACAGAAAGGAGCCGCTCTATCTTGCCCACTCACAGGTGGTTTGTACTCGCGCTCCGTCCTCCCCTCTCCCCGTCATTGGCCAGTGCGGGGTTGGTCCCGCCCACCTGCGCGATCCGATTGGTGCTGCGGGAGGGCTGCCGGGAGCTGTAGTGCCGTGGGCAGCACCGCCATGGGCGCTAAGCGGTGTGGGGCCGCTGCAGGGGCACCGGGGAAAAAGCGCGGGAAGCGGGCAGCACGCGCCGAGCTCTGTGCCGCCCTTAGGGACGCGGAGCTACGAGAGAGAGCAGCGACGGCGTGGGGGCGCGGGGAGCCGCTCCGCCACGGTACGGTCTGGCCCGGTTCTCCCCTTTCCCTGGCCTGCCCGGCCGCGGTGGGCCTCACTCCTCTGGCCCTCACCGGCCGCGTTTCCCTTGCAGAGGAGGTGGCGGTGGAGCCAGCCCCGTTCCGGCACGGCCTTATCTCCAGCTTCCTGGCGGACTCGGCTTTCACGGAGGCGCTGCGCGATGAGCTGCTGGGCCTGGGCTTCCGCCGGCGACGGAACGATCTTCTCTCGCTGCAGCAGGTGGGCCCCTGGCCGAGCCGGGCCGAGCCAGGGTGGACCGCAGCGCCCTAACCCTCGTCCCTTCTTCTCTTCCATGGGCCGCCGCAGTCCGAGGAGCTGGGGGGAAGGCCGGAGCCCCATGTCGCCGCGCTAAGGTAAAGCGGCGGCTCGGGGCTTTCCCTGCCGGGGGTACGCCCGCGCGGGGAGGGGAGAAGCCTTGGCTGACTCGCTGGGGAGGGTAAACAGGCCCCGAAGAGCTGGAGCTGCTCCATGCAGGTCGTGGCCCTGAAGGCTTCGATGTTTTTCTCTGAGCAATGCAATCTGATTCGTGTCCCTCACAACTGATTCCACACTTGCTGCAGGTCACTGGCAGTGATGCTGTTAACACAAGGCTGCTTTCCTGGCCAACTCTTGTCTAGTTCTCCAGGAATACACTGTCACTGGCAGCCACAGCATCTTTAACTGTTTAAACAGTTGATAGAGAGGTCATAAAATAGGCTATGGTGGCATGCTTTATAACACCTTGTGCTTGTCTTTCCAGGCGTGCTCTGTGTGAAGAGTTTCGAGCATGGCTTTCTGCTGTGACCCAGATTGAGCTGGAGCCAACTATTGACATCTCCTGTGCTAAATATGAGTACACTGGTCAGTCTAGAAGTGATCCTTTCCTTAAAACTTCTGGGGGGAGGGGGGTTAGGAAACAGGATGTCTACAGAATACCTGCTTCCCCACTCCAGTCCCTTTCTAGTGCCAGAAGCTAAGTGTCAGAAAATCCAGTGCCAGTTATGGAACAACTGTTGCTGTAGCCACTCTGCTGATGGCTTGAACTGGGCCCAGTGCTGTTGGAAGCCTCCAGCTTTTCAGAGCTCTGCAGCCACGTTTGCATACCTGCTTCCACACCAAGGGTGATGTGTTCAGCTTCCTAATGGCCCAGCTGAGCTTGTGGAGCCTGATGCTGACATATCACCTTGGTGAGTCCAGGTTACAACTGTCCCTACCCTTTTAGGCAGGGCAAATCACTGTAGGAAGAGGAAAAATGTTATTGCTCTCAACTGCACTTCTAAAATTCTTTTGCACAACCAGCTGTTGGTCCAGCTTTCCTGTTCCCAGGCCTCTCCCTCCCCTCTATTCCAGTGACAAACCTCCTCAAAGGGCAGTTCTGTGTTTAAAAGAGCTTGAATCATTATTTACCTCGGGAATCAATGCCCACTGTGCCCAGTGGCAGGTGGGGAGGGGTTGGATGATGAGTTACAACTGCCTGTACCTTCAGAGCAGGCTAAGCTGCCAACTGCAGTGTGATCCCACAGCAGTGAATCTCATAGGTCTTGGGCTAGTGATTGCTGATGAGTGAAAATGCAGTTCTGGAGAGGGCACCATGGGGTTTTTTGTTGTATCTTGTAGTGGAAAGGCACTGCTGCAGCAAAATGTGTGTCATTGCAGATGTCTTGCTGTGTCATGATGATGAGCTGGAAGGGAGGAGAATTGCTTTCATCCTGTACCTTGTCCCAGCCTGGGAGAAGAGTGACGGGGGAACGCTGGACCTGTACAGCACAGATGGTAAGAGCTCTCAGCTCAACCTCAGCTGGCTGAGAAAGGGGAAGCTGAAGTGCCCCTTGCAGCAGTAGACGGAACATGAAGAGTTTCTCCTTAGTCCAGAGAAGCTAATGTGTAGGTAAAATTTGCACCTTAGAAACTTTGCAGGCAGTACTCATGGGAGACATCAGAGGAGGGACAGGAGAAGGAAATGAAGAGGGGAATCTTTTTTTCCTCTCTCTTTTGTAGTGGAGGCAGGATGGAAGAGATGCCAATGTGTTTAGAACTCTGAAACTTCCCTTTCCAGCAACAGAAGCCTACTGATTCCTCACCAAGCTCCATCCTTTATACCTAGGTGTCTCACCAGTCACGAGGTCATGAAGTCAGACAGAAATGGCAGTTTCTAGTGAGTTCACTCTTAACCAGAGTGTGTTTTCTTCCTCCTCAGAACACTTTCAGCCACAGCAGATGGTCAAGTCATTAGTGCCTTCATGGAACACCCTGGTTTTCTTTGAAGTGTCTCCAGTCTCTTTCCACCAGGCAAGGAGCTGTCTCTTGTTCATTTCTTGATTCTCTTTGTTGTGATTATTCAGTCCTGATGGGCAGGGAGAAGGGAGAGGGAAGAGAAATGTGGGTAGAGCAGATACTTGTGCTGTGTGCTAAAGGCAGGGCTTCAAGGAGCACAAGAACTGACAAAGCCAGCTTTTAACTGTCAGCCTAGCTTCATCATCCTGGGGGAAGAAAAATTTCCATGTCTGTTTTATGTTGCTATCCTGGCAAGCCACTGCTGTGGATTTGGCTGTGGTGACAAGAGAGAATTTTGTTTGGTTGTTCTAAACTTACTCTCATTTTTCCTGTGGATGCCATGACTTCGCTCCAGAAGAGCTCCTCAGTACCTCACCTGTCCAGTAGGTCCCTGTGGTGGAAAAACAAAACCAGCGTTGCTTTTAGTAACAGAGAGAGGGACTGGAGCCTGCTGGGAGCAAGGAGGAGAGGCTCAGAGTGGGCTTTGTGTTTGGTAGCCTTCACAGGAAGGTGTTGCTGATGTTGTTGCAGGTGTCAGAGGTGCTGTCAGAGCACAAGTGTCGCCTGTCAGTGAGTGGCTGGTTTCATGGCCCCCCCATAGCCAGACCTCCACACCACCTTGAAGCTCCCCTGCCCAGGAGCCCACACATCCCCTATGATGTGAGTAGCAAACGTACACCTGAAAGGAGGTTGGAGTGAGATGGGGGTAGTAGGCCTCTTTTCCAGGGTTAACAGGGAGAGGACAAGAAGAAATGGCTTCAAGTTGCAGCAGGGGAGTTTAGATTGGATGTCAGGAGGAATTTCTTCCCTGAAAGGATTGTTAAGTCTTGGCCCAGGCTGCCCAGGGAGGTGCTGGAGTCACCATCCCTGGAGGGGTTGAAGAAACATCTAGATGCTCTGCTACCTAGGGCCATGATTTAGTGGCATGGTGGTGATAGGTAGATGATTGGACTTGATGATCTTAGAGGTCTCTTCCAACCTTAGTGATTCTGTTTGTGATTCAGCATACCTACAGTAGTGCAGAGAATGCAGCAAATACTCCTGGTGCAATTTAAAAACAGAAAGAAAAGAATGGAGGGGGGAGGAAGCCAGCTCTGTGGCCAGGGGGAGAGTGGGCAATCCTTTCTACTTCTGCAAATTCAGCATTCACATTTCTCTTGCAGCATGAAATCTTATATGAGTGGATCAATCTGGTTTATTTGGATATGGATTCCCAAGCCCAAATCCAGGAGGAATTTGAGGAGCAATCAGAAATCCTCCTGAAGGATTTTCTTAAGGTGAGCCCAGTGGTTCAGTGTGCTGTAGTCTGCCAGCACATGTCACAGGGCCAACACAAGCCTTTCTTGTTCAGCTGTCACCTAAAACACATTCTAGTTTCACCCCTTAGAGAGGAATGGGCAAGATGACCTCCAGAGGTCCCTGTCACCCTCAACCAGTCTGAGTCTGGGGGTGCCTCTCCTCTGCCTCCCTGCACTCTGCTGTGTAGGGACTCATCACAAACCAAACACTTAGCTTCAACATTCTAGTTTCCTGCAAGAAATGAAACAGAAGGATAGAAACACATCATCCTTCCTGCTCTTGTGGTGACCAGAGTGTCCTTCCCTGGCCCTCAACCTCTTGCAGCACGTGGGGAACTCAACCTCTGGGTGTAACAAGTGATGGTTTTGTCTAACTTGAAAGGCTTTGCTTCTCAAGGCTGATTTCCCTCTGGTTTACTGGACTTTCCCTATCCTGGTGAAACTGCATTTGCACTCAACAGACAAGTAACATTTGGTACCTCTTGCTGGCTGGCATTGAAGAGACATGGTGCTCACTCAGCTCTGCCCCTCAATTCAGCAGCCCTTAGGCATCCTAAACAAGGGAGAAGAAAACTAAGAGTGCCTTACTCAGAGTTTTAGCACACCAAGGAGGTAAAGGTTAAAGTTTCTGCACTATCTTTGTTTCCTAGAAAGAGAAGTACCAACTGCTCTGTGAAGCTCTGGAGAATAAAGACATCCAGTGGAGTAGCAGAGGGCCTGCCAATAAAAGGTGAGGAATAACAGCATACTGTACCTATTGAGCAGGCCAAGCAGGAGCTGCCAGGAGGCTGCACTTCTTGAGGCTGTCCCCATAGAGGTGAGCCTTGTTGGTTCTGTACTGCTGATACCTCTGCTGTCTTCCAGACACTATGAGGTGGCAGAAGAAGACAACCTTCCTGATGTCCTGAGGAAATTCCTGCAGTTCTTACGCTCTGAGGCCTTGTTTTTACTGCTTTCCAACTTCACTGGCCTAAAGCTGCATTTCCTGGCTCCCACTGATGAGGAGGAAGATGCTGGGGAAGGAAGAGCAGCAGACACTCCTGGGCACAGCAGTCCCAAACCTGAGCAGGAGGAGACTGAACAAGATGTTGATGACAATCCCCAGCAGCGTGACAGCATCCCTGAAGCACAGGATAGTAAGCCACAGAATGGTAAGTTGAACAGCAGCAGAGGAAAAGAACATGAGCAGAATCCTGGTGTTAAAGATGTTGGCAGCAGAATTCCCAGTGATTTTCATGGCACTGGGATTTCACTTAGAACACAAGTCTTGTGAGGAGCAGCTGAGGGAACTGGGGTTAGTTAGCCTGGAGAAAAGGAGGCTGAGGGGTGTCCTTCTCTCTCTCTCTCTCTACAACTCCTTGGAAGGAGGCTGGAGCCAGGTGGTGGTTGGTCTGTTCTCTGAAGGAACAAGTGATAGGACATAAGATCTGTGCTGCTGCTTTGCCTTCCCTTTATTCTTGGCAAAGACAGCAGCGTGGCAGTGCAGGAAGTTGTCCTCCACATACCTTAAGCTCAGCAGGCATCAGTTGTTGATTCTCCCTGGCTTGTTTGTCCCCTCTCCTAGGCTCAGGAACCCCTCTGTGTTCAGGGGAGCTGAGGCACTGGACCCATGGGGACTACACTCTAGTCCATGATGCTCAGGCAACAGAATTTGCCCTTGACCTGCTCTTCTTCTGTGGCTGTGAGGGTAAGTGGGCAAAAAAGAGAGATGGCAGGCTCTGCTTACAAGGTTTGCATAAAGGAGAGACTTGGGAATTCTGAAGAGCCACAATGTCCCTGCTTTTTCCTCCATAGAGGGGCTCTGTAGACTTGATCTCAGTCCTCACTTCTGCATAAAGCCTGGTTTGGGGAGCTCTTCCCCAAAGAGTTGGGACTGTGGCCTTGGGATCTCATTCCTGCTGGAACCAGCAGATGGCGCTTGGGAAGAGGGAAAGGCTGCAATTCCCTGACCTCTCCTCCCCTCCCAGCAGTGACTCGGTGCAGGGGGCCAGAATACCCAATAAAAATGATCCATTTCCCCCTATTTCTCAACCAAATCATCCCTGCACCTCCTGTTCACAAAGCCCAGGGGTTTCCAAAGTTACTTGAGGCATGTCTAGGCATTTTAAGTTGATTGCTAGTTAGATAGCAGTGAAAACCAAAATCCCAACAAGGATTTTGGAGGAGCTGAGCCCAGAATGCATGCTGAAAGCACCTGGCACACAGCAGTAACTGCCCCGAAAGCCTTTGGCATATCTGCTGAGGCAAAACTGCTCTAGATGTGAGGAGCAGAGCACCCAGCAACATGAGCCCTTCTCTGGGAAGAGGCAAAGCTTGTCTAGTTCCTTCAGGTTCCTGAAACAGTAGAATGGCAGGAGGTTAAGTGGGGATAATCCTGTATCCCTAACTAGGGGGAGTGGGTGGAAAAGCAGCATCCTGAGGAAGGCTGTGTGGAGCCTGGACAGTGGGAAGCTTTCTAAGGCTCTTTCTTTTCTGTTTTAAGGCTGGGATCCAGAGTATGGTGGCTTTACATCCTACATTGCTAAAGGTGAAGATGAAGAGGTAAGGAGCTCGAAGTGGTAATGGTGGAGAGCCATAATTACCCTTGGTCATGATGCTCACATATCCCTGAAGCCACTTGCTGTCACACAGGGGACTTCCTGCCCCAGGTACTGCTTATGGGTGTAGCTCTGGCTTCACCTTCAGTTCACCATTTCAGTGCCAAGCAGGCAGACTTGATAAGGCAACCAGAATCCTGAAATGATAAAATCATTAAGGTTGGAAAAGATCTCTAAGATCATCAAGTCCAAGCATTAACCTAGCTCTGCCAAATAACCACTAAAACAGCACCACATCTCCAAGGTTTTTGAACCCCTCCAGGGATGGTGACTCCACCGCTGCCCTGGGTAGCCTGGGCCAATGCCTAACCACTCTTTCAGTGAAGACATTGTTCCTCATGTCTAACTAAAACATCCCCTGGCACATGAAGCCATTTCCTCTTTGTCCTATTGCTTATTCCTTGGGAGAAGAGACCAATCTCCACCTGGCTCCAGCCTCCTTCCAGGGAGTTGGAAAGAGCCAGAAGGTCTCTCCTGAGCCTCCTCTTCTCCGGACTAACCAACCCCAGCTCCCTCAGCTGCTCCTCAGCACACTTGTGCTCTAGACCCTTCCCCAGCTTTGTTGCCTTTCTCTGGACACGCTGCAGCACCTCAATGTCCTTGCAGTGAGGAGCCCAAAACTGACCCCAGGATTGGAGCTGTGGCCTCCCCAGTGCCCAGTGCAGGAGGACAATCCCTGCCCTAGCCCTGCTGCCACACTTGTGCTGATCCAAGCCAGGATGCTGTTTGCCTTCTTGGCCTCCTGGGCACATTGCAGCCTCAGCTTCAGCTGCTGTTGACCAACAGCCCCAGGTCCTTTTCAGCTGGGCAGCTTTCCAGCTAAAAAGGATGAATCTTGCCTCAGCTTGAGGGGTATGAAAAGGGAAACAGTGACATAGTTCATTTCCTAACACCAGACCTTCATTCTGACTAGCTTTTACAACCATTTCCTTGGAATGCTATCCAAGCTCTTGCTGGGATGCTCATTTCTTCCCTTGCCTGTCTCCTAGCTGCTGACAGTAACTCCGGAGGCCAACTGCTTGGCCTTGGTGTATCGAGACAGAGAGACACTGAGGTTTGTGCAGTACATCAACCAGCGGAGCCTGGCACGCCTGGAGAAGGAGCCCAGCAGAGCAGGATTCTGGGATTTTGCCTTTGTCTATTATGAGTGATGGTGCAGAATGTGAGCACAGCAGTGGGGGAGCAGGTTTCTTACCCAGGTGTACAGCTGGGGCCTGTCCAAACCCAGAGAAACTTGGCTGCTGGTGACTTCAGCATGCTGTGTGTGAGCTGTGCCCTGCTCCAGGTGACTTCAACTGTACAGACATCCAGTCTCCTCCTGACTCCACTGGACCACTAAACTGCTTTTAACTGTGTGGAGAGCTCCTTGTCACACAGCTTTGCCAGCTTTCCAGCCCTTCTCTCATGGAAATAGCTCAGTGGGACATGGCTCTATCCTGTCAGGGATGAAGACTGCAACTGGGCATTGCCTCAGGCTGATAATTGGGTTTGATTAAAATAAGGAAGTGGGTCAGCTAAATGCTTCAAGCTCTGGTTGGACAAGTTTGGTTACAAAATGCCCAAGACATTTTCTGGGGCTTCACTGCATTTGCTGTTTGTAACAAGAAAGGAGCTGCCATGGGGAAATAGGAGGTTCTTCCGGCTGCACAACTCCCTGGAGTTGGGAAAGAAGACAGTGAGGCTGTATAGCTGCTGGCAGGGAGAAGGACTTGGTGCTGTAACTTCATAATGCGAAATGCTGTGCACAGACCTAGATGCAGCCTTTTCCCCCCTCAAAGAATTTACAAGTAAATAGGCCAAAGAAGAGACCTGCTCTGCATACTCTACCTCTGGGGCTATATGCATGCTCTCTGCTTCCAATGGGAAAGGGCTGTGGCTCCAGCCTTGGAACAGGGTTAGTGGGCTAGCAGCAGGGAAATGGTAACTCACCTCTTCCTGGATGGTAGGAGGATCACCAACTGCATTGTGGTTTTCTGCTGGGCTCCAGTGTGGCTTCTCTCACTGGAGAACTTCCCAGGTAGCAGGTGTCCAGGTCCTGTGGTGAGCAGCAGAAGAAAGGTGGTGATCTTGGTGTGGTACTTCAGTCCTGCTCCCCTGTCCCATGTTCACTGTGAGCTGGACTGTGCCAGAGTGCCCCCTCCAAGGTGTGCAGCCCCCCCAGCAAGTGCTGGTTGTCTGGGGAGGCAGCCAGACTGCAGAACACTCTGCTGCAGGCTCAGCCCTGACCTGTGTCTGCTTGTCTGAAACTCGTGTTTTGGCACTGAAGAGACACAGGTGTACACTTTCAGCTCAGACAGGCCAGGCCAGGGGCTTGCAGGGTGCTGAGGGTGAGTGTTACTCCTCCTGCCTCTGCTGGGCTGGAGAGGGCAGGTATGGATTAGCCTGCTGCTGCTCCAGCTCCAGGCCTGTTGAAGACCAGCAGAGCAGTGCAAGACCACAGCTAGCAGCAGAGGAGCAAGAAGCTGAAGGCAAGGCCAGCTGGGTGGGCACAGGAGTGCAGAGCAGGACATCCTTTGGGCATGCCTTCAGGAAGACAGAGGATCAACAACCTTCCACTGTGATCACAGCCCCTTGGCACCACTGAGCAGAGTGTGGCCCCAGCCTCTTGCCCCCTGCACCCTTTAGCTCTTGCTGAGCACTGAGCAGCTCCCCTGTGGCTCTGCTCTTCTGCAGGCTAAGCATCCCCACGGCTCTCAGCCTTTCCTCCTGCTCCAGTGCCCTCAGCATCTTGCTAGCCTCTGCTGGACTCTGCAGTAGTTCCTTGTCTCTTTTAACCGGGGGAGCCCAGACCTGGAGCCAGGACTCCAGATGCTGCCTGACTAAGGCTGAGAAGGGGATCACCGGGTGTTAGTTCTAGGCTGAATTGTAGCAGTGGGGACAGTCTCTCTTGAACAGGGGAGTCCACTTTGTGCCTGGTACAGCTTCAGCTTTCTTGAGCTGGCTGCTGCACACCAGCTAAGGACTGCTTTATTTCAACAGGCAACTGCAAACCTTCAGCTTAGGGGCCATGGATTTTAACAATTAGCCAAGATAAAAGTTGGATTTACTGGAAACTAAATGACAGATTCGTTGCCACTGACTCAGCCAGGGGAAATGAGCCTTATCAGAGCTCTGGGTTGGGACCAAATAAGTGACCTCACTGCCTAGAGCAAAACAGAGCTGGGACTGGCAGTGGCAGACTGACAGAAAAACTGCCTTCTGATCAGAGCCACTCTCTTATCATGGAATGGGCTACATGAAAGTAAGCAAGCATTAGGCTGTGGAACATAAAGAGGTTGGAACAGTGGGAACAGGTACAGCAGGTGGCAGAAAGCCCAGCACTGCTGCCAGGAGACTGTTCCATACTCAAATTTCTAAGCTGACATGCTTAGAACAGCATGGGTGGCTCACCAGCCTTTTCCAAGGAGCTGCATTTGACTAACACCCAGGTTCTTCAAAGAATTCAAATGAGCTCCTGCTGCAGATCTGAAGTGGCAGAGCTCTGCGGCACAGTTCTCCCTAGCAACGGGCTGTTCTAGGGATTAAAACACACTGCAGAAAGGGACATTCCCCATTCAGCTGGCTGCATGCTCACAGGTTGCTCTGTGAGGGATGGGGAGCTGCTGGCTTTACCTCAGTAGTGGCAAGGAAGAGACAGGACCAGTACAGGGCAGAAATACTCACAGCCTCAAGAAGCTACCTGAGAACTTGGCTTCAGAGGTGGACAGCCTCCTCCTCCCTGCCCCCCCCTGCAACCTCAACCCCTACTGTGATGGATATGGTAAGTGCCATGGGAGCTAGGAGCACTCTGCAGGATATTTTTAGCTTCCAGAAGAAATTTGCTCTGGCAAAGGTTCCCACAATGTCTTTATATCCAAGAGAGAGCTTTCCTGTAATATTGTAATCTAACTCTATGAGATTCCCACAACTAATAAACAGGTTTGAGCCAGGAGCCAAGGCATTTTTCAATCCCTTCTTTTCATCCCATTAAGTTCTCCCAGCTCTTCAGATGCACCAAGCTTGTTTGGTTTGGTTGCCCCTGGAACCCTCACCTCAGTAGCTGCAGTGTTTTCCAGCTGTAGCACAGAACCAGCAGCTGGAAGCAAGAAGCTTTGTACAGTCCAGGTGTGGGGAGAGCACCAGATGTGAAACAGATCACTTCCTACCTGTGTGGATTCTGGAGCTGGATGGCTTTCAAAGACCTGGCTTAAAAACCAGCCAGAAGTTATCCCTCTGGTGCTTGTAGTGCTGCAGCTGACCTAGAAAGCAATATATCCTTGCAATGAAAGCCAGGATTCTCCCCCATGGAAAGCACAAGTGCTTAGTGTGCACAGACACTGCACAGCAAAACCAGGGAAGGGGTTTGGTTTGTTTTCCAACAAATAAACTTAACCATGCCCAGCTCCCCAACTAAATCAGAGCACAAGCAGCCAAACCAGTCTATGCTTTAATGGCCTTCAACTACAAAATACATTCAAATACACAAATAAGTTACTGTAAAAAAAATAACTCTGCCAAGGTTCTAACCTCTGACTTGCAAAAATACCACAGCAGCACTTCAAAACTCTGCTGCTTTCTTCACCAAGTGTTGGCCTGCAGAATGAACACAACTAAAACTCTACCTTTGCAAGGACTTTCCCCCCTGCAGTGGAGCAGGGGATGGAATGTAGCACTCAGCCCTAGCCTGCTAGCTCTCCAGCAGGTGGGAAGGGGCTGGCTCCCCTCAGGAAGGGGCTGCTCCCACACGCATGATCCTGAAGAGCATGTTGAAGTTGTTGCTTCTTATTGCATCTCGACAAGCACTGATCACTTGTGTTTTAGGTTTGCCAACTGTAAAGAGGAGAGACAAAAAAAAAAGAAAGAAAACACACTTCAGTTACTAAGAAACTGGTAAAAATATTTACTGGATGGAGCCAAGCCCTGCTTGGAGTGAGAGGTTTGGTTTTTAGCAGAATTATTGATTAAGAGCCAAAGCATGACTTTAAAAATCAGTATTGAGTCCTTTCTTGTTCAACACCTTCATCAGTGACATAGATGAAGGGATAGAGCATGCCCTCAGCAAGTTTGCTGATGATGCCAAACAGGGAGGAGTGGCTGGCACCCATCAGGCTGTGCTGCCATTCAGTGGGAGCTGGACAGGNACTCTGCTGCTTTCTTCACCAAGTGTTGGCCTGCAGAATGAACACAACTAAAACTCTACCTTTGCAAGGACTTTCCCCCCTGCAGTGGAGCAGGGGATGGAATGTAGCACTCAGCCCTAGCCTGCTAGCTCTCCAGCAGGTGGGAAGGGGCTGGCTCCCCTCAGGAAGGGGCTGCTCCCACACGCATGATCCTGAAGAGCATGTTGAAGTTGTTGCTTCTTATTGCATCTCGACAAGCACTGATCACTTGTGTTTTAGGTTTGCCAACTGTAAAGAGGAGAGACAAAAAAAAAAGAAAGAAAACACACTTCAGTTACTAAGAAACTGGTAAAAATATTTACTGGATGGAGCCAAGCCCTGCTTGGAGTGAGAGGTTTGGTTTTTAGCAGAATTATTGATTAAGAGCCAAAGCATGACTTTAAAAATCAGTATTGAGTCCTTTCTTGTTCAACACCTTCATCAGTGACATAGATGAAGGGATAGAGCATGCCCTCAGCAAGTTTGCTGATGATGCCAAACAGGGAGGAGTGGCTGGCACCCATCAGGCTGTGCTGCCATTCAGTGGGAGCTGGACAGGCTGAGAGCTGGGGGAGAGGAACCTCATGGAGCTCAACAACAGTAAGTGTAGGGTCCTGCACTAGGGAACAATAACCTCATGGAGCAGGACAGGTTAGGAGTTGACCTGCTGGAAAGCAGCTCCACAAAGAAGGACCTGGGAGTGCTGGGNGGCTTCAGAGGTGGACAGCCTCCTCCTCCCTGCCCCCCCCTGCAACCTCAACCCCTACTGTGATGGATATGGTAAGTGCCATGGGAGCTAGGAGCACTCTGCAGGATATTTTTAGCTTCCAGAAGAAATTTGCTCTGGCAAAGGTTCCCACAATGTCTTTATATCCAAGAGAGAGCTTTCCTGTAATATTGTAATCTAACTCTATGAGATTCCCACAACTAATAAACAGGTTTGAGCCAGGAGCCAAGGCATTTTTCAATCCCTTCTTTTCATCCCATTAAGTTCTCCCAGCTCTTCAGATGCACCAAGCTTGTTTGGTTTGGTTGCCCCTGGAACCCCCACCTCAGTAGCTGCAGTGTTTTCCAGCTGTAGCACAGAACCAGCAGCTGGAAGCAAGAAGCTTTGTACAGTCCAGGTGTGGGGAGAGCACCAGATGTGAAACAGATCACTTCCTACCTGTGTGGATTCTGGAGCTGGATGGCTTTCAAAGACCTGGCTTAAAAACCAGCCAGAAGTTATCCCTCTGGTGCTTGTAGTGCTGCAGCTGACCTAGAAAGCAATATATCCTTGCAATGAAAGCCAGGATTCTCCCCCATGGAAAGCACAAGTGCTTAGTGTGCACAGACACTGCACAGCAAAACCAGGGAAGGGGTTTGGTTTGTTTTCCAACAAATAAACTTAACCATGCCCAGCTCCCCAACTAAATCAGAGCACAAGCAGCCAAACCAGTCTATTCTTTAATGGCCTTCAACTACAAAATACATTCAAATACACAAATAAGTTACTGTAAAAAAAAATAACTCTGCCAAGGTTCTAACCTCTGACTTGCAAAAATACCACAGCAGCACTTCAAAACTCTGCTGCAGAATGAACTCAACTAAACTCTACCTTTGCAAGGACTTCCCCCCTGCAGTGGAGCAGGGGATGGAATGTAGCACTCAGCCCTAGCCTGCTAGCTCTCCAGCAGGTGGGAAGGGGCTGGCTCCCCTCAGGAAGGGGCTGCTCCCACACGCATGATCCTGAAGAGCATGTTGAAGTTGTTGCTTCTTATTGCATCTCGACAAGCACTGATCACTTGTGTTTTAGGTTTGCCAACTGTAAAGAGGAGAGACAAAAAAAAAAGAAAGAAAACACACTTCAGTTACTAAGAAACTGGTAAAAATATTTACTGGATGGAGCCAAGCCCTGCTTGGAGTGAGAGGTTTGGTTTTTAGCAGAATTATTGATTAAGAGCCAAAGCATGACTTTAAAAATCAGTATTGAGTCCTTTCTTGTTCAACACCTTCATCAGTGACATAGATGAAGGGATGGAGCATGCCCTCAGCAAGTTTGCTGATGATGCCAAACAGGGAGGAGTGGCTGGCACCCATCAGGCTGTGCTGCCATTCAGTGGGAGCTGGACAGGCTGAGAGCTGGGGGAGAGGAACCTCATGGAGCTCAACAACAGTAAGTGTAGGGTCCTGCACTAGGGAACAATAACCTCATGGAGCAGGACAGGTTAGGAGTTGACCTGCTGGAAAGCAGCTCCACAAAGAAGGACCTGGGAGTGCTGGGAGACAACAAGATCACCATGAGTCAGGAATGTGCCCCTGTGGTCAGGAAAGTAAATGATTTCCTGGGGTGTGTTAACAAGAATGTGACCAACAGGCTGAAGGAGGTTCTCCTCCCTCTCTGCTCTGCTCTAATCAGGCTACAGCTGGAGTCCTGGGGCCAGGTCTGGGCTCCCCAGTGCAAGAGAGACAAGGAACTACTGCACAGAGTCCAGCAGAGGCTAGCAACATAATGCTGAGGGTACTGGAGCATCTGTGGCAGGAGGAAAGGCTGAGAGCCCTGGGGATGCTTAGCCTGCAGAAGAGCAGAGCCACAGGGGAGCTGCTCAGTGCTCAGCAAGAGCTAAAGGGTGCAGGGGGCAAGAGGCTGGGGCCACACTCTGCTCAGGGGTGCCCAGGGCCAGGCCAAGGGGCAATGGGCACAAACTGGAACCCAGGAGCTTCCAGCTGACCAGGAGGAGAAAGTTGTTTGGTGTGAGGGTGCAGAGCCCTGGCCCAGGCTGCCCAGAGAGCCTGTGGAGTCTCCTTCTCTGCAGAGATTCCCAAGGCACCTGGAGGTGATGCTGGGCAAGCTGCTGTGGGTGAGCCTGCTTTAGCAGGGCGGTTGGACTGGATGATCCCAGAGGTCCCTCCCAACCCAAACCATGCTGGGAGTCTGTGAGATGTTTTTAAATTATCTTCCATCAAGGTAGCAGTTTCTCTACCACCCAGAAAAGCTGGAAACTGCTTTGAAACCTTCCTTCTAAAACAGCAGTCCCAGATGATACTGGACATTCCCAACTGACTGTCACAGGCTATGAATGAACAATGCGAAGATTCCTTTCATTAATTTACTTCCAGGCCAAAAAGCCTGAAAGTCAGCAGGAAAGCTGAAACAGGAAGCCTCTGAGACACATCTGATCTGCCTCCCTGGGCTCTAAATGCCCCCCTGTCCCCTTGAGGGGCAAATACTCACCACGTAGCCTGCCAGCCCTCTGGATTGCCTGATTGACAGCCTTCAGGTTATTCAGCAGCTCTGTGTGATTGTTGCAACGAATTTTGTACTGATTAATTAAATCCCTGTTCAGGTCATACAGCTCCATGTACCTTGTCTTCATGTTTTTCCTGGGGGAACAAGCAGACCAATTATTGGCATCTCTGGGGACAAGAAAATCATCCCTGGTTTGTTGATATGAAGGTTGTGATGGCTACCAAGGTCACCCACATGGCCTGCCAGCTAGCAGACAAGAGGCTTGTCTAAACATGCAAAAGAAATGTCTATTTAGACTGTAAAATGTCTATTTTAACTGTAAAAGAAAAGTCTGGTTTTGTAGTTACTCCATCCAGCAACCCAAAGAGTAGATGTCACTTTCCCTAGTGACAGTGACACTGCTTGGATCTCTTAACTGCTGCTCTGGATAGTCAAGATAAGACATCGGCAGAGCACAAAATCAGAGGGAAAGGACCTGAGTAGGAGCAAAGAAGTGATCATCCTCCTGTACTCAGCCCTGGTGAGGCCACATCTAGAGTATTGTGTTCAGTTTTAGGCTCCTCAGTCCAAGAAGGACACAGAGACATTGGAGTGTGTCCAGAGAAGGGCAAGGAGGCTAGGGAGGGCTCTGGAGAATAAGTCTGAGGAGAAGCAGCTGAGGGCACTGGGCTTGGTTAGTGTGGAGAAGAGGAGGCTCAGGGGAGACCTTAGCTCTCTCTACAGCTCCCTGAAAGGAGGTTGGAGTGAGATGGGGGTAGGTCTCTTCGAAATGGCCTCAAGCGGCACCAGGGGAGGTTTAGATTGGATGTCAGGAGGAATTTCTTCCCTGAAAGGGTTGTAAAGTCTTGGCCCAGGCTGCCCAGGGAGGTGCTGGAGTCACCATCCCTGGAGGGGGTGAAGAAATGTATAGATACTCTACTTAGTGCCATGGGTTAGTGGCATGGCAGTGCTAGGTATGGTTGGACTTGATGATCTTAGAGGTCTCTTCCAACCTTCATGATTCTGTGATTAACATCTAAAATTTATCTCTTGGTGTTCTCAGAAGTTCACACACCACAGACACCTTTTACTGCCTTCTTCCCTTGATGTCTCTTTTCTAAGATATCTCCCCACCCTGAGGTCAATTCACCCCACCGGCTCCATCCTAAGACCCTACCCTTGTTGCCCTTTTGCCCTCCCAGACTCCTTCTCCACCTAAAACCAAGCCAAGGCCCAAGGAGAGCTTGTGGTGAGACCAAAGGCACCAAGTGTACATCAAGAATTGTAACTAGGCAACTCCTCTATAGCACAAAAGGGATTGCTGTGCTCTTTTCTGCCTGACAAGCCAAATTTGGCACTCTTCTAAACTCCAAACACAAGCTAAAAGCAGCAATTGCTCACATGTCTCCCAGGAGTCGTGCATCTTCTGCCTGAACCAGCATGCTGCGGATGAGGTTGGAGTGGTCAGCCATGTCAGCAGTCATCTTCTGATTCACTGCATGGTGTTCATCCACCTGGCCAAGGCAAGCAGGGATGAGAAAGGGCTCTCACAGCACTCTGGGCATACACCAACTGTTCAAGTGAAATCCTGGCCCAGGCTAATAGGAAATAACATTCCAACTTCATCTAGCAGCAGCCCTGAGATCATTCTCAGTGCTGGGTCCAGTAATGTTCAATATATTCATCAACATTCAACAGTACTGTTCAATATATTCATCAATAATTTGGATGAAGGGGTAGAGTGCTCCCTCAGCAAGTATGGGGATGATCCCAAGCTTGGAGCAGTGGTTGGCACACCAGGAGCTGTGCTGCCATCCAGAGTGACCTGGACAGGCTAGAGACATGGGCAGGGAGAAACTTAATGAAATTTAACAAGGGGAAGTGTAAAGTACTGCATCTGGGAAAGAACAAGCCCATGGATCAGTACAGACTGGGAACTGATCTGTTGGAGAACAGCCCTGGGGAAAAAGCTCTAGGAGTGCTGGTGGCTAGGAGGATGCCCATGAGGCAGCAATGTGCCCTTGTGGCCAAGAGGCCAATGGCATCCTAGGATGCATTAAGAGGAGCGTGGCCAGCAGAGCCAGAGAGGTTCTTCTCCCCTCTCCTGTGCCCTGGGGAGGCCTCCCCTGGAATGCTGTGTCCAGTTGTGGGCCCCTCAGCTCCAGAAGGCTAGGGAGCTGCTGGAGAGAGTCCAGCCCAGGGCCAGCAAGATGCTGAAAGGAGTGGAGCATGTGCCCTAGGAGGACAGGCTGAGAGAGCTGGGTCTCTTCAGCCTGGACAAGAGGAGACTGAGAGGAGACCTCAGCAATGCTTAGAAATATGTTAAGGGTGAGTGTGAGGAGGAGAGAGCCAGGCTCTGCTCAATGGCATCCAATGGTAGGACAAGAGGGAATGGGAGCAAGTTGGACCACAGGAGGTTTAGTATTAACACGAAGAAAAACTTGTTTGCAGTTCAGGTGCCAGAGCACTGGCCCAGGCTGCCCAGGAGGCTGTAGAGTCTCCTTGTCTGGAGCCATTGCAGAGCTGCCTGGACACATTGCTGTGTGAGCTGGTCTAGGTGATCCTGCTCTGGCAGGGGGGTTAGACTAGATGATCTTTCTAGGGCACTTCCAACCCCTAACATTCTGTGATTCAGCCCTGAGATCAACCTTCCTTCACTGCCAGAGCTGTACCCTGTCTCCCAGAGCAGGCTGAGATCCATCTTACAGAATCATGAAGGTTGGAAGAGACCTCTAAGATCATCAGGTCTACCTATCACTACCATGCCACTATAGCAGGTCCCTAAGTAGAACACCTTACTCTCCAACCCAAATCCACAGCTCAGTCTCACACACAATATTCTAACCAACCAAGTGCTGGGGACCAAGGACCTGTTCTACAGAACTAAGTTTTGGGTGTCCCATTGTCCTTTAAGCCATCTCTGGCTGGTTTCCACACAGAAGGCAAAGCACTTCAGAGGTCCTCTCACACAAACACCTCTAGTGTTTAGAAAAGCCCAAGGGCTCCTCACCTTGACCAACACTTTCCTCAGCTCCTCAAAGTATGCAGGGAAATCTGCTTCCACTTGCAGATCTTCAATGGCCAGAAAGGAAGCCAGTGACTGGATAATGTCACCAGCTAGATCAATGTCATCTGTGTTGATAGACATCTGTCAGAAAGGGAAGGAAGTATTTCAGTGCCCTTCCATGCCCAAACACCTCCCAGAATAGACTGTCCTTCAGGCAGTTAGCCAGGCTCAAAGCACTTCATTCTATCAAGAGGCAAAACTGTTGCACAACCAAGCTCTGTGGCTTTCAGGAGATAATGAGACATATATTTCATAGAATCCTAGCATGGTTTGGGTTGGAAGGGACCTCTGGAGCTCATCTAGTCCAACCCCCCTGCAGTGGCCAGGGACATCCCCAACTAGAGCAGCTTGCCCAGAGCCCTGGCAAGCCTCACCTGCAATGCCTCCAGGGATGGGAACTCAACCACCTCCCTGGGCAACCTGTGCCAGTGTTCCACCACCCTCGTGGGGAGGAACTTCTTTCTAATATCCAGTCTAAATCTACTCTTCTCCAATTTAAAACCATTGCCCCTTGTCCTTTCACTGCAGGCCTTTGCAAACAGGCCCTCTGCAGCCTTCTTGTAAGTTCCTTTTAGGTACTGGAAGGTCCAGAGAGGCTTTTATCCAGGTCTGGAGCAGAGAGGCATGTGGGCATACAGGACTAGTGCAAAAGACACAGGCAGCCTTTGTGCCTCAAATGATGGCTCCCTGAAACCACTCTGTGTGGGAATAAATACCTTCCTAAAGATCCATAGGTGTGTTTCTTCATTAACAGGCCCTGGAATTTTACCCATTAACAGAAAAGAGACCCAAAAGTTTCAACATCCCTAGAACACAAGCGCTTCTTGTGCCTGCTTAGCCATCCCTCATTTGTAGTGCCTCAGATTGGCCAAGGGTGTGCCCCTGGCCCACAGCAGCACTCACCTCTCCACCAGCCTTGATTCTGAGGCAGAGCTGACCTGCATTCCGAAGGGAAGTGAAGCAAACCTGAAAGGGAGCACTCTCAAACTCTGCATCCTCTGGTAGCAAGAAGCTCTGATTCAGCCACATAACAATCTTGCAACAAAAAGAAAAAGAGGATCAGCTGGGTGGAAAACCTGGAGAGTCATGCAATGTCTCTGCATGGGATGTGAACCAGGACATGAGGGCATCTTGGGAGGGTTGGTTACTAGATTTCATCCCCTAAACCCATGTCATGAACTTGTGAGAATGAAGACAGTTGACTATCCCTCAGAAAAATCAAATCCACCAATCAGAGACCACAGCCCAAGGTCAAAATACAGACTGGAGAAAGGTGGGAAGTAAGGCTTGGTTCTACTGCAAGAACTTAAAAACAAATTCATCTGATCAATGGATCTGCCCAGTGCTTAGCAACAGCTAAAGGGTGCAGGGGGCAAGAGGCTGGGGCCACACTCTGCTCAGTGGTGCCCAGGGCCAGGCCAAGGGGCAATGGGCACAAACTGGAACCCAGGAGCTTCCATCTGAGCAGGAGGAGAAAGTTGTTTGGTGTGAGGGTGCAGAGCCCTGGCCCAGGCTGCCCAGAGAGCTTGTGGAGTCTCCTTGTGTGCAGAGATTCCCAAGGCACCTGGAGGTGATGCTGGGCAAGCTGCTGTGGGTGAGCCTGCTGGAGCAGGGGGGGTTGGACTGGATGATCCCCAGAGTTCCCTTCCAGTCCCCACCATGCTGGGCTTCTGGTGTTCATCTTGGGTTTTGCCTTGGCCATTAAAGGCAGGAAGGGTCATACAAGTAAGGCAGAGCCCATGCCTCAACTGAGGCATCTTTTCAAGAAGGAAAATTCACTGACTCAAGCTGCAATTTCTCCTTTTCTCTCAGCAATCTCCAGCTCATTGCAAACCCTCCCCTTGCAGTGTGTGGAGCAGGAGCCAGGGAGCAGAGCAGGAGCTCACCCTTTGTGGCCTCTCGTTGGTGGTGCAGTTGACAAAGCTGAGTGGCTCAGTGGCCAGGTCTGGGCTGCTCAGGGCATACATTGCAAAGCGAGGGAGCTGTCTGGTCAGCTCAAACACATGGAACTGGGTGCTGGGAGCAAGGCAAAGGGAAAGCAAACACAGTTACTAACATACCAAGGACTCAGCGGCTGCAATGATTCCTGCTTCTTTTCTAGCTGCTTACTGCCATCAGCAGCTCCCAGCTCTGTAATCAGCTGCTCAACATCTCCCAGGGAAATCACTAGAACCTGGAAATTCCAAGCTTCTCACATCATGAGGCTGAACAATTCCCTCCTCATTGCTGACATTTTCCAACATCTCCCAGGGAAATCACTAGAATTTGGAAATTCCAAGCTTCTCACATCATGAGGCTGAACAATTCCCTCCTCATTGCTGACATTTTCCAACATCTCCCAGGGAAATCACTAGAATTTGGAAATTCCAAGCTTCTCACATCATGAGGCTGAACAATTCCCTCCTCATTGCTGACATTTTCCATCACCTTTTCACAGAAATATATTCCCTAGGCTAACACATTTACAATTTTTACTATGCAACTGGATATTTCCTTTACAGATTGAGTGAAGTTTTAAAAGCAATACTAAAGACAAATAGAGGAAAAAAGGGAATTCAGTTCCATACATTTTCTCTGCAGGCTCTCAAAACATGCCTCTCTGTTCAGGGGAAGGATGCTGCCTCCTTGGGCAGGTGTGAGCAGTGTGAAAAGTTGTTTTCAAGTGTTATTTTCAAGGCAGTCTGCTGGTTACAACCTCCACTTCTGATCCCCTCCACAGATTCACAATAAGGCATCCTCTGGACAAGAAATGTTCCCTAATGGCAGAGCATGTCCCAGGGACTCCAGAGCATTTAGACTGGAGAAGAGCTCAGCATCACAAATCCAACACTGCTTTGAAAAGCAATATTCTAGTTGTCCTTCCAGTAGCATGCACAAGTGGAGTCCCAGGAAACCAGCAGTGCCTTTCCCATGGGACAAGTGTGAAGCCACAAGGCTGTTGTTTCCTCTGGAGACCAGAGGAAATCACAAGACCAAAACTCACCTGTTCCTGTAACCCACAAAGGCTTTGATGTGCAAATCCACAGGGACATCTTTGGGTGGAGTGAGGGGAACACGGACACAGCTGGAAAGGTTCTGGAGGCTGGGGTGCACCACGTGGCTCTCCCCTTCAAATATGCCCTCGGCAAAGATCAGCACGGCACGGATGATCGTGTCTGCGCAACAGGCACACCAAGCAGTGCCCACAGTCACAGCTGCCCTCTGGCACCAAACCACCCCCATTTGCACAATGAAGCACAGACAACTCTTTAGGCTACTCTGAATTGTTCAAACATCCCAGAGAACCAGCCCCAGCACAAGGTGTCAACCTGCCAGCACCCCTGCTGCTCACTCAACCTGCTCTCTTGATGCACAGCCAGCTGACATCCAGCTGCATTCCTGCTGCACCCTCACTTAACAGGGCAGGAGGTTGATGTTTAGAGTCAATACTGGCATCACCAAGACTTGTTTTCCTGCAAGAATGGGAGCAAGTTGGACCACAGGAGGTTTAGTATTAACATGAGGAGAAACTTCTTTCACAGAGCACTGGAACAGGCTGTCCAGGAGGTTGTGGAGTCTCCTTGTCTGAAGACATTGCAGAGCTGCCTGGACACATTCCTGTGTGACCTCATCTAGGTGATCCTGCTCTGGCAGGGGGGTTGCACTAGATGATATTTCTAGGGCCCTGCCAACCCCTAATCTATACTGTGATTCTGTGAAGTTAAATGCTAATTGTCTTGGAAAAGAACACGTAACAAGAGACAAATTCCATCTAGCTCCTCCCCCCACCCCAAAGATCCATCAAAGGAACACATCTGGATTCAGAGGTCTGTGAGAGGAAAGCAACCACAAAGGGGAAATTACAGGTAGGAAAGGGGAGATAGGCAAATTATCAGCTAAATCTGGCTAAATATTTGCATGAATTTACACCTGCACAGGTTGCAGGTTAGCACTCACCATTTGTGGTGGAAATACACAGCTCCACATGGGCAGACTGGCTGTCAGAGCCCAGATTAACTGACAGGGCTGTCTGGAGCTGGGTATTTGCTGGAATCACCCCTCTCTGCCCATCAGCTTCCTTCAGTTGAGTGCTCAGTTCAGCCTGTTGCAAAACACAGAATCACAGAGTCATGAAGGTTGGAAGAGACCTCTAAGGTCATGAAGTGCAACCCTACCCAGCACTACCATACCACTAACCCATGGCCCTAAGTGGAGCATCTAAATGCCTCTTGCACATGCCCTTTAGGATCAGACCTGCAAGATTTTCATTCAAGCAACCTAGTCAGTTCTCTTTTTCTTGCAGCAAAAGGCTGCATTGCAGGACTCTCCAGGCCCTTCCAGAGCAGCTGGATTAGGCAATGGAGCTGTGGACTCTTGTGCTACATTTGTTCAAGTGCTTTGCTGTCAGTGGAGCTCAGCTCTGTACCCAAACCTTGACTCAGAAAAGCACTTAACATATATATTCCATTTTAAGCACAAGCTCATCTAATTTCATGCTGTGGTGGGCATATCCTGCTCAAATAGGAGTGTGCTCCCTTCTCAGACTACTTGTCAAAGCTCTCTATTTCTGCACCTTCAGCATCAAGCCACAGGTGTGCTTCCCACACCTTGGCAGTGCCCCTAACCCTCACCCAAATTCCTGCTCCTCTCCCCCAATCCCCTCTGACCACCCAAGCTGGTTTATGCATTCAGCATTACAATTTGCAGTCATCAGCCAAAGCACAAGGCTGAACAGCATCCAGCTCCAAACACAACTGCTTTGGAAAGCTGCAACAGCAAGGAAAATATTACTAATGAAAACACAAAAAGCAACTCTGGACTTGCACAGGGAGCAAAGCAGATGCAGGAAGAGGAATCTGCATCCTAACAGGTCCCAGCTCTGACTTCTCTGGACTGCCCCAATGAGTGCTTCCCAGGTTACTCTGCCTTTATAGCAAGAGGAAGGTGTGCTTTGGCCCTACCTTTGAATTTTCCTCATAATTTCTTAATTCCAGCAGCAGATTTTGTTTCTTTTGACTAAGTTCTCTGATCAGATCCTGCTCAGCATTTGTATCCATCAGGTTTCCTTTCATCTCCTCACCTCCTGGCAGATAGCCTCGGACTGCATAGAAACAAAAACACAGCCAACTGCAGCAAAGCCTTTCACAGCCTCCCCAAAACTTTGCTGTTGGTAACAACATCTCCTTGTACCACCTCACGTTTGGTCTCCAGCTGGTACCATTCAAGTGAAAACCTGAGTGTTGATTCACACCCACAGAGGTTCTGACTTTCCTGGGGAGCAGGACAAGAAAACTGCACATTTGGAACACACACACACACAAAAAAAAGAGGTGATTTCCAGCCTGTCTCAAAGCTGTCTTCACCTGACCAGACAAGTGCAGCACCCAGTCCTCTTGCAAGAGGATTCCCACTGCAATCATCCTTCCAGGCGCTCAGGCAAGTCTGCAATTATGTGAAATCCCTGCAATGTGTATCTGGAGCTGGTCAGAGGAGTTGTTGCTGTCTGGAGGTGCCTGCACTCACTGTCAATCAGCCAGCAAACATCAATTACCCACATTAGTTTCTCCCCCAAATCAAGGAATACTTCATTTCAAGGGGTAAGACCTGTTTTCCAGTGGAGCAGAGTGTTATGGAAATCTCTCTAGCTGCCTGTGGAGACAGAAGAGCTGAACAGATGCTTGCTATGAGCTTCCATTTTGCTCTAGGGCTGAGGGCTCTAACTGCAGCTGACAATGAAAGCCAGGGACAGAGATCTTGTCCCTGTGAAGAGTATGCTGCCTGACTGGATAACCCCTGGAAAAAAGTTGCAGGGAATGTGAAAAGGAATTAGCATGTCAGTGTCCTCTGATGAAGGGACCTGCTTTATTATTTCCAAGTGAATCCTTCATTCCAACTGAGAGCAAGACAGCAGAAACACAGAAGAGCACCTCACATCAAAGGATGCTGGCCCCAAAGAGAACTCTAAGGACAGGGGCTGTGGGAATGCATTGTCCACATAACCCAACAACAGGGCTATTACTATTTAGCAGCACCTAAAAGGATCCTCATCATGCCAAGATTGAGCCATCAGAGCAGGCTGATCACCTTCAGTGACATTAAGCCACCCAGCTCTGCTAAGCCAACATTCTCTTCAGAACTGTGTTCAAAGTTCCCCTTTCTGCAAGCTTGGGAAAGAGCTTTCTATGCCTGAAGCCCAAGCATAGCAAGTGCCCACAGCCTGTGATTAAGACAGAGAGCAAAACACTCTGCTGCTTAACAAGGACAAGCTTTTTGTTCCAAATGGGCTGTGCCAGAGCTGTTTGTCTCAGGCCACTGACGCCAAGCAGTGGGATAATCATGCCAGTGCCTTTCCTGAAGCCATCCCTGCAAATCCATGCTGAGCTGCTTGCAATAATCTAGGATCATATTTTGTTTCCACTCCCAATCACCAGGTCTGACTTCTGGAATGAGTGGTGGGATAAATCCACCAGTTCTCCAGACTCAGGATGGCATCTTCCAGGAAACAAAGCACTGTATCTGATTTTTCTCCTCTCAAAGCTACTCATCCTTAGAAGAAAACTTAACCATACACACCCCAAGAATGATTCCACAGAGGAAGAAAGGTTTCCTACCTGTTCAGTTCTAATAATGTTGCCTGAAGAACCACAGCCTGTACTGAATATAGTTACCTTTACATTATTAGGATGGGACTTCTGCCATTAGGCAAATGAATTGTGATTTTTTTTTTGGATCCTAATGAAACACATGCTGATTATCACAGAGAAGGCAATATTCCAAATCCTGTTTGCAGTTGTGTAACTCAAAATTCCCTTCACTTCATGTAAATCAAAGGAAATTTGGCACACAGAAATGCCTATGGAACTAAAAACAACCTTGAGGTAATCTGAGGTAGCATCACGCGCCTGATATTTTTGTGTATTAACTGAATATCCTGAACAATGCTCTCACCTTCACCATCAGTGGAACAGCAGATGAGCTGGGTGCTCCCATCCATCCTGTAATCCCCCTCCACCACTCCTGCAATGGAGGAAGCAAAGTTGTCCTTGAAGATGACCTCCCCAGTTCGGTCACTGCGGGCATCAACCTGCAACAACACAGAGTTCTGAGGCACAGCATGGCCTCAGAGCTCTTCACCCAGTGCCAGCTCCACTCAGCAGCTGAACTTGCAGCTCTGCTCATCTGAACAGCACAGACACCATCCAGAAATGCCCTCTGGACACACTCAGCTAGAAGGAACTGCTCTTCAGAGCTGCCTCCCTGAGCTAGGAGAGAAAGAAGGGACCTGCAGGTCTGCCCTGGGAAGGTTTAGGCACACATGAAGGCAGCAATGATGGGACTCAACCAGAAAGAAACTTCAGGCAGTATTTACAACCTCTCTTCTTTGCTACAGCCCTGCTGTGGTGAATTGGTTTTAGACACAAACAGCACCACTTTTAATTCTCTTTCACTGGAGAAGAACTGTAAGAGGGCTCAGTTCTGTGCTTTTCCAAAGCACAAGACCCAGGATTGCTCTTTCTAGAAGCTAGGGGACTGTTTCACACCAACCAGCACAGTAGAAACTGCCAGTGGAAAAGAACAGAAAAAGAAGCCAAACAAGGAGAGGTTCTCTCTTTAATGATGTTACACACCTAATCCAACATAAATTACAACATCTCTGAGCTCTAGACTGCCAACTTGATATCAAGCTAATTAAATTCCCCCAAGCTAATGAGAGTAATGAGAGATGTGAAAGAAACAAAGCATAGCTTTACAAAGAAAAAAAACCAAACCATAAACTGGCAAGCTGTGTCCAGGAGAGATTTGGCAGCTAGAACAGTCACTTCTGGCAAAGGGGAATACCAAGCAACAGGCTTAAGAGACTGAGCTGTACAGAGATTGCCTTTACATCAAATGAAATAATGCCTGGTTAATCCTGCTGTAGTCAGGACCAACGCTGCTCTCTTACACAACTGCTTTGTCTTCTCTGCAGTTTGAGAACATGCAGCAAACATTGCAGAGGATTAGGAGTGTGTCCTCAAGACACAGCCATAAAGAAACACTCTGCAGCTCTAAGATGTGCCATTGCTCTCTCCTGCCATAGAACCAACTCACCACACCTTTGTGTTTGACTCTGAGCTAAGCAGAGGAAGCAGTTTTTCCCTGGCACAGGACTCACCAAGCCTGACTAGGTTTAGTCTTTTTTATTCCTTGGCTATTCTCTTTCAGACAACTGAACAGCCTCATTCAAACACAGCATCCAGAGGTACAGCTCCTCATCTTCCACCCTGGAGAAACTCACCTTCCCATTGGACCAGCCAGTGATCAGCTCACACACCCCATCAGAATTCAGGTCAAATGCATGTATGCTCATTGCATGATTCTTAGACTGAGGGCAGAAAACAAAGAACAAGTCAAGCTAAATTCCACATGCAAGACACTGGAGTATGAAGCTAGGGAGATTCCAGAAAGGAATACACAAATGTCTCTTAACAGGAAGCTCAAGTATCACCATCTCTAAGGTCATACAGCTCTGAAATCTTAGCCCTTGCATTACAAATCTACTCCACTGCTCTCAAAGGAGCTGATCTTTCCTTTAAATACATATTCATCCAAGCAGATGATCAGAACTCACAAAAACAAAGTGTAAAAAGCCCAGTTCTCTAGTAAAATAAACAAGTCAAGGCTTCAGCATGGTCATAGAATGCCACCACTGAGGAAAGCCACTAGCCTTTCCTGCCACATCCTAAGGAATCCTTTTCCTTATTGCTACTAAATAGACTGTTCTAATCCCTGTTATATTCCTAATATTAAAATGAGCATCAGGAAAGTATCTCTTTGCTGCAGCAGCAAATTGCTTTTGGTGGCAAAAATTAGCCTCAGAGACAATGCAAGATCAATTCAGTCATTGAAAAACAATTAATTGATTCCTCATTTTCTAACAGTGGTTCCTCATTTTCTAACAGGGCACTCCAATTTCTGTCTCAGCTGTTGGTGAAATAACCCTGTGATGCTGAAGCACCCCTAGTTGTAGTTTTATCAGTGTTAAGCCACCACCAACCATCCCAAAAGCACTGAAGGAACTGACAGAGTATTAATTCTATATCTATAAAACCAGGCAGATTTTGTTAAGAACAAGATGACATTAAGTTCTACACCCTGCAGAAAATTTCAGACTCATCTAAGGAGTCAGGATAACATCAGAATGACCTGAGATTAGGTGCCAGATCACAGAATCACAGAATCTTAGGGGTTGGGAGGGACCTCTGGAGATCATCTAGTCCAACTCCCCTGCCAGAGCAGGAGAACCTAGAGCAGCTTGCACAGGATGGGGTCCAGGCAGGTTTGGAATATCTCCAGAGATGGAGACTCCAGCACCTCCCTGGGCAGCCTGGGCCAGTGCTCCACCACCCTTAAAGCAAAAAAGTTCCTCCTCATGTTCAGATGGAACTGTCTGGGTGCTAGTTTGTGCCCATTGCCTCTAGTCCTGTGACAGATCTCCCAGCAGCTTTCCAGCTGATGATACTCCAGCTCTGGGCTAACCTTAATCCTCCAGTAGCGAGCTGTCTTGTCGTAGACCCCGACAGTGCCATTGGAGAGCGCGTAGCCGAAGCGACTGCCGTACATGGGGCACAGCGACGTGATGGTCTGGGGAGAGGAGACAGAGCACACAGCAGGGACAGGGATGCTGCTTCTCCTACTAACAGAGAACACACTACACAGCATCTCTCTCACATGACCTGTGTAATACTGCAACAACAGAATCCCAACTCCAAGCATGGTAGGGACCTCTGGGGATCACCCAGTCCAACCCCCTTGCTAAAGCAGGCTCACCCACAGCAGCTTGCCCACCATCACCTCCAGCTGGGGTTGGAATGTCTCCAGAAAAGGAGACTCCACAAGCTCTCTGGGCAGCCTGGGCCAGGGCTCTGCACCCTCACACCAAAACAAGTTTCAGATGGAACCTGCTGGGTTCCAGTTTGTGCCCATTGCCCCTTGGCACCACTGAGCAGAGTCTGGCTCCAGCCTCTTGCCCCCTGCACCCTTTAGCTCTTGCTGAGCACTGAGCAGCTCCCCTGTGGCTCTGCTCTTCTGCAGGCTAAGCATCCCCAGGCCTCTCAGCCTTTCCTCCTGCCAGAGATGCTCCAGTGCCCTCAGCACTTTCCTAGGCTCTGCTGGACTCTCTGCAGTAGTTCCTTGTCTCTCTTGCACTGGGGAGCCCAGACCTGGATCCAGGACTCCAGCTGTGGTCTGACTAGGGCAGAGCAGAAGGGGAGAGAACCTCCCTCAACCTGATTACACTCTTCTTCATACAACCCAGGAGACCATTTGCCTTCTTGGCCAAAAGAGCAAGATATAAGCTCAGTAAGAGCACTAAATAAGCACAAGAGTTTACTTATGTTAAACAAGTGTATTGTAGGAAGCATTAAGTCCAGAAATAACTATTTTTAGCAATCAGTTTGAGGTCACCCAAGGCCTTGCAGGATTTCCTCACACAAGTCCCATTGCCAGCATTAAGACAGCCTTCAGCAAAGGCTGCAGAACTGCCCTCAAACTGTGTACTTTGACCAAGTACTTCCCACCACAAGCAGCAACACAACTGCTCAAAGGATTCCTGTGGCCATCACTGCAAACACATTATCCTGGAAAACCTGCTGCAAACACACAACATTCCTTAAGCTTCAGGAGCTGAGTTCACCTTCTCATGGGTTGGGAAAGGCCTAGAGATATTATTGGTGGATAAATCTTTGTCCAAGATGAGCAAGATCAAAATGAACAGCTCCCATAGCTGGACTTCTTTGGAACGCCATTAGAACTTGAGGCTTGGTATTTCCTGAACAAGTAACAGCTTCAGGGATAGACCTAAGTGTTCTATCTCAGCCTGTTTCTCACTTCTTTCCTGACCCATTACCTTACTATTCTGTACCAAGTGAAGCATTTGGAAATACAGGTTTTTCTATGCACTAAAGCTAGAGATTTTAATGCCAGGAAGAACAATTGCCATTGTCTGTCTGCTTTTCTGTCCAAGTATCATAGGAGACTTGCTTGAATTAAATCCTTCACCATCATCTTTATTAAACTCAGCTGACTGTGCTCCTTGAGGTTGGTTTTTTTGTTTACCATCAAACAGTTTCCAAACCCTTTGTCCTTCCCTCTCACAATCTTCTCCAGAGCACTTTATAAGTATAAAAACCCTCTAAATTGTGAGCACCCATTAAGGGCAGAAGACCTCAGCACCAATCAGACCCTCCCCAAGGGAGCAATATTCCCTTTTGATCTGATTGTCCATCTATCAACTTAAGATCACAACAGTCTAGGGCTTGATTCATCCCAGGAAATGGATCTGGAAACAGATCACATACCAGAGACCTTCAGCTGGAAATCACAGCATGACTCTGCACTGGCTGCCATGCATCACAGGCCCAGCTCTAATTCTAACTAGAGCAACAGCTTCCTCTCCCAGAATACTGCCTGGATTTGCCTTTTATAGCTCTTCCTAAGTGGTTTAATAGCTAACTAAGCCTTTTAGGCCCAACTTGGGCTGCAGGGAGACCTTGGATCTTCAAGGATAAAGGTCTGTAACATGTCCTCAGACCCAGAAAAGTCACATGATGCCTAAGAAAACTCCTAAATGCAATGACGAGGGTATTTTACTTGCTTCCAAGCAACCAAAATTTAAGTGAGGACCTTCTCTCAGCTATTAAGCTCAAGAGCAACTCCCACACCTTTTATTTATCCTTCTGTAAACCTATCTGCCCCATCCTTTAGGCACTGCAGCCCTGTTTCTACACTCCAATTGCAAGAGCAACACACAGGGGCAAGGTACCTCACCATGATGGTGTTAATGCTTCTGAGGAAAGCTGGAGAAGACCTTCTTGTGCTCAGAAGGCACTAAGAGCTTCCACCACAATCCAGTAACCTTCATCACCTTTAGCCAGGGCTCTGACTTTCAGCCAAGCAACAGTTAATTTGCTCAGGCTGCTGAAAGGTTTGTAAATAAACAGAGCCAAAGAAATCCTGTGTGTAATGCAAAACATGACTGAACTCCAACTACTGCAGCTCTAGCAGAACACATCTGTGCCAAATATAGCTAAGTAACTATTGAGCTACACAATAAATCTGAGCCAGAGTAACCAGAGAAGCTTTACAGCACACAATACTTCCAGCTTCATCTGCAATTACAGCAGAGATGAGCTACAAGTGCTTTACCTTACCTCTGTCTCAGACATCTCTGCCACAATCTCATCTTCTTTAAACACTCTGATGTCAAAATCTTCAGAGCCAACCAGAAGCTAGAAATAAAAAAGAAGTCTACCTTAAAAAGAGTTCATCAAACTAAGGAAACAAAAAGGACACACTGCAGGACCCAGAGGGCAAATAAGTATTCCAAAGCCCAGCAATGAAGAGGTTCCAACAGCAGTATGAAGAGTTACCAGAGAACAGAAGGTACCCTCTGTCAAGGCAAAAAAACCAAGAAACCAAGGAACAGATCTGCTTAGTGCCTGACCCATCAAGTCCTCCATCAAAGCAATGACAAAGGGAATTACAAATGGAAGCTGAATGGTAGCACCACTCCCCACTGCAACTGAGGAGTCTTCCACCTTTACTTGGCAGAATAGACACAAATCCATATTCAGGCTGGGTTTCTTTTTTTTACAGAGATGAAAGGCTTTTTTTCTTCTTCCAAAGCAAAGATGCTTCAAATCATCACAGAATCATGGAATGGCTTGGTTGGAAGAGACCTTTAAAAGTCATCTAGACCAACCTCCCTGCAATAAGCAGGGACATCTTCGACTAGAAGTTGCTCAGAGCAATTTCTATCCCAATAGGGTTGGCCCAGGGCAGTGCTGGAGCCACCATCCCTGGAGGGATTGAAAAGCCATGGAGATGTGGTGCTGAGGGACATGGTTTAGTGGTGATCTGGAAGTGCTGGTTAATGGTTAGACTTGATGATCCTAAAGGTCTCTTCCAACCAAACCAATCCTGTGATGCTAAGCTGCAAAGCAATCCAACCTTTCTCAAGCAGAACAAAAGTAGTAAGACAACAAAAACCCACTTAGAAGCACAAGTGCAAGGCACTCACAAGGAGTGCCACAGATCAGTTGGTATTTATAAGCATGACCCTTCAATAAACTCAAGGTATTTGATATTGAAGGAATGATCCTTCAATTCCTTCAGGATGGAAGAACATTCACAAGAGCAAATGCCACAGCAATTCTTGCAGCCTGCACAATCAGACTGGCAGCTGTTTCCTGCTGTTTGCCTCCCATCTTAGCAGCAAGGAGCTTGTGACAAGTTAGCTTCATTTTTTAATCTATTTTCTTTCCCCATGTCACTCTGAACCACCAGGAGGGACTGGATGTGACTGATTTTACCAGTCAGAAGTGGACCTCCTCACAGCACAATTTAAGAGCTCACTTTCACACTTAGGATGCTTCCAAAAAAAAAAAAAAGGCATTTTAAAGCATTTCTAACCATATTCAAGGAACAGCACTGAAATATGCCTTGCAACTTATGATCCCAGGCATTTCACTGTCTCTCTCCTGGGATAGTTTTCCAGTAAAGACACTAGACACACCTGGTTTGAGACCCTCCCAGCAGTACCAGCAACTCCCCATAAATGGGCTGAGCATTTCTGCTTCTCATTGCTGGAGCAGAGCCTGAAACAGGTACAACTTCCAGGCAAGGATCACTTAAACTGGTAATAGGAGTCAGTCAGATTTGATAAGCAGTGGGGTTTGGTTATCATTGCACTGTAAAACCACAACAATTCATCTGCAGCTGGTTACTGACCTCATTTTTGCCATTGCCATCAAAGTCACAGAGTGCTAAGGAGCGAACGTTGTCTCCAGTCACCTAAGAGGAGAAACACAATCCTCAGCAAGAAGCTCTCAAGTGCACCAGAACAACCAACACAGCCAACACTCAAGCAACATCCCAATGGATTGAATACATGCCCCAAATACAGTTTGCAGTCTGAGAGAAAGGAAGGAAGCTCAACACCCAAACTGGTATTTCTCATACAACAAAAACTCCAGAGGAGTACTTAGTGCCACTGATAGAATCTGCTCAGAAGGTCAAAAGGTGCAGCCTTACTGTCCAAAAACGATCATTTCCTTCATGATCAAAGCCCTGCAGGGCACAGTTTCCACCAATAATTGCAAGGGGAGATGAAATATCTCCCAGCTTTCCAAGAACTATTGCATTGGCTCCATCAGAGACCTACAGAGAAACAGGAAACATGAGACCATGAGACATCAGAGGACACAAATCAGTTTAGCAGAGCTCTGCATGCTAAGTCAGCAGCTGAAGATTTCTCCTGCTAGATCATCATGAAGGGTTGCTCTCAAACATGCACACACAGACATCACAGTAAGACTCTTCATGTTTAATAAACCAGATCATCTAGAGGCAACAAGTTGTGAAGGCAGTGATAGAACTAATGCAAAGAGCAGGAGCATTATCCATGACAGAGTAATGGAAAGATTGTGATCTTCAGAATGGAAAGAAAAGGAAAACAAGGAATATACTAAAAAAGCAGAGAGTTAACTGAGAGTTAATTAAGAGAGACAAGGAACTACTGCAGAGAGTCCAGCAGAGGCTAGGAAGATGCTGAGGGCACTGGAGCATCTGTGGCAGGAGGAAAGGCTGAGAGCCCTGGGGCTGCTTAGCCTGCAGAAGAGCAGAGCCACAGGGGAGCTGCTCAGTGCTCAGCAAGAGCTAAAGGGTGCAGGGCAAGAGGCTGGGGCCACACTCTGCTCAGTGGTGCCCAGGGCCAGGCCAAGGGGCAATGGGCACAAACTGGAACCAGCAGGTTCCATCTGAAACTTGTTTGGTGTGAGGGTGCAGAGCCCTGGCCCAGGCTGCCCAGAGAGCTTGTGGAGTCTCCTTCTCTGGAGACATTCCAAGCCCAGCTGGAGGTGATGTTGGGCAAGCTCCTGTGGGTGACCCTGCTTTAGCAAGGAGTTGGACTAGATGATCCCCAGAGGTCCCTTCCAACCCAAACCATGCTGGGAGTCTGGGATGCTGTGAACTTGCCTCTCTGTAGAACAAATCTGAGTTGTTATATACATCATATGCCAATAAATTAGTCTGGGTTCCAACCAGGAGACAATCATAGCCAAGCTGAGGGTTCAGCACTCCTGAAGTCAGACAAGTGATCCCTTGGTTAATGTTGAGAAGAGAAATGTCTGAATCCTGGTTACTCTGCACCATTCTGTTTGTGCTGGTTCTCTGCCCTCGGGCATGAGGATTGTGAATAAAAACCTGCAGAAACAAAGGTATCAATATCACAAAGCATCTATGTGTTCATATATACACTAAAAGACCCTTGGCTGGATGATAACTGCCAGGAGGGCATTCACCCAGCCAAAGTGAGGACCAAAGTGTGACTTTTGCTGACAATACCGTTTCTGACAGTTAGTTTTTAGTTTTAAACTATTTAGTTTTAAACAAATGCCTCTGTGGGTTTAGGTTTCAACCTCTGCTTTGTTTATCAGTTTATCAGTTAAGTTGTATCTAACCCTTATTTGTATTTCAAACTCCAAGTGAGCACACACTGTGCCCTGTTGCCCTCAAGGCTCTCTGCATCACTGACAGAAGCCTTAGCACAGTTCTGTTATCAGCACTAAGGCTCACAGCTGGAACTGAGAACAGCAGCATAAAATCCAGAGCTTGACAAAAATCCCACTGTCCACTACCAAATGTGACAGTTTCCTTGGTGACTTAGGCTACTAGCTATTCATTTTTGCAAACTACCCATTACTACAAAACTGAGCCTCGGGAGCCAGCTCCCTGAACTTGGAGGGAGGGTGTGGGACGGGGAGAGCTGGAGAGGATAGCTGGGGTGGAGGACTAGAGGCTGGAAGGGCAGCTAGGGTAGCTGAGGGGAGGAGTTGGGATGTGGTAACTAGGGGCGGTGAGGGGCAAGTGTGGGAGCTCGGGTGTGAAACTGAAGGGGCAGCTGCAGGGAGCTGGGGTGTGAAACTGAGGGGCAGCTGCAGGGAGCTGGGATAGCAACTAGGAGGCTGTAAGGCAGATGAAGCAGCTAGAGCTGCCTGCAGACAGCTCCCGGCCCTCGGACAGGGAAACCGCGGGCCTGCCTGCCCTCCTTCCTCACATCGTCTCGCTGGCAGGCGCTAACCCAGAAGCCTACCCGGGAGCCGCAGGCTCTCTCCGTGGACCGCGGGACCTACCCGGCAGCACCCCTTGGCAGCGCCTTTCCCCCTCAGCTCGGCAAACTCACCGCTTCCCCCCCGCC
>VWZO01006604.1:92380-125363 GCA_013396975.1 Bucco capensis
ATCCAAATTGTACACTGGGAAAGCATTAGATTAATGAGTTAAAATGATGCCTGGAGTTAAGGTGATGCTTAAAGCTTGTCCATGCAGGTGCAGACCCCCTTTCCCAGGAGGGTCTATTGGGATGCTGACCCACTAATGTTCTACTCTCAAAGGTGGGGGACAAGGTAAAATTTAAGCCTTTTTATTTCCCAGCCAAAGCTTGGTTGGTCCTCACCCCTTTCCTCCCCTTTGGGAGGGGTGGGGGTGCAATTCTGCCCTTGTTAGACCTTGGAGTAATTCCCATTAACATTTATGAGAGTTTCACGATCAAAAGAGGAATCAACCCTTTCATCTTCCAGACGTGCCCCAACACACATTGCCCAGCCCCAAAACCCCACACTGCCGGGTAGGAAGCTCCCCCCTTGTGCCGGGATCCCTCGGGATGCACATCCCAACAGCAGCAAGGGCTTCGTGGGCTCCAGGCTCCACCTGCACCCAACTGCATGGCATCACTTCAGCATCTCTTCCTTTCCCTCCCCCTAAAATTAGCAGATCACCCTCTCCACGCTGGGTTTTATTTCAAGGGGAAGGTGATATTGATAGCTCATTTCCAGATAAGAAATGTGGAATACATTCTAAGCCCTTGCCCGGAGCTATAATAGGATGAGCCAGCAACTGAGCCAGGCTCTGGAGCAGGGATTTGGGAGTTGCAGCCCTGGTGCAGCCGGCTGGGTTAGGAGATGGCTCCCCAGCAGCCCACATCAAAGCGAGCGACAGGGTTGGGAAAGCCTCTGCAGGACTGCACTCTGCAATTCCTGCTGAACAAAACCTGCTCATCCCCTTCCTGCTGCCAGCGGCACCGCGCCGCAGGGCTCCTCCGACAGCCACAGACCTCCTCGGGGGCAAAGCCCACCAAGGATGGAGGAACAGAGTCTGCCCTCAGCGGGTTTGATGATGAAACAAAACCGGGAGGAGTGGCTGACACCCCAGGAGGCTGTGCTGCCATTCAGTATGACCTGCACAGGCTGAGAGCTGGGCTGAGAGAAACCTGAGGATATTCAACAAGGGCAAGTGTATGGTGATGCACCCAGGGAGGAATAACCCCATGGAGCAGGAACAGGTTAGGGGCTGATCTGCTAGAAAGCAGCTCAGTGGAAACAGCCCTGGGTGTCTGGCTGGCCAGCAGTGTGCCCTTGGGGCCAAGAAGGCTAATGGCATCCTGGGATGCAGCAAGAAGAGTGTGGCCAGCAGGGCCAGGGAGCTTCTCCTCCCCCTGTGCTCTGCTCTGGGGAGGCCACAGCTGGAGGATTGTGTTCAGTTCTGGGCTTTCCTGGTTAAGAGAGATAGGGAACTTCTGGAGAGGGAACAGAGAAAGGACACTGAAACGCTGAGGGGACTTGAGCACCTCTCTGATGGGGAGAGGCTGAGAGAGCTGGGGCTGGTTAGCCTGGAGAAGAGCAGCCTGAGGGGAGATCTGATCAATGCTTATCAATACTTACAGGGTGGGTGTCAGGAAGATGGGGCCAGGCTTTGTTCTGTGGTGCCCAGGGACAGGACTAGAGACAATGGGCACAAACTAGCACCCAGACAGTTCCACCTGAACATGAGGAAGAACTTTTTTGCTTTGAGGGTGGTGGAGCACTGGCCCAGGCTGCCCAGGGAGGTGCTGGAGTTTCCATCTCTGGAGATATTCCAAGCCCGACTAGACCCCATCCTGTGCAAGCTGCTCTAGGTTCTCCTGTTCTTGCAGGGGAGTTGGACTGGATGATCTCCAGAGGTCCCTTCCAACCCCTAACATTCTGTGATTCTGTAAGGAGAGCATCTCCCTAACTGATGGAGAAACACCACGTGTTTGCCAAGAGCTGAGCATCTGGAGAAGTTCCAATATGCTATCCCGAAGCTGGGATGGAGGTGCAGGCAGGGATTTGGCAGGGAGCTCCTGAGGAAGGAGGGAGAGCAGACAATGGACTTAGCTCATGTCTGCCCCTGAAACCAGAACAAGTCTCTGATCACTGTTTTCTGGCACAGAGCAAGAAGCTACCCCACTAATCCGGTTTCACTCCCAAATGCTTTCTGAGGCTTTGCCTGTGCGGTTGGGAATGGCTTCCTGGGGCAGGTGAGGGGGTGAATCATCCTCTTCCTCCTCTGCCCAAGGGCTGGCAAGCGCTGGCAAAACAAAGAGACGTCAGCACCTATTTCCCTTGTTCGAAACACTTGTTTATCAGCACCAAATCACTCCCTGAGATACCTGCCCAATAAAAACCGAGCCTGCTTTCTGAGCAGGGGTCGCTCCCACGGCTTCCTGCTTGCATGTAGCATTGCCAGTGTTTGCTGAGGGATCCCATGGTGGTTCCCTAACCCCACTGATTTTCTCTGTTTCCCTTTGAAAGGCTGGTCTTCAGCGGGTTATGGCTCCTTGCACCCACGGCAGCAACACCCTGGCCAGCCATAGCTCTCCTGCTCAGCATCCAACACAAACAGTGGGCAGAGCCTTGCTGCCCTCTCTGCCATTGGGGCACCCCTGGGTGCCCTGCAGAGCCAGGGTGCCATGGGACATCAGCACCCTGTCCCTGGCAAGCAGCAGGCAGCAGTGAGGGGCTCTGTACCCTCAGGGATTGTCCCCCAGGGTCTCCATGCTGTGCCTGTGCTGGTTTTGCAGCTCGCTGGTATCCCTGCCCATGGTCCATATGGATTTGAGCTGTGTGGTGCTTCACCAGCAGAGCCCCATGGCTGCCTGGGATGTTCTGTGTGGGTGAAGGACAGGTCACCAAACCTGGCACTGCTCAGGAGGGGATGACAAGCCTGGAGTGAGTGCTTTGGGGAGACATGTGCCCCCAAATAGGGAAGAGGAGGACCTGTAGTCACCCGCAGGGTCCTCTGAAAGTCATGTGCTGGGCTGGCTCCAGAGAATCACGGGCAACCGGAGGCAGGAGCAGGTTCATCACGTGCCTTGGCATAACCATGGGTGACTTCAACTGAGGAGACAGGGCAGCCTGTGCCAGGTCACATCCTCAGGAGCTGGCTGCTGCTCCTTCCTCCTCGCCTGCCTGGCACCAGCCTTGAGTCACTGCCAGCCACCGGCAGCAGCCCTGGGACCATCCGGTGGCTGTTGGCAATCAGCTCTAGCCACTCCAGGTATCATGGGCACAGGTGCCTCCACCACATCTTCCTGAAAGTTCTCAACCTCCTTCACTCCTCTCCAGGGAGCCCTGTCCCTGCCATGCCCTGCAGAGCCATTACTCCAGTTCAGCCTGCACCATCCCACCCCAGAGCATCACCTCCAGCTCTGCCTGGAGTTCTGGAGCATCACACTGAGTCACCCCTGTTAATCAGCCCAGCAATCTTGGGCTGATTGCTGTGGATATGCCTGGGGATAGAGCCAGGAATCCCACAGAGGGGACACGGCCACCAATGTGTACAGCTCTGGCATGGCAAGGGCAGGGGCCACAAGGCAAACTGGGGCTCACAGGACCTTGGAACAGGAGGTATTTAAGCAGCAGAAAGGTCTCCCCAGGGTCTCAGCTCTGCTGCTCATCTCCCAGTTACAGGATGCTCCTGGAGGTGGTCCAGTTGATGGGTGGGTGTCCGACTGAGAACCAGCTCTATCCCAAATTAGCTTCAGAATGGCCCAGGAGGAATAAAGACCTCCCAGAGCACTGAACCCCAGTTCTGCATCAGCTAGAAGATGCTTTTAAACTTTGTGCAAAGAAAGGAAGGAAAGAAGGGGGAAAGGGATGGGACCTGAACTGGGAAGAGGTGCTGGAGAGCTTTTCCTCCACCCCATCTTTTTGTGGCAGAGATTGCACAGCGCAGCCAGTGTTGTTCTGTTCCCTTGGCATGGACTTTGCCTTCCTCCTCCAGGGCTGGAGGAGAGGGATGATTTTGGAGAGGCCATGCATCTCTACATGCCTGGGTCACCACGAGCCAGGGAGAGGATCAATCTGCCAGCACCCTGGCTTTGCCTGGGTGGGCAAAGAGTGCCAGGTGATGTGGGAGGACACAGCAGATGCTGCAGTGGCATCTCTGTTCCCCATGGCATCCCTCATGACACAACTGGAAGCATTTCCCTCAGCATATTCCTCTACCAGAAGAGTGCTGGGTTGGTTATTTCAGAAGCACAGTACATGAGGAACCCTAAGGAGATGTCCTCCCCCTCTGCTGTGACACCTATAGCTCATGAGGCCATAGGCAGGTGCCTGCTTGCACGTGTGTTCCCTGGCATGTTCGTGCTTCCCTGCTCCTTTGGCACGTGCCTAGCCCCTGGCACCATGCCCACGAGCCTGCCCTGGTGCCTCAGCAGCAGCGTGACACTCACACGACCATGGGCATGGAGGAGAGGAAGGGACCCATTGGATCTGCCTTCCTCTGGCTTTTCTGGACTGATTTCCCAGCCTGGCCTGGCTGGGCTGGAGGAGATGCTGAGTTGGGCTGCTGGCACCACTCCCCAGCAGGTCACCCAACAAGCTCTTGAACATGCCCAGACAGCTGGGTAGTAAAAATACTCCCTGGCCCACTGTTTTGGCTGGATAAGCATTGCCTCCAACAAACTGCCTTAGCCAGGCACCAAACCCCAAAGCGAAGGAGTTTCAGAGCACAAGGTAGCCAGGTTGGGGTACCACCAAGAGCAGGAAGCACCCCCAGGGATGAGGAGGAGGGATGCTCCATGACAGGCAATGCCTCCTGGCATGTGGCAGTCCCTCCCTGCACTCAATGTCTCAGAAAGCATCGGGGGGGTTTGTGCCTTCCAACCCAAACCCTCCCTGTTCTTTGGAGTGAGTGGTTTTACAACCCGCTGGAGGAGTTGACCAGGGTGATGGCAGCTGGCCCTCCACCCTCCTCCCCTGCACACCCTAACCCTAATGACACAGGGAAATCAATTTGGAGGGGTGGGATGGAGCAGTGCAGCCAGGATGGAGATGGGGCCCCGAGGCACCACGCATGGCGCCAAGGGGACATGGGTGCCACTGTCCTGGGGGCACTGGGAGGGCATGGCAGGCTCTGGATGGGCCAGTCCAACTTGTCTCTGCTCCCACTCACGGGGAGGGTGTCAGAACTGTGGGATGGGGTTTGGGGCAGGGACCACATCCCTGTCACCCCATTGGGCCAGCTCTGAGAGGAGGGGGCTGAGAATTCCCAGCAGTGGTGGCAGACCCAGGATCAATGCACCCCCCTGAGATGTCACCCCAGGATCAATGCATCCCCCTGAGATGTCACCCCAGGATCAATGCATCCCCCTGAGGACATTTAGGGGCTTGGCAGATTGATTTTGGCAAAGGGCTGGGCTGTGGCAGAGGGTCCCTGGGTACACCTCCTCAGCCCCCATCCCCTGGGAGCAGATCAGTGCTCCCGAGGCAGGTGCCATCTGCGTGATGAAAGCTGGCCTTTCTCTGCACACACCCACCCCCACCCCCCCCAAACATCTCAGCAGAGAGCAGTGGTCATCCAGACAGTCCTTTCTGCTGCCACCAGCACCCCGGGGAGGAGGAACATGGGAGCCCCAGGTCCTGCCGGGCCGCCCGGGGAGTGAATCAGCAGTGCCCGGGGCAGGTGCCGGGCTGAGCCGTGCGCAGGCTGCGAGGGGCGGAGGTTTTGCACTCGCTCTCGCCCGGCCAAGGATAAATAGGAGGTGGCTGTAAGCCTTGTCAAAGCCTCTTCTCCCATCGTCCAACGCATCCTTCGACAGCCGGCAGCCAGCCCAGGCAGACATGGATTCCCAGGATTGCCCTTGTGCTGCGGGTAAGCCAGCGCTTCCCTTACCTCAGCCCCAGAAGGCTGTGAGAGCATCCCGACGGGACCACGACATTCCTGCTCTGCCATCCCCAATGCTTCCATGGCTCTGAGCGCTGGAGCATCCCGGTGGGACCATGATACTCCTGCTCACCGGCCTCCTCCACCAATTCCCTGATGCTTTCACCCTGGCCAAGCTGGCTGCTGAAATCCTCTCCCAGCATTGTAGTGTCACAGCTGGAGCATCTCTCCAGGAAGCAGCCAGGACATCACCTTCCCACTGAGACAGGCTGAAGTAGCAGTCACAGCCAGTAGTGCTGGAGAGCAGATGTTTGGAGGGGATGGAAATGCTCTCACCCCTGAGCACCCCTACGGCTCCCCAGGGATGTGGGGTCCCCTTCCCACCACCTCCTCTCAACCCTTTCTCTCCTTCTCTCTGTGTTTTAGGTGGCACCTGCACCTGTGGGGACAACTGCAAATGCAAAAACTGCAAATGCACATCATGCAAAAAAGGTAAGGGAGTTCCACAGGGGTGTGGGGGGGTGCAGAAACATCCCTGGGGGGTTGCACTACATGTCCCTGGACACTCTGAATCACATCAGGCTCAGCATTACCAGAGCTGACTTTATTCCTTATATGGTTTTTGCCCCCAAAGGGGCACAGGTTATATTTCCTCTCCACCCAAGGTGATACAAACCACCCCCCCAATATGACCCAAAAGTCAGTGTGTGTCAGATGTGTATGAGATGTCCTGGGAAGAAGCTGGCACTGGGATTTCTCCTGGCTGCTCCTGATGCTGAATGTGTGTGCAAGGGGTTGCACAGAGAGAGGCTGGAGGGGGGGCCCTGGTGAGCCCTGAGGGATCCTACACCTTCCTCCTGCTGCCTCCCCAGTGCCAGCCCTGGATGCAGAAACACCCTGAAAGATACCCNAATGCACCCCCCTGAGATGTCACCCCAGGATCAATGCATCCCCCTGAGATGTCACCCCAGGATCAATGCATCCCCCTGAGGACATTTAGGGGCTTGGCAGATTGATTTTGGCAAAGGGCTGGGCTGTGGCAGAGGGTCCCTGGGTACACCTCCTCAGCCCCCATCCCCTGGGAGCAGATCAGTGCTCCCGAGGCAGGTGCCATCTGCGTGATGAAAGCTGGCCTTTCTCTGCACACACCCACCCCCACCCCCCCCAAACATCTCAGCAGAGAGCAGTGGTCATCCAGACAGTCCTTTCTGCTGCCACCAGCACCCCGGGGAGGAGGAACATGGGAGCCCCAGGTCCTGCCGGGCCGCCCGGGGAGTGAATCAGCAGTGCCCGGGGCAGGTGCCGGGCTGAGCCGTGCGCAGGCTGCGAGGGGCGGAGGTTTTGCACTCGCTCTCGCCCGGCCAAGGATAAATAGGAGGTGGCTGTAAGCCTTGTCAAAGCCTCTTCTCCCATCGTCCAACGCATCCTTCGACAGCCGGCAGCCAGCCCAGGCAGACATGGATTCCCAGGATTGCCCTTGTGCTGCGGGTAAGCCAGCGCTTCCCTTACCTCAGCCCCAGAAGGCTGTGAGAGCATCCCGACGGGACCACGACATTCCTGCTCTGCCATCCCCAATGCTCTCATGGCTCTGAGCGCTGGAGCATCCCGGTGGGACCATGATACTCCTGCTCACCGGCCTCCTCCACCAATTCCCTGATGCTTTCACCCTGGCCAAGCTGGCTGCTGAAATCCTCTCCCAGCATTGTAGTGTCACAGCTGGAGCATCTCTCCAGGAAGCAGCCAGGACATCACCTTCCCACTGAGACAGGCTGAAGTAGCAGTCACAGCCAGTAGTGCTGGAGAGCAGATGTTTGGAGGGGATGGAAATGCTCTCACCCCTGAGCACCCCTACGGCTCCCCAGGGATGTGGGGACCCCTTCCCACCACCTCCTCTCAACCCTTTCTCTCCTTCTCTCTGTGTTTTAGGTGGCACCTGCACCTGTGGGGACAACTGCAAATGCAAAAACTGCAAATGCACATCATGCAAAAAAGGTAAGGGAGTTCCACAGGGGTGTGTGGGGGGGGGTGCAGAAACATCCCTGGGGGTTTGCACTACATGTCCCTGGACACTCTGAATCACATCAGGCTCAGCATTACCAGAGCTGACTTTATTCCTTATATGGTTTTTGCCCCCAAAGGGGCACAGGTTATATTTCCTCTCCACCCAAGGTGATACAAACCACCCCCCCAATATGACCCAAAAGTCAGTGTGTGTCAGATGTGTATGAGATGTCCTGGGAAGAAGCTGGCACTGGGATTTCTCCTGGCTGCTCCTGATGCTGAATGTGTGTGCAAGGGGTTGCACAGAGAGAGGCTGGAGGGGGGGCCCTGGTGAGCCCTGAGGGATCCTACACCTTCCTCCTGCTGCCTCCCCAGTGCCAGCCCTGGATGCAGAAACACCCTGAAAGATACCCAGGGATAGGAGTGCTGCTAAAAGGGGAGGACACAGAGATGGGCGGGAGGTCTCCAAACCCCAAAGGACCCCACCCAGACTCCACTCCCTGACTTATTTCTCTGCTCTCCCTGCAGGTTGCTGCTCCTGCTGCCCAGCAGGATGTGCCAAGTGTGCACAGGGCTGTGTCTGCAAGGGCCCCCCCTCTGCCAAGTGCAGCTGCTGCAAATAGGGACCCCCTGGCTGCACATCTGGGGGTGCTGCACATCTGGGGGGGAAACCAAAGAAGAATAACCTTATTGTGTATGTTAGTTGGGTTGTTGTTTTTTTATATATATATGTGTTCAGATATCTTTAGTATTTGTCACACACAATGTGTTATAAACTACCTAAATAAAGTAAAGTGTATATAAATGTCTCTGAGGAACCTGGCATCTCTTTTTTGGGGGGGAGGGGTCCCTGGGGAGTGAGGAAGGCAGCAATTTTGGGGGTGGGGGTCATGGCAAAGAGCCCATGTCTTACTTCTGCTCCTTTCTTCTCACCTTGGCTCTGCCCTCCCTCCCAGCAGCTCTGACTCGTTTTAACAATTTCCCTGCACAGGAAGGTACTTTGTAAGGATTTTTTTTATTCCCCCACCCTGTTGCTACCCAAGGGCAAATCCCATGCTCTCTCTCCTCCACCAGAAATCCTCGGGGCTAATGAACAGCTCATTATTACAAGCTCGTTATTACAAGCGGAATAACCGCTGCTGCCCTGCCCAGCTCCAGAGGGAACATCTCCAGAGCAGGTAGGGCAGTGGGGGAACAGGTTCCCTTTTCCAGCCAGCAGTTGAATTGAGCTGGCTGGAAGAACAACCCTGCTCATCCCCTGACATCCCTGCTAGCCAGGCAGGCTGCTCCTGCAGGGAGTCCTGGATGCCCACAATGGGTGGCAATGGCCACGCCAAGATGCCATGCCCACAATGGAGTGTGATGCTCACCATGGGCTGTGATACCTGGGATGGGATGGGATGCTTCTGATGGATTGTGATGCCTGGAATGGGATGGGATGCCCATGATGGGACAGGATGCCCACACCAGAGTGCAGTGCCCATGATGGGACATAATGCCCATGCTTGGGTACGATGAGAGGTGATGCCCATGCCAGCGTGCATTGCCCACAATGGGATGGGATGCCCACAATAGGATGTGATGCCCATGCCAGGGTGCAATGCCCACAATGGGATGGGATGCCCACAATGGGATGTGATGCCCATGCCAGGGTGCATTGCCCACAATGGGATGGGATGCCCACAATAGGATGCGATGCCCATGACAGGGCGCATTGCCCACAATGGGATGTGATGCCCACAATAGGATGTGATGCCCATGACAGGGTGCAATGCCCACAATGGGATGGGATGCCCACAATAGGATGTGATGCCCATGCCAGGGTGCATTGCCCACAATGGGATGGGATGCCCACAATAGGATGGGATGCCCATGCCAGGGTGCATTGCCCACAATGGGATGGGATGCCCACAATAGGATGTGATGCCCATGCCAGGGTGCAATGCCCACAATGGGATGGGATTCCCATGCCAGGGTGCAATGCCCACAATGGGATGGGATGCCCACAATAGGACGTGATGCCCATGCTAGGGTGCATTGCCCACAATGGGGTGTGTTGTCCATGCTAGGGTTTGATGCTTTGCTCTGCCCAAGCACAGCAATGCTGCTGTCAGAATGCTGCACCCCAGTGGCCACGTCGTACCACGCTCCTTCTCAGGACACGAGTGGTCCTTTCATCCCTATGCTCCCCAAACACAGCTTTTTTGTGGCCTCCTTTTAGCTGCAAAACCTTTCCTGGCCCATCCAGCCGCCACTAGGGGATTCCCCTTTGCTCCAGGAAGGCTCTTCCCCCAGGGCATCCCATGAGATATTACCATCACCCCACTCTTCCGATGGGTGTGAAGTACATCCTCTGCCAGCTGAATGCAGGGCAGGGAGGACGTGCCACGGGCAGGAAGGATGCAGCACCAGCTCCAGAGCTTCAAACCAAACCTCGTGCTGCAAACAGCAGAGTTATCTTTACTCCTTCCTACTCAGAGAGATTAAAGTGCCAGCCATGCAATAGCATTGCTGGTGAGCCCACAACAAGGGTGAAGGAAAGGTTGCTAATGGGATTTATCCCTAAACATGTGGTTTAACCAGCAGGGCTGAGCATCCTTTCAGCTTCTCTGTCCCTGATGCGTTTGCATCCATCCTGCCCCGTGGCTCTGCCCTGTTGCCACCCTTCTGCCCCATGACAGTGGAGCAGCTCTCAGATGCTGTCCCCTGCCTTTGTGGGAAGTGGGCGCAGGTGGGGTCCCCAGTAACCCAGCTCAAAACCCTGAGTCTTGTGCTGGGGAGCTGCAGTTCCTTTGGTCCCTTTATGGCTGCTACAAAATCAGAGCTGGACCTGGCACTCCTCTTACATAGGCACAGCCTCAGGATTAAGTATTTCCTGCCAGCCCTCAGAAATGGGAGCACAAGGAGCAGTGGGGGGAACCCCCCCGAGGTCCTCTCTCACCGTTGACGTCTGGCACATGCCTTGCAGCCTAGCATTCTGGCAAGCTCCCTGTTTGGAGGAGCCACAGCTCACTCCTCCCTGTTCTGCTGTGGGGTGACTTAGTTATTCATTGGAAATGCCCCGATTGGGAAACAGGGCATTTTCCAGGCTCTTTTTCCCGTTGCAGCTCCACACACAGTCCTGTGGAGATGCTGTGCTGCCCCTTCCCACTCACAGTGACGGGGGGGAGGGCGCCTAGGACTACGTGCCCCAGGATGTAGTACAGCCCCTCTGTGGGTGATGTGTGAGATTCCCAGAAATCCAGGACTTCTGCTTCCCCCGCAGCCGTGCTCCTGCACACTCAGCTCTGTGTCAGGGTGCACGTCCCTGCTTTGGGTGGCAGAGGGCTCTCCTTTCTTCAAACAGGGGGGGCAGCACAGCCTGTCCCCATAGAAGGGGGGCACCAGGGGGGCAGCCTGCTGCTGGGGGGGTGTCCAGGAAGGGATTTCACAACCCATGTTTCCATGCAGTAAGATCTCAAAAGTGTCCCTCTTTCACTTCTCCTCCTTTCCCGCTCAGCCAGCGCCGGGTGCAGTAACTCCTACCTCAGCCTCTTATTTACTCCCTTGTGGGGACACTGCCAGGAAAAAAAAAAACCCTCTGTGCTTTTGCAAACAAGCACTAGACGTTCCCTGGCACAACTTCCTGGGGCCAATGACCTGCTCCTGCTCCTAGAGCCTGCTGGCTTGGGCTGCACAGAGTTGGACCTTGTCCCCAGTGCCAACTGTGAGGCCAGGCATGTCCCATTCACAACATCAACACCGAGAGCACCACGTGCAGGCACAGGGACAGCTTGGCCCTGGTCCAGCCACTGTTTTCCATGCTGGGTGCTGAGCTAGCCACAGCCATGAGCAGGGTGGTGAAAGCTGAGGGGAGACTTCCTCACTTTCTACAGCTCCCTGAAAGGAGGTTGGAGCCAGGTGGGAGTCAGTCTTTTCTCCCAAGGAACAAGTGATAGGACAAGAGGAAATGGCCTCAGGTTGTACAAGGGGAAAGTTCAGGTTGGATATTAGGAAAAATTTCTTCACTGAAAGAGTGGTTAGGCACTGGCCCAAGCTGCCCATGGCAGTGGTGGAGTCACCATTCCTGAAGTGTTCAAAAACCATGTAGATGTGGCACTTTGTGACATGGTTTAGTGGCATGGGGGTGTTGGCTGGATGGTTGGATTTGATGATCTCAGAGGTCTTTTCCAGGATTTAATGATGCTTTGATTTTCTAAGATTCTATAAGGCATGTAACACCACAATAAGTTGGAAAACCCATGGCTGCTGCTGTTGCCACAAAGCCATGACTCCCACCAGACCCTGGCTGGCCATGCCATGCTCCCATACTGCATCCCAGTTCTGCATCCCTCTCCTGGGGGGCCAGCTCAGCCAAGCATCCCAGCTCCATGGCTCTGCCCCAGGGCCATACCGCTCTCCAGCAGGATGCTGAGACACATCCCCAGGCACAGCTACATGCATCCCATGGTGTCCCCAAGGGTGGGAGGATACAGCCACACCCCAGCGGTGGGCACACAAGGCTGGGAAGTACCAGGTGGCATCACAGGGCTGTTCCAAACATGCGGGACTTAGTGGCAATGCCATGCTAGCGCTGTCACCCTCCTTGGCATCTTCCAGCATCTTGATCCCCTAGGATGCAGCACCCTGTCCGGGGAGGGGTTGGTGGCAGGAAGGGGTGCGGGTGGGACCTCTCGGCCTCCCCAAACCCGGCTACGAGCTGGGGGCTTGGAGGGGTTGAGGATCGGGTAGGGGTGTGACCCTGGGTGAGCACGGCACGGGGTGAGCACGGCACGTCGGCACCGCCCTGGGTAAGCACGGCACGGCACAGGGTGAGCACGGCACGGGGTGAGCACGGTACGGTACAGGGTGAGCACGGCCCCTCGGCACCGCCCCTGGGTGAGCACGGCCCGGGGTGACCACAGCACGGCACAGCACAGCACAGAGTGAGCACGGCACTTCGGCACCGCCCCTGGGTGAGCACGGCACGGCCCGGGGTGAGCACGGCCCGGTGAAGCCGCTCCCGCCCCGGTGCCGTGCGCAGCGCCGAGCACCGCCCCGCGCCTCAGCCCATAAGTACCGGTCGGGGTGCTGCTGCTCTGTACCGCTGCGAACTCGACCGAGCTGTTCCGAGCCCAACCGAGCCGAGCCAAGCCTAGCCGAACCTAATCTAGCCGAGCCATGGACCCTCAGGACTGCACATGTGCCGCCGGTAAGTGTCCCGTCGTGGCAGGTCCCGGCTCTGCCCATCGGATCCCATCCCTTCGAGTCCGGTCCCGTCCCGTCCCGGCGGGTCCTGGCTCTGCCTCTCGGATGCAGTCCCATCCCGGCTCTGCCTCTCGGATGCAGTCCCATCCCGGCTCTGCCCCTCGGGTCCGGTCCCATCCCGGCTCTGCCCCTCGGGTCCGGTCCCGTCTCAGCGGTCCCGGCTCTGTCCATCGGATCCCATCCCTTCGGGTCCGGTCCCATCCCGTTCCCATCCCGGCTCTGCCCCTCGGGTCCGGTCCCGTCTCAGCGGTCCCGGCTCTGTCCATCGGATCCCATCCCTTCGGGTCCGGTCCCATCCCGTTCCGGTCCCGGCTCTGCCCCTCGGGTCCGGTCCCGTCTCAGCGGTCCCGGCTCTGTCCATCGGATCCCATCCCTTCGGGTCCGGTCCCATCCCGTTCCGGTCCCGGCTCTGCCCCTCGGGTGAGATCCCGTCCCTTCTCGGTCCCGTCCCTTCTCGGTCCCGTCCCGGCTCTGCCTCTCGGGTCCGATCCTGTTACGTTTAGTTCCCGTCCCGGCTCTGCCTCTCGGGTCCGATCCTGTTACGTTTAGTTCCCGTCCCGGCTCTGCCTCTTGGGTCCGGTCCTGTCCCGTTTCGGTCCCGTCCCAGCTCTGTCCCTCGTGTTCGGTCCCGTCCCGTCTCTGCCCCTGGGGTCCGTTCCCGTCCCCATCCCGGCTGACGACCTCTCTCCCGCCCCAGGTGACTCCTGCTCTTGCGCCGGGTCCTGCAAGTGCAAGAACTGCCGTTGCCGGAGCTGCCGCAAGAGTGAGTGGGGGGCTAAGTTCCAGGAGGGACCTCTCCTTGCCCTCTCCTGTGGGGTCCCCACCACTCCTCCATGGAGGTGTCCTTGCCCTGTAGGACCCTCATGAAGACCCCACTGCTGCTCCATGGAGGTGCCCCTGCCCCCTAACATCCCATATGGTGACCACCCCTCAACACTCCTCCATGGAGGTGCCCTGCCCCAAAGGATGCCTTGTGGAGATCCTCCACACACACTCCTCCGTGAAGGTGTCACTGCTCTGTACGACCCTCATGAGGATCCTTCTCTTTTCCCCGACCCCCAACTTGGAGGCGGTGCCCCTGCCCCATGGGACTCCTAAACATTGCCCCATTGGGATCAAGCTCTGCCTGCAGTAGTGGGGAGTGGTGTTTCCCTCTCTCCATAGGGTGCCCCTGCCCCATAGGACCCCCATTGCCCCCTACCTCACCTGCTAACTCTTGTGTCCTCTCCCCAGGCTGTTGCTCCTGCTGCCCTGCCAGCTGCAGCAACTGTGCCAAGGGCTGCATCTGCAAGGAGCCAGCCAGCAGCAAGTGCAGCTGCTGCCACTGAGCCGCTCGCCTCCGCCTGTAAATAGCCAACATGCTTCAGGGACCGGGGGGGTGGGAAGGGGGCACCAAAAAAGACTATTTTTTTCTTGTTCATGTTTTATATCTTCTGTACCAGTGGTGAAACTGGATGGAAATAAAGGACTTTGGCTGGAGGTGTGAGTGCTGCTGTCTGGGCTGGGCTGGAGGCTGAACTCGGTGATGCCTGTGTGGGAACTGTCACCTTGGGGTGGGGGTGGGTGGGCTACTCACAAACATTCCCTGAGTGGGCTTTGCCCCTCCCTGGGGGAGGAAAAACAGCTTCCCAGGGCTGAGGATGGACCTCATCCTGCATGTGGGGTGGCTTTGGGCATTTTGGGGCTGGTCCCCTGGGTAGGAGAGGGGTGATGTGCTCAGGGGTGTGGAGCAGAGGGACCTCCAGCCCCCTCTTGCCTACCTCTGCCTTTGTGGCAGATGTCTCTGCCCCACTCTGGGACTTCCTCTGGGTGAAAGAGCTTGTGGATGGGAGGGTGGCATGGGCTAGCAGCTTGCCACCCTGAGCTGCTGCTGAAAGACTCCTGTCAACCCCAGCTGGGGACATGTCTGTCTCACGGGCAGGGACAAACCCCTCCAAAAACTTGTGCTTTGGAAACCCCAGCCTGTTGGCAGAACAGATCCATCCCCAAAGGGACACCTTCCCTGCAGCCTCCCTGTGTGGTGCCTGGGTTCTCCTGCCCTGGGCATGACCTGGAAGCACTTTTTTCCAGCCCATTTTTTGGGAGCACCCTGCTTGGAGCTGTGATGACCTCCAGGGCCAGGAGGGCAGGCAACTATTGCCATGAAGAAGTCCTGGGTCGGTTAAATGCAGTGCTTGGTGGGTGGCTGCAGGGTGCTGGATGCTGGCAGCATGGGGTGGTGATGGGAAGCTACGTGGGTGATGTTTGGCTTCCGAAAGTCTCTGCCAAGTGAAAGTCACTTTTGATGCACAAGAGGAGCTTCTGCCTCGGGCTGGGGTGGCTGCTCCTGCCTGCCTCAACACATCCCCTGGGTGTGCCTCACCGTGCAGCAGGTTCCCAGCTCTGCTGCCAGGGCTGGCATCCTGCTGCCATCACCCCTTCCCTGCCTCTGTGGGCAGGGGGCAACAGCTCAGCCTGGCAGGGATGTCCCTCCAGTCCTTGGTGACCAGGCACCAGGCACCAGGGACAGGATGTGTTTAAAAAGCAACATGCTTGGGCAACCCTGAAATGGAGACCTTTGGGCTGGGATGGCACAAAGTGGAGTGTCTGTGAGGAGGAAGCATGGCAATGCCAGTCCTGCAGGCACACAGGGGAGCTGCTCACCCCTCTCCCTAAGCTTTGCCTAGCTTTAGCACATTGGCTCTGCAGTGGGTGCCCAGCCAGCTCAGCACCCAGCCTGCTCAGCACACAGCCTACTCAGTCTTGCTGGTGAGAAAAGCAATACCCAGCTCAGCACCCATTTGCCTTTTAAATGTGCTGCCTTATTGCATTTGTGTGTGTCTTTTGCTTAAGCAGCCTCCAGCCCTGCCTGATGAAACAGCAGCTTAGCACTGGAGACAGGGTTTAAGGGCCTGCCTTGCCCTAAATGTATTTAAAACCCAGCAAATCCCATGGGAAGACACTTTGCTGGAAAACCAGCCTGACGAGGGGCTGCTGGCCCTGATGCTGGAGCCCAGTGCTGCAGGGCTGTGACCATTGCAGCCAAGGGGCTGGGCACCCACATCCTGCACCAGAAGCAAAGCTGGGGAGCAGATGGGGTTTCCCCTCTCCGGAAGCACCCTGGGCATCAAACAGTCTCCATGCTATGCCAAAGTGGGACATGGGCATGCACCTTCACAGCCTGCCACTGCCAGCCTCCCCTACCCACCCATGGGTCTGCCCCAGAGCCACAGACCTCCAGCCTCCATGCCCCCTTCCAGCCTTCCAGGGTGTGATTTGGGGGTGTGGAAAGCCACAAGACTGGCAGGATGGGTGCTGGCACCCATGGGAGACACTGCCTGGGATGTGCCCAGCACATGGCTCTGCTTGTGGATGTCCTCAGTGAGGTGGCTGATGGCTTTCTGGTCCCCTTGGGTTTATTCTTGATGGAAAAAAACCCTGCTTTTTAGTAAAGTGGGAGTTGCTCTGACTGCACATGGTTGTGGAAAGCAGGAGGGTGATGGGAATAAAGGCTTGATGCCAGAAGAGGTTAGCATGCTTTATCCAGCCCCTCCAGAAGAAGAGATTGGTGTGCTTTTTCCTCTCCTTGTTCCTTTTAGGACTAGAGGAAATGGCTTCAAGTTGTACCAGGGGAGGTTCAGAATAGGTATTAGGAAGAATTTCTTCACCAAGAAGGTTATCAGGCTGCCCAGGGAGGTGGTGGAGTCAAAAACTCTGTAGATATGGTGCTTGAGGCCATGGTTTAGTGCTGAGCATGGGAGTGTTGGCTTGGTGGTTGGCCTCAGTAATCTCAGAGGTCTTCTCCAACCATAATGATACCAAGGCAAGCTCAGTTCAGCTTGCAGAGGTGGTTTGAGGTGACCACATGTTTCATCTGGGCACCCAGGGGAGCCAGGGCAGGGGTGTCCTTCCTGGGTGCACATCCAGAGGGGTGCAGAAGCCTGGGCAGGGGGAAGGCTGTGCTCAGGACCCTGGGAGGCTGTGCTCAGCACTGCTCCTGGCTCTGCACGAGCCCTAGGAGGCTGATGATTGTCCAGTGGCCCTTGGGTGGTGCTGGCAGATGCCCTGTGCAGAGGAGGTGGACTGCATCTGCAGAGGGGACAGGCACCCAGCATGCCCTGTGCAGAGGAGCTACGCACTGTGTGCAGAGGAGACAGCACCCAGTGCAAAAGGGACAGCACCTAGTGCAGAGGGGACAGCACCCAGTGCAGAGTCAACACACCCAGTGCAGAGGGGACAGGCACCGTGTGCAGAAGGAAAACACACCCCTGAGGGCTCAGTGCACAGGCACCCAGTGTGGAGGGGAAATCCCCCGTGTGCAGAAGGTGACCTGCATCCTGTGCAGAGAGAACGTGCACCCTCTGCAGCCAGTGTGAAGGGGACAGACACCCTAGGCAGAGGGGACAACACCCAGTGTAAAGGGGACAGGCACTCTGTGCAGAGGGATGTACCCAGTGTACCCAGTGCACCCAGTGCAGAGGGGACAGGCAACCAGTGCACCTAGTAGAGAGACAGGCATCCAGTGCACTGAGTACAGCGCCCAGTGCAGAGGGGACAGGCACCTAGTGGCAGCCAGTGCAGAGGGGACACGCAACCAGTGCACCTAGTAGAGAGACAGGCATCCAGTGCACTGAGTACAGCGCCCAGTGCAGAGGGGACAGGCACCTAGTGGCACCCAGTGCAGAGGGGACAGGCACCTAGTGCGCCCAGTGCAAAGAGGATAGGCACCCAGTGCACCCAACAGAGTGACAGGCACCCAGTCCAGCACCCAGTGCAGAGGCGATGCGGACCCCGTGCCGATGGGACGTGCCCCCAGTTCCCCCGGTGCCGAGGGGCCGTTTCCCGCCCGCCAGCACGCTCCCCCCTCCCTGCTCCCGCCGCGCTGCAGCCTCCCCGAGCGCTTCCCTGCGGATGTGCTGCCCCCTGCCGGCCAGCCTCCGGTACCGCGGGTCCTGCCTCTGCCCGGTACCTACCGTGGGCCACCAGCGCTCGGCCCCAGGCACCTCAGGACCCTACTGCTCACGCTGGAAACTCCCCAAGGAGTCTGGGCAGGCTCAGGGAGAGCTGGGATGGCACGGCCACGCTGCCAGGGCACCCGTCTTGTGAGGACACCCATCCTACCCAAGACGTCCAGCCCACCAGGATGCGCGCCCCCATGTGGACAACCATCCCACCAGGACACCTATTACACCGTGACATCCCCTCTCACCACAACATCCAGGGCACCCATTCCATCACAGCATCCATCCTGGGAGGGCACACATGCTATCAGGACACCCATCTCACCAAGACACTCATTCTACTAGCACACCGATCCCACCAGGCAGTGGGATATGGGGAGAGCTGGGCAAAGGGGAGCAAGAAAGCAGGTGTTTGTTAAAAGAAGCCTTAAGGAAGACAAACGACATTAACACAGTGATGAGGGAGGGACTTTGGAAGTTTGAAGACGTTTAGAAGCAGTAAGGAGGTCCACCATCACCTCTTGCACAAGCAGACTCTTGGATGTGAGCTGTTGGGGTCCATGAAGGAGAGGAAACTGAGAGGAATTTGTTATCCTCATTTCACCTCCTACAGGGGAGGAGCCAGCTCTTGGATGGGGTTTGTCAGCGTGAGTTAGCCATGATGATGATGGGAGAAGGCAGACAGTGAGGAAAACGCCCCACGAGCTTTGTTCCTTTCAGTGTTTCTATTTCGGGGTGATTTTGTGGAGGTTCTAAGTGCGCCGCTCCGACAGCAGCCTCGAACCTCGAGCTCCAGAACCAACACCCATCTTCTCCCTCCTCCCCCGCTCTGTCCGTGTCCGCCTCCCAGCGCCTCAATAAAGCCATTGTCAGGAGTGGGCGGGGAAGAGCGGTGGCTAGGCCAATAGAAATGCGTGGAGTACGCAAGCGCGGTGACTCGGCCAATAAGAAGGGCGGGGAAAGGCACGAGAGTGGCCAATAGGGACACACAGCGTGGGTAGGGCAGGCGCACGGCCGGAGCGGCGGGCGGGTAGGTGAGGGCGCCAAGCGGGTGGCTCATGGTTTCCCCTTCCCTCTGCCTTCCTCAGTGGGTGTTGCGGGTTCCCACCTTGTCCCTGCCGTGTCCTGAGCTCTCGGCAGCATCACTCTGCCTGGGGCTCCCTCTCTTTGGCCGCTGAGCGGTCCATGTGCTGTGGGGCCTCCCTAATGAACCCCCTAGCCGCAGTGCAGGCCGTTGCGGCGGGAGGCTGGCAGGAAGCCCCCGTAGGCCTCCCTAGGGGCCTTTCTGGAGCTTCTTGGGAGAGGGGGTGTTGCTGTGTATTTTTGCCTGAAAAATAACCTGCATTAAAGCAGTAGGGCTGGCCTCGTGTGTGCGAGGAGTAGTCTCTTCATGGGAGCTGGTTCGGGCTGCTTGGCAGTGTAAAGCCCAGGTGTAAACACTTAGCGTTTAACTGAGGTGCTGTGTTGGTGCCTCAGGAGGCAGCAGGTCGTTGTGGAAGTGGGTCTGTGTGTGCATGTGATTTGGTGTGTCCATTTCAAGTACTGTGTGGGGTTTCGTTGTTACATATTGTAGGGTTACTGCTTGGTTCCTGACTGGGGGAAGAGCACCTGCTGCCAGGTGTCTGGTGGGTGGGAGCTGGTGTAAGGAGCAATGTTCTCTGTCCGTGGCTCACCTTCTGTTTCATGGCAGGTTTTGGTAAGCTTGTTTGATCTTGTAGTTGCCAAGCATTGCTTTCATATATGCCTGGTGGAATAGAGATTACTTCTGAATGCGGAAGGTAAATCATGTGGGATATTTGGGACACTTTTCTCTTTCAGACCAGTAAGTTTGATGCAGGACATAATCTGTAGATGCTTAACATGGACCCTTCAGACTATCCTTGAATGAGAATGATAACTAGCCCTTTCCCCCTACCCCAGCCTGCAACTCCTCTCTACTAACAGCAGTGCTGATTTCTCATGCAAAACAGGTGAAAATGGCTATTAGGATTTCTTGCAAAACATGTCAGGTGCAGAGTTATACTCCTGAACCTAAAGCATGCTATTTGTTAGTCTCTTGCTCTTGAGTCCCAATCCCAGGTGATAACTCTAGTTCTGTGACATCATATTGAACTTTGTGTTAAAACATGCTTGTGGGTGCACTGAGTATTGGTGTTTAATTAGCAGTTATTGTGGAGTGCTGAGTGCAATTTGTGTCCCAAAATGTTCTGAATGAAACAGAGTGGAAAGGCTTGAATTAAAGTCCAAGTGCAAACTAGGGCTACTTCCTCCCCCACCCCTCTCCTGGCATTTAGTCATGTTGTGTAACAGGACAGTAGTTTATGAACTGACGTGCAGGTAACAAAGAAAAGCCAGCTTGTGTACTTTGCTGGTCTTCACTTATGTTGTGTCTCTACAAGGGTTTCCTACTCATTGGGAAAACTTCCAGGGGCTTACAAATAGGAGAAGCTGGAAAACTGCTGGCAGAATAGGTATGTGTTTCTGTCATCTAAATACATACTGTGGTGATAATACCACAGGAAATTCAGTGAGAGAGGGGGATCTGAATTTTCCTGATAGGAATTTCAAATCCCCAACAAAATGCTCTGTTTAATTAGGGTCAGTTTGCACACACCCCTTGTGGAAGCTAGTGCTCTGCTGGTGCTTAAAATAAGTGCTAAGTGTGGAAAAAGGGGAGAATAAGGTGGCAAAACTGCCAGCCAGGTCAGTTATTCAGGACAGCAGGGACTTGAGACTGCTGTGAGGAACTTGAGTTAGATGGCAGATAAAAGGCAGTGTTGACAAATAGTCTGTGCTGGAAGAACTCATTTAAAATGCTGCTGTGTGGTTCCAGGTTAAATAATGAACAGGATGGAGAACAGTTGCCTGCCCTTGTTTGTCCTTTCTCACAGTGCAGGAGCATAGAACTGACTGCTATTGGCCTTTAAAGCTTTGGAGAAACATTCTTATTCCACACATGTATTGTAAGAGCTCTTGGAGCTCATAACAAGGTTGGACTTTTGCACATCTGCCTGCAGATGAGATGAAGAACAAAGCATGAAGGACTGAAAGTCATTATGGGAGGCAGAGGAGGAGTAATTGGTGGGTGGTAGAAGACTTTTGTGTGGCCTGCTCAGACTTCCCCTGCATCAGCCTTTTGTTGCTTGGGGAACAGGCTGTTGTACCAGACGGAGCACCAAGTATAGCTTGGAGCTTTGAGGTTATTTGGTTCCTAGCTGGCCTATCCTGATTTCCTGTCTTTGTAGTGTACCTAGACTATGGAGGTTTTCTCTTTGCTAGGTTTGATGAAACATTTATTACTGTGCTTTACCTAGTAGGGGATGGTCTATTGAAAATGTGCAGCAGTTACTTGTGTAACATGAAAAATAATCCAGTAAGAGACCTCAAAAATTGACTCCAATGGTGTGTGTCTGCTCCTGGTGAGAGGTCAGTAGGTCTACACCATTTCTACTTTGTGCCTGTCCTGCTCTTAAATAGCTCCAGGGACACAGCATCTGCCATTCCAGAACCCCAGCATGGTAAATGTTAGAAGGGATCTCTGGGGATCATCAAGTCCAAGCCCCCTGCTAAAGCAGGGTCACCCACAGTAGCTTCCAGGTGGGTTTGGAATGTCTCCAGATAAAGAGACTCCACAAGCTCTCTGGGCAGCCTTTGGCGTCCTCACACCAAACAAGTTTCTCCTCCTGTTCAGATGGAAGCTCCTGGGTTCCAGTGTGTGCCCATTGCACCTTGGCCTGGCCCTGGGCACCACTGAGCAGAGTGTGGCCCCAGCCTCTTGCCCCCTGCACCCTTTAGCTCTTGCTGAGCACTGAGCAGCTCCCCTGTGGCTCTGCTCTTCTGCAGGCTAAGCATCCCCAGGGCTCTCAGCCTTTCCTCCTGCCAGAGATGCTCCAGTGCCCTCAGCATCTTGCTAGGCTCTGCTGGACTCTCTGCAGTAGTTCCTTGTCTCTCTTGAGCTGGGGAGCCCAGACCTGGCCCCAGGACTCCAGCTGTGACCTCAGTAGGGCAGAGAGGGAGGAGAACCTCCCTCAACCTGCTGCTCTTCGTGCACCCCAGGACACCACTGGCCTTCTTGACCTTCATTAGAAGGCAATTTATTCCACTGCCTTAACTAATATCCTATAAATGTCCTTGTGCTTTCCTTTAAAAACAAACAAAAACTTGGCCACCTGCTCTTTGATTTCCATCACTACCTTTCTTAATTGGTTTCCCTGTGTGTGATAGGGGGATTATGTTCCTTACTTCCTCTCTGGAGTGTCTGGTTGTCTGCTTACCCAAAGTGCTGTGCAAGAGCTTGATGTTATTCCTGCTGTTCATCCAGAGTTTCCCAGGCCTGCAGAGTGGCCATTTGATTTACTCATGTTCAGCTTAGTAGACAGAAGCTGCTACAGTGCTGTAGCCCAGCTTGGAGCCTGTTGAAAAAGCACTTCTACCTCAGATTTGGCTGCAGCAAGTGAGGAATTGACCTCTTTCTGTTCCTGGTGTCCTCTTGTGCTTTCTTTCCAAAAGAAACTGATCCTGACCCATCAGATTGGGTATCCTGAGCACTGTGGGGCAGCAGAGTCTGTCAGAGTACAACAAGGAATTTGTTCTCTGTCACTTGCTATTTTGAAGACTCTTTGTGACTTGTGGAGCTGTATTATTGGTCCTTCAGCTGTTCTGAATGCAGTAGGTGAGGCTTTCCTTCTCCCCTCTGAAGTATTCCTCCATTTTTTTTTCTGAAGCACTGGAGAAACCTAAATTTTTTAGTCCTTTTCTCAAAGTTCATTAGATGACACAAAGTTCTTTCTGAAGTTAGTACAGGAAAACATTGAACATGGCTGTATTTGGAGTACAGTAGCTACAGCTTTCTGGATTAAATAGCAATGTAGTGCTCTTGAGGGGGGGAGTTTAGGTAATAAATCATCATTAACAATGAGTATGAATAGGCATAAAATTGTCATCATCTTTTCCAGTTTCTTTTTTTGGCTTAAATCCAGTCAACCTGTACAATATATAGTGTTTGTGGTTTGAAGTGTTGGGGAAACATTAAACTGGGGTTTAATGGCATAGTAGTCCTAATGCAGCAGCTTCTATTGATAAGCCATGAAAGTTGTTTTACAGAAGAGCCTTGTCAGGCCTGGCTTTTAGCCCAAGGTCGATCTGGCTTGACAGAAAGTTCATTTCTGCTGTATTTTGTTTCCCTTAGGTGTCAGTTGGTGCTCCTTCCCCAGCCAGATCCAAAAATCTGCTGTGCCTCTGCTTGTTACTGTGGTAGCAGTTTCCATCTTGCACAGCAGCACTGGGAGTCAGGCTGCAGTCTCCTGAATGCAGTAAATTCTGTCAGGGTGGAGACAAAGTTGTCTGTGCTGTTCCTCAGTCTAATTATTTGAGTTCTGTGGCTTAGAAAAAGCTGTTCAGTGTTGCCTCTTTAGATAAGTTTTAAGCTGTCACTTCCAGTGCTAGGTTATAACCACAGGTAGTTTAACTTGCTCTATAACTAGTTTATATTTTCTGAGTTCAGTCTCCGAGTTGTTGCAATTGTCCTTCATCAGCTAATTTACAGGACAGACCTCATACAGTATTGATGTGGAGTCTGCAGCTTTAGGAGCAGTTTTATAGTGCACTGATTGTCTATGCTTTTGGTTTCAGTGCTTGGAGAAGCCAGTGCTGCCTTGTGCTCCTGGCTAAGACATAATGAAGAGAGGAAGTGAACTGGATCTGATCAAGCTGAAGTCTGTGCTGTTCTTGTGGTCACTATTCCCAGAGGATCTGATCACTTAACTGTGCAGGAGTGTGGATGCTCTGGTCAATGTCTGCCAAGAGAGGCAGCTTCTGGCAGGGGTGCTCCTGAGTTACAGCAAGTAAACACTGGAAGGATGTTCTCTACTGCATTGCAGGGCATGAAACTGCTGATTTCCACCACCAGGACTCTTGTTCCTCTCCATCTCAGTGACATGCTAATCTGTTCAAACAAATCCAGTCTCTGCTAGCTCACCTGATTAACAAGTCAGTGCAGATATGATCTCTGCCTCCCCCAGTAGCTCCCAGCTTTTTCCAGCAGTGGGTAGGGGAGTGCTTGTGAAATTCTCTATTCCTGGATGCAGACTGAGAGGGTTTGTCCTGGCACCCAGGCAGCAGGGATCAGTTTCTCTTTCTAATTGCATATGGCTGAATGAATCATCATGCAGTGCTTTTAAATCTCTTGTCCGGATAGGCAAGAGCAGTGTTGGTGCCACTGGTAGCTGGGAATGGTAGTGAGACTTGAAATAGGGAGAATATCACATAATCATTAAGGTTGGAAGAGACCTCTGAGATCATCAAGTCCAACCATACCTATCACTGCCATGCCACTAAACCATGGCACTAAGTACCACATTTATATTTTTCTTAAATCCCTCCAGGGATGGTGACTCCAGCACCTCCCTGGGCAGCCTGGGCCAAGACTTAACCCCTTCAGGGAAGAAATTCCTCCTGACATCCAATCTAAACCTTCCCTGGTGCTGCTTCAGGCCATTTCTTCTTGTCTTCTCCCTGTTAACCCTGGAGAAGAGACCTACCCCCACCTTGCTCCAGCCTTCTTTCAGGGAGTTGTAGAGAGTGAGAAGATCTCTCCTGAGCTTCCTCTTCTACAGGCTAACCAACCCCCGTTCCCTCAGCTGCTCCTTATAAGACTTATTCTCCAGACCCCTCATTGAATTAGAACCAAATTCTTCACAGAGATTTCTCTGCTTTCACTTTCCTTTGTATCAAGGATATGAGCTCTCACATGGGACCTGAATCACTCTTCTGACAGGTTCATAAATTTGCCTTTGGAATGTAGTCACAGAAGCATTAAGGTTGAAAGAAACCTCTAAGATCTTCAAGTCCAACCATACCCATCACTACCATAGTCCTGCAAAGCAAAGCTCTCTGAGACCACTTGAAAGTGTTTCCTTGATGTTTAGCACTTGGGGAGGATGGACAGAAGAGTCTCTAGAAGATCTGTTTTTGCTGATCTCTCTGTGCCCCCATAGCTATGGAAACTGTTAATAGCTGAGCATGAATTTTCTCTTTCCCTGAAGGTTTCTGTAGCCCTGGAGTGAAACCTGCATCAGAGATGGATAGTGAAGGCTTTGGAGAGCTCCTCCAGCAGGCAGAGCAGCTTGCAGCTGAGACAGAAGGCATTTCGGAGCTCCCTCATGTGGAACGCAACCTCCAGGAGATCCAGCAGGTTGGGGAGCGCCTGCGTTCCCGCACCCTCACCCGCACCTCCCAGGAGACTGCAGATGTTAAGGCGTAAGTATGGAGCACCTGCACCCCAAACTCTGCTCAGGGGGAGGAACTGCCTAGGGCTTTGGGTTCTAACATGTGAACCCAAATTTGGCTCCCCTCACCCTGCTTTTCTCATCCTCACAAAAGCCCCCTGTCAATTGAAGGATTTATGTGAGGAGCTACCATTCCTGATTTTGAGCACTGCAGCCAGGAAGTGCAGTTCCTTTTTCTGGCTGCTGCTGAAGACATTTACCAACATGCTATGGAATTTTTCTCCGTGGAAGGACTTGGCAGCTGTGCAATACTGCAGTGGAACGGCAGAAAGAGTTCAGCAGGGCTGGGGTGGTTAAATATATACACAGAGGACTGTTCAACATTTGGGTTTTGTGCAGTTTCCCCTACCCAGCTGGGAGCACTGTCTGTACAGGGCTAGCTGCTGACCTAAATCTTGGCAATGAATATGAAGAGTTCTGTCTGTTCAATACTAATTTCATACCTGTACCATTTCTTCCATGTAGGTCTATCCTTCTTGGGTCTGGAGGGCTTGATATATCTCACATCTCTCAGCGCCTGGAAAGTCTAAGTGCAGCCACTACATTTGAGCCTCTTGAGCCTGTGAAGGACACTGACATCCAGGTAGGGATGTTTCTGACTTACACTGCTATTCCTGTGCTGTGGTCCAAAGCTCTGCTAAGGCCACTGTGGAAATAGCCTTGCTCAGTGTTTAATTCACTGGCTAGAGGAGGTACAGAGGAGAGATGCTGCTTTCATTGATGAAATGTGTGAGTTAGCCATCAAAAGCAGCATTAAGTACCAGATTGGCAGAAGTACTTGAAGTTCTAATCTCTTGCTGAAGTCAAGAGGAACTAGGTACGTACATACTGCTTTTGTGAACCTGTCTTTAGTGGCTTTGCAAGTCTGAATTGCCATGGGATAGCTCTCCCTCATAGTATTGAGACCTTTTTGTCTAATTGGAAAAACACATATGGGACCACTTGGCAGTTTTGAGGGGCTGGAATATGGGTGTTTTAAGTCCACATGCTCAAGAGGTGAGTATAGCTTTTTTATCTCAGATGTCATAACCCTGCCTTGGTGGTAAACTAACTTTGCCCTCTTCCATATGCTTTACCAGTGTGATTTAATCTTGGAAATTTTCCTGTAGATCATCTCCCCAGGTGTCTCAAACTACTGTGGCCCATCTATTTTTTGCTTTAGGACAGCTGCCTGCCCTTGTAGAATATCTTTATGATGAAAAAAGCTGTGGTGTTCATTACTCAGTCCAGAGCTGGTTGTGGAATTGGTGTTGTGGGTTGTGTGGAAGATAAGTCTCAATTACTAGTTCATCATTTGGAAGCATGTATTTTCTCACCTCACTGGCAGATGGCTAAGTTAGGAGGGTCAAAAGAATTGCAAGTTCTTCTCTTTTTTGCACAAGTAGTATGCCTTAAACTAAACTTCAGAAAGGAGAGGGAGGTTACCCCATTTTATCTAACAGCATGGTTTATTGAAGCATTTGATGCAGTCCCTTTTGTGTGGATGGGCTCTTCAGTCTCATTCCAGTGTTAGGAGCCCTGTGGTCTCCTACCTTCAGGCAGATTTACTCAATCCCCTGTTCTCTAAGACCTTTTCAGCTAGGCTAGGTGTGTGCCCTGTGAGGAGAGGTGTCCTCAGTGTGAGCAGTACTGCTTTTGGGGCTGGGAATGAGAACTGACTACTCAGAGCATCTAGAGGTGGGATTTCTTCTTGTGCCTTTGCACCTTTTCACCCTCTGGCAAATCCTAGTCTATTTAGTTACCTTCTTTTACACTCCCCAGAAGATTTTTTTTCCCCTTGCTCACTAAAAATGAGTACACTTTGGAGACATAATCTCTATTGCCTCGTGATAGAGTGCCAGCTCTAACCCACTGGCATTGTTCACTTTCTGACTTGTTTCATTTCATTCCTTTGTTCCAGTTTCTGATGTTGTCTTTCTAATTGGTGGTTAAACTTGGAATGTATCTTCCTTAACCCCATTCTGTCTAGAATTTTTTTGAGAACACTTCTGGTGGTTTTTTTAGGTTCATTACTGCTATTCTTTGATTTCTGGTGTTTTTCTTTTCTGCTGTAAGAGAAATTTCATTGTAGATTCCCAAGCCCAGAAGTGGTGGAGCTCTTAGCTCTTTGGATCTGAGATGTCATGTGAGAAAATAAATGTAAGCATTATGCAGTCCCATCCTTCCCCATGCCTTTGTGGCCAAGAAGGGCAATGGTCTCCTGAGGTGCACGAAGAGGATGTGACCAACAGCTTGAGGGAGGTTCTTCTCCCCTTCTACTCTACCCCAGGGAGGCCACAGCTGGAGTCCTGGGGCCAGTTCTGGGCTCCCCAGCTCGAGAGACAAGGAACTACTGCAGAGAGCCCAGCAGAGGCTAGGAAGATGCTGAGGGCACTGGAGCATCTGTGGCAGGAGGAAAGGCTGAGAGCTCTGGGGCTGCTTAGCCTGCAGAAGAGCAGAGCCACAGGGGAGCTGCTCAGTGCTCAGCAAGAGCTAAAGGGTGCAGGGGGCAAGAGGCTGGGGCCACACTCTGCTCAGTGGTGCCAAGGGGCAATGGGCACAAAGTGGAAGCCAGGGGGTTCCATCTGACCAGGAGGAGAAAGTTGTTTGGTGTGAGGGTGCAGAGCCCTGGCCCAGGCTGCCCAGAGAGCTTGNATTATGCCCTCTTTAGGAAAAGCTTCAAATTTAGCCTAAAACCAGGAGTTAATTACAAATCAATGTACTTAAATGCCCAAATTGGCCAATGAGGTTCAACCCTCTCTTTAGGAGAACTGCTAAAAAGTACAAATGAAAAGCAGGATTAAAATCAATTATTTAAATCAAAGCTCCAAAGCTTGCTGTTTTGAATCATGATTAACACTGGTGATTTAATCAGTAATCACTTGAATTTAAATCTAATTACTCATGGCTGAGGCCTAATACATATGTGCTTTGAATCTTAAGGTTTGGGTGAGTTTTTTTGCAGCTCATGTGCAGAAAAAAACCTCATAGTAAACGAGCTCAGAGTGGTTTGCAGTGGGAAGCATGGCAAGATGCTTTTTGAATCGTCTTGCAAGGACATGAGTCAAGTGTCAGTTTTCAGTGGCTTGTCTTGCAGTTAACAGGTGCAACTATTGTTTTGTAGCACGTCCTTCTCTGCTCTGAGGATACTTGCAGTGAAACCAAGTTGATGGTGACAGCAGTTTCTCTGAAAGTAACTTCCTTAGAACGTGGCCAAGTCTCTGTTTGGTGTGCAGTCACTAACAACAGGATCTTACCCTTTCAGAGCAGCTTTTGTTAAGTTACCTGAGAGGACCTTTGTGTTCCCCACTGCTAGCTGTCCTCTAATTAGCTCTGGTAACCAAGTAGGTCTTAAAGTTATTTGATGCTTTAGATAGAGATCTGCTACAAGAGCTGCTTCCTGTGTTACTTTTTCTGACGCCTTCTTATGATTGTTGGGATTTTTATTCATTTCTCCTAGCTAATTACTTTCCTAAGGGCTTCTTAAAGGCCACCAGTGTGTCTGTGTAAAACCTGAGTAACAGCAGAGGAAAAGGAAACTCCTGGAAAACAATCAACCAGATCCCTTCTTTCCATCACTCTATATCCTGCTGCCTTCCAGAATACAATGGGAGCAACTTAGGGAGGGAGAACTCTAGCCAGTGTAAACAGATAGCTACAACTGGCTCAGAATGAACATCACAAGCCTTAATTCTGTGGCCTGAGGAGGGCTGGTCTGTATCAAGTCTGCACTTTCTAGCATTACCATTACTCTTTTTAACCAATCTTCCCAAATACTTAATGAATTTGGTTCACAGTTTGTCACTGATATTGTAGTCTTAGCTCTCTTTTCTCAGTCCCATCTTCTAATGCTCAACACAGCTACTCAAGCCTGTGGAGTTGGCAGTGAACTTGTTTAGCCTTAAATCCTGTCTGAAACTTGTGATTTATAGCTGCTTGAACAGTTGAATTATTCTCGTGGTGTCCCTCAAGCTTGAGTTTGAGCAGGTGATGGTTCAGTTCAGAAATACTTCTTCACAGCATCACTTGAGGAAGAGGCAGCACTTCTTGCCATGTGCTCCTACATTGCTCCTTTGCATCTAGTAAGATTTCTCTGACAGTTTGTTTGAGCTTCTCCAGCTTACTTCCCTCAAGTATTTACTTATTGTCTTTGGTCTTTCTTAGTTGTTGTCTATTCTAGCAGCCTTTAGGTGGGCAATGTGCAAGAATCTAATATCTCAAATGATGGCAGTCAGCACTGCAGAAAAACTCCAGGAGATATCCTGTTTCTTAGAGTAAAACATAGCAAGAAAAAAATCAGAGAAGCATCCTAGAGCATGAAGTCCTAGGATGCTGATGTGAGACGTTCAGCAAGTGTTAGGAGAATCTAGGAAATCACATTACTAAAAGGCTCAGTTTGGGTTAACAAGCAAGGGGGACTTTCTGTACACAAGTGGCACTCTGTAGTGCTGACTAAAAAGAAGTGCACCAAATTGCAGCTCAATTAATTATCTGAATTATTTATCAGTTGTAAAATGTAGATTGCTTGCACATAAAAGGGTTGTGAGTCCAGGAAATGTCTCCCACTAGAGCAGTAGGCTGGGAAGATGATGAGAAAGATTCTAAGCTTGCCATTAAATGATAAGAGTTTGTATTTTTCCTCTCTCCTTTCAAAGCCTGGGTTCTTAAATCACGTGAAACACAACAAATGCTTCTTGCAGCAACTTCAGTTCCCAACAATTCCTGTGTCAAAAGTCTACAAAGATAAAGATTTTCTAAATTGCCAAAAAGCCATATTTTAGCAACGTGTTTTAGAAGCTGAATATGGTAGCCACCTGATTCTTCATGTTCTTGATGCCATATTTAGCATATAAATGAATGTAGGTTTGGTATTTTTGTGGCTTTTACAAATCCTAGGTAAGAGTTTAACCTGCAAGCTGGTATCTCAGAGATGGAGCTGTTATCTGTGTATAAAGAGACTCAGTGTTTGGGTTGAAAGGGATGTTAAAGATCATCTAGTTTCAGCCACCCCTGTCATGGGCAGGGACACCATTCACTAGCCCAGGTTGCTCAGTCCCATCTAGCCTGCCCTTGAACACTGCCAGGGAGGGGATATCTACAGCTTCTCCAGGTAATGTGTTCCAGTGTCTCACCACCTTCAGAATGAAGAATTTCTTCTTTATACCTAGTCTAAACTAGAAACTGTTACCTGTCATGCTATCACTACATTCCCTGATAGTGTCCCTCCTCAGCTTTCCTGTAGGCCCCTTTAAGTTCTGGAAAGCTGCAAGGAGGTCTCCCTGGAGCCTTCTGCAGGCTGAACAAGCCCACCTGTCTCAGCCTGTCCTCACAGCAGAGAGCTTGCAGCCCTCCCATCATTGCTGTGTCCTCCTGTGTCCCTGCTCCAGCAGCTCCATGTCTGTGCTGTGCTCAGGACTCCAGAGCTGCCCCAGCACTGCAGCTGAGCTCTGCCCAGAGCAGAGCAGAGGCACAATCCCCTCCCTGCCCTGCTGCCCACACTGCTGGGGATGCAGCCTAGGACATGATTGGCTTCTGGGCTGGGAGCTCACATTGCCAGCTCCTGTGCAGCTTTTCACCCATCAATAATACTGACATTCTGTTCAGAAAAGGTAGTTCTTTATTTTTTCAAAGGTGCGAACTAGGATGTCCTCTTCTAGTGAGCACTGTTGTAGCAGACCTTTCTTGGGTGGCACAAATGGCAGCCAGAAGAGGAGTTAGGAGACATATATTAGAAGGCTGTGCTCTTGCAATATATGAGCTAGCATGTGGCTGTTTGCTTCATATGTGGATGTCAGAGAGGTTCAGTACTGCTCTAGTCAACTTGTTCGGGGTACCTGGCAGGGGTGGGTTGCAGGATCAAGACCTGATTTATACCTACAAAGATTGTTTGACTGCTTACTGTTTGTATTATGCTTTTTGTGTTTGAACCTCATGATGATTTGATGTTAGTTAGCTTCCCTGCATGCTTGTTTTGAAATGTCTAAGCCGTGAGTTATGGTGGTAACTTTAAGAAAGGGTGTTGCTCTCACTTTTAAGGCTTGCTGCAGCTCTGTGAAATGAATGCTGGAACCAGACACAAGCTCTCCTTGCATACAGTGCTTATTTGCTTAGAAAGTTGGAGGTGAAGTCATGGCTTCATTACACCAGAGGAAAACTTTGTTGAATTACCTCATTTATGCAACATCTTGGCCTTCTGATCTATGCAGAACTGAAATGAAAGGTTGCACGCCAGGGTTTGGATTTGATTTCTGGGTGTGGATGTTCAGAGTGTTGACTAAGTAGCTCTCTGGAGGTCCAGACAGAGAAATAAGAGCTTTTAGCTAAATGAGGGCAGAAGGTTAGGCTGAAATCTGGCCAAGTGGCAACTGAGGCAGACTGACTTTATATACCTGGGATACTGTCAGGTTTTTTAGCACACCATGAACAGGCTTGATGACAAAGGTAACTTGGACTTCTCTCTTTTCTTGTTGTTAGAAGCTGGGTCCCAGGATGCTCAGCCCACCACTGTGTTCAGTTTGTGACTCATAATTTCAGTACACTTCCTCTGCCATCAGGACCTGAAAGGGTGTCTTACTCACCCAGTGAGCTCTTCCTGCTCTTTTGTATTACCATTTGTCATATACTTTGTGGTGTCTGCTAGAATAATAGCCAAAGCCTGTGGTAATCTACTAGAGTGTAACTCAAATCAGAGTTTATAAATGGAAATGCTGACACAACCTTAAAGGGGCAACCTCAAGTGCTGTTCACCATCCACTGTTTGCATTAGCTTAGCCTGAAAAGGCTTTTTTCCCTTCTGCAGATTTTGTCCTTTCCTATTTGCCAACCATTGATTTCTCTCCCCCTCCAAGTCCTTCAGTTCTAATGGAGCTTGAAATTAAGGTGGCTTTATTTTTCTGTGCTTCCCTGTTCCCCCTAATCGATGATGCCAGCACAGCTGCAGGGACCTCTTAACCATTGCAGAGCCAGGACAGGGAATGCAAGAGGACAGCCTTCTACCTGCTTTTTGGAGGGTTGGTTTCTTAGCATTCCTGCACAAATTGGTTATGGTTGTGAGTTTTTCCCGTAGAAATGTTATGCTCCAAAAAGAACTCTACAAAAGTTCTCTGAAGTGATTTCTTCCTCCTGTTACTGGTGTGTGCTAGGCTCAAACCCTGCACTCTTCTTTGCCTGGGTTGTCTCATTGATTTCATCCAGGATCTGACCCTTCATGTACACATTTAGGCATGTAAATCAAGAATCTAAAGTATCCCTGTAATTAAATGTGGCCAGAGGCAGTTTTAACACAATTGGAGAAGGCAGTGGTGTGGAGTGAATGAGTATTTTGATGTGCAGGAAACAGAGTAGGGGATGTGGACTGTAGAAATATCAAAGAGACTGCCTCATCTCTGACATCTTTGCACATCTCCCTTTTAGGTCATGTGAACAATTCAATCTAAACCTCTAAAGGAAAACTGCAGCCTGTCTGGGGCTCTGCTGGCTGATGAGTCCCTGCAAAGGCTTTGCAGCACACAGCCTTGGCAAGGCAGCTGGGGATTCAGTGGCCTGTCTGCCACCTTCATCCTTGGGATGAACAGCTTGGCCCAAAGCCTCCTGATCAAAGAATGTGAATGCCAGGGTGTGAGCAGACTGGGATGTGCCTGGGCATTGAGTGCAGCCTTCTCTTTCCTAGGCAGTGTGGGGGTGTTGAGCTTCTTGAGCATCAGGGAGGTGAGTGAATAACACTGTATAAAAAGAGGGGAGAGCATCAAACATTACAGAATCACAATGTTAGGGGTTGGAAGGGCCCTAGAAAGATCATCTAGT
>VWZO01006604.1:125531-161153 GCA_013396975.1 Bucco capensis
CATTCAGTCTCTCCCTGCCCATCTCTCTAGACTGTCCAGGTCACTCTGGATGGCAGCACAGCTCTTGGTGTGCCAGCCACTCCTCCAAGCTTGAGAAGATACATTAGGAATGTATTGTACTGGGATTTTGAGGTGTTACTTTTTTGCTTGTCAGCTTTCTCTCACATGCTTAGTTTATATCTCTAGTTTGTCACTGTTTCACTAGTATGATTTCAAGGTGCCACTTGACATCACAGTGGCCTTAGGGACCTTAAATTTGTGCGTTGCCCCAGAACCATGACCCATTTAATATAGACTATTTTACAGCACTTGGGTAATTGGCTCAGTGCCAGCTACTCAGTAAATGCTGAGATATTGAATTATTTCAGATTTCTTTTGTTTGCTTGGTTGCATGTTCACTGGAGTAATTATGTAGTGATCTTCCAGTTCAGCCTGCTTCTAATTCTGGATTCCTAACCCTAAGGGTGAGGAACAGGGAGAGGAGACATGATTTATCTGCCTTTTGTTTTCATCATGGGTAAACAAGAGAGTATGAAAGGCACATTTGAAAACTCTATCTAAAAGCAAGGTCATGAGATGGAAAAAATGAGGACTCCTGTTCTAGTAGCTATGTTTATTGATCTATTTAAATTCTGCTATGTCCTGGCACATTTTATATTTCCTGTCTGCTTAATCTAGATCTGTTCTTTGCATCTCAAATAGGTATGACTGTAGACTTCTAATATCTTTGAAGTATCTATCATAAACATCTTACAACAGAGACCAGATTTTGAGTTGACTCTTGGCTTCAGTCCCTCCTTTCTTCTTTCTTCCTTGTGCTGGGTAGCTCTGCCTTGGATGGAAATTGTTCCAAACTGAATGTGAGCTTGTACCCCTGTGAAGGGGAAAATAGTGCACTTCAAATCCTGGCTTCAGGTTTGGACCCCTAACTCCAAAAAGGATATTGAAGTGCTGGAGCATGCCCAAAGATCAAAGCTGGGGAAGGGTCTAGAGCACAAGTGTTGTGAGGAGCAGCTGAGGGAGCTGGGGTTGGTTAGCCTGGAGGAAAGGAAGCTCCAGCTTTTCAAAAGCAACATTTGAGCCTCGGATAAATAAATAACACCACCTCTTCAGCTCAAGTAGTTGCCCTATGATAAGTGGAGGTGGCGAGTTACCAGCTTGCAAGAATTTGCACCTCAGCATTTTCTTCTCACCAATCTGTATAAGCACTGAGATGAAACTGGTGTACTACATTTTTCCAGCATCATGACTCCCCTAATTCCAGTAGTTCCTTTGCACATGCTGAGCACACACTGTCTAGGCCAGCAGTCAATACAAGACCTGAGCAATCACTGAATTAATGGGCTGGTATGACATCAAGAGGTACCAGCTTCCCAGAAACACTGTTTTCCTGGTAAGATGCAACCTGGATCCTGAAAACCATTACTGATCCCACAGTAATGTTGCTCCAGGCAGGATCCTGCTGACATTCTGACTCAGATTATCACATCCCATCACCTGAGGTTTGCTCTAGAGTTTTAGCTACATGTGGTTTTAAAGGGTTCTGCAGTGCTACTGAGGAAAAGCAGAGATGTCTGCTCCTCACAACACTTGTGCTCTAGACCCTTCACCACCTTCACTGTCCTTCTCTGGACACACTCCAGCACCTCAATGTCATTCTTGCAGTGAGTGACCCAAAACTGAGCCCGGGATTTGAGCTGTGGCCTCCCCAGTGCAGGAGGACAATCCCTGCCCTAGCCCTGCTGCCACACTAGTGCTGATCCAAGCCAGGATGCTGTTGGCTTCCTTGGCTACCTGGGCACACTGCTGGCTCCTTCTCCAGCTGCTGTGTTGACCAACACCCCCAGCTCTTTTTCTACAGGGCAGCTTTCCAGCCCAAGTCAGTCTGGCTTTTCAGTTCTTAGTTTTGGAAAGGGGAAATGAAGGAAATTTCCTAACAGCAACAGGACAAGAAGAGTTCTGATCTTCAGCAAAGCTTTCTGAAATGGGACAGAATGCCTTGGAGCAAATGTACAGAGAGGTAGTTTCTTACCTTTCTCCAGAGCTCTTGTTTTTTCAGGATTTTTTGCTAGTGTCTTTGCTCAAGACAATGCTTAAAAGTAGTATCCTTTTCAACTAATTCTTCATGGTGCTGTGAGCTGCAGGAACCAAATGGCCCTTTCAGAAAGAAGCTTGGAACAGGAGCAGGCCAGGCTGTCTCACTGACCTCCTGTGTTCCAAACAGCAGAAAAACCTGGACACTTTCTTTCCAGCAAAATCTTTCATCAGCTCTCTTAGAAAAACTAGCAGCTGCTGCAGCTCTCTGCTTCCTCCCATCCTTTTCAGCCTACTATTTTACTCAGACCTCTTGAAAGCATTGTTCCACAGATGAGTTCCACCAGGGTTTGTTCCTAAACCATTTGTGTAATTTAGCAGTCTGGGAAAGGCCACAGGTACATTGTTGTCTGTGCCCTCCTCTGTTGGAGTTATTAGGCAGTTTGACTTCACATCCAAAATCTTAATCCTAGGCATTAGCAAGCTTGGGTTTAAAATAGTCGTTTACTGAATGTGTAAACTGTTTGCCACTGCCTGGGCATCAAACTCTGGATGGGCTTCAGCTTCCTCTGCCTGAAAATTTGGCAGTTTGCAGGAGAAATGTTTGGGTGTTTTGTAGCTTTCCTTTTTGAAGTTCAAGTGAAATCTTCTTCCTGCCAAGATATGCTCCTGAAAGAAAGTTGCAGCCTTTTGTGGTGGAACTAAGGACATAGGAATTTGCTTCACTTACAGAGATTTTTGGCACTTCTCATTTTCTTTCTGTTCTTTATTTCTCATCTTTCTTCCTCTCTGTTGTTGTTGTTGCTCCATTTGTTTTATTCCCTTTTGCTTTCCTCCTTTGGGTTCATTTATTACCTCCTGCCCTCTCTTTGGGCAGCTCTTCACTGAGGTCTGGGCATTGACAATATTGTGGGTGCAGGTGGCTTATTTACTTACTTGGAGCTAAATCATCAAACTGCTGTTTAAACACAAAGCAATTAAGAAATGTCTATTGTTGGCTTTCTGTGCACATGGAAATGACCAAAAGAAGTGGACTGTTCAGTGGATAAGGAACTGGCTGGCTGGTCACATCCAGAGGGGAGTGGTCAATGGCTCCAAGTGCAGCTGGAGATCAGTGCCAAGTGGTGTCCCTCAGGGCTCTGTGCTGGGGCCTGCACTGTTTAATATTTGTATAAAGGCTATGGGAGCAGCATTGAGTGCACCAGCAGCAAGTGTGCAGGTGACACCAAGCTATGGGGTGCTGGGGATAAGTTGGAGGGGCAGGATGTCATCCAGAAGGACCTGGACAAGCTGGAGAGCTGGGCCCAGGGGAACCTCAGGAGCTTCAACAAGACCAAGTGCAGGGTCCTGCCCCTGGGTCAGAACAATCCCCACTATCAATCCAGGCTGGGGATGAGATGATGGAGAGCAGCCCTGCAGAAAAGGCCTTGGGGTGCTGGTGGCTGAGAAGCTGGCCATGAGCAAACAGTGCACGCTGGCAGCCCAGAAGCACAATGGCATCCTGGGCTGCAGCAAGAGAAGCGTGGCCAGCAGATTGAGAGGAAAGTAGCTGTGTCATAGCTGATTTATTAGACTGGATTTGGGACACATCCATTCAGTTACCTTTGCATGCTTATGAGCAGCACTGGAGAAAGCCTGACAAAGGTGTTCCTGGGGATATCTCTGCTTGTTGTGTTAGGCTTCAATCTGTTCTCTGCTGGGTAGAGATTTGCTCAACCCACTAAAACATGAGGGATAAGAATTCTTTTCACAATTCTAGTGTTAAACAGAACTCTAGACATTGTCAATATCCATATCCAGAGTGAGTCAGTTTTTAATCCCATTATGTTTTTGGCTTTGCCATCTTCCTGTGGTAGTGAGTTCCACAATTCAATTACAGATTGTGTTAAAATTTATTTCCTTTTATTGGTTTTGAGCATTTATTTCCTTTTTTGTTGCTTTAGAGCTTGGCATCATTTAAACAGCCATCCTTTCCATCTTGTTCTGAACTGGATGTCTGGCTCTGCCCTTTCTAGATCACTTATTTCAGATTTTTAAAGTACCACCTCTTATGTGGTTCTTTTTTTTGTGATGTTATCCATTCCAAAAGTATTCCCATCTCGCATCACTTGTGAGGGAGCATACCTACTTGTGCTAATTCCCTCAATCTGCCCTTCAGCTCTTCTTTTGAGGGTGGCAGTCCAGTTTACAGGGTGTTCCTGATAAAGGAACTGTTTGGGATCTCTGATGCTGAAGTGCAGTACAGCCAAACTCAGTGTGAAAGGCAGAGGTAGCAGTCTGTGAAGGATTGGATTTTAATCTCATAAGTGGGAGGGAGTGCTCAGGTGGGGATAGTGGACAGTAGCATGACAAATCCTTCTCTCTCAATGTGTTTGCAAGCCAGTAGGCTTCTGGGGGCCAGATTCTAATGTATGAGAAAAGACATTTCTGAAGAGAAGTGGGGGAGGAAATCAACCACATCTCAAATAGATGAGTGGGAACCTGTGTGTTATCTCCAGATTCTCTCAGCAGTAATTGATTTTGCCTGCTATGGTTACAATATAGTAACTCTGAAACATTCATTATTTCTTTCCTCTCCTGCCCCAAGGCTTGTAACAGAAAATGGCATGTAGAAATCCTTTTACTGTCTGTGAAGTAAGCACAAAATCCTAAAGGCTTTAATGAATCTAAAATAAGCACTAATTCATCAGGCAAAAGAGACCATGGTCAGCTTGAGGTCCTAGTGCAAGCTCAATGGTGGAAGCTGAATGCAAAGCCCCCACCTCACTGTGGAATTACACATTTGGATACCCTACTCTGTTTTTTTTTCCCCTGCTATACTTGTCTCCTTAATCCTTGCCTACTTCAATTTTTCCAAGGTTAAAAGATGGCTTATCCAGACAATTTGCTGCTCATTTCTAATGGTAAGAAGCTTGATAACTCAACAGAGTGAATCAATATCACTTCTTTTAGTTTTGTTTTGCTATGTGACTTGAGGTTGATGTTTTGGCTTCATATTTGCTGGTAGGATGAAGTGTGATAGTGCTGTATGTAATTATTTAATGTGCTATGCTAAATGTTTGATTTGTACCCTTAGATGCCTTGTTTGCCACCTCTTGGATCTTTTTTCTTCTTCTGAAAAAGACTTCCTCTTCTCAATGGTTTCTGTGATAAATAAGCTTATCATTCAGTGACTTATGGAAATAAGCTTTGAAGGTGGCCACCTTCTCTCTTGTTGCTGCAATGGAGGGAGCTGAGCCAGGAAAATCTTTGGCTAAGAGTTGATCTGTAACTGTTAATCCCTGTAGCAGAATTATCTCCTTTCCTTCTTTCTCTGGGTTCCTGTATTTGCTTGTTTTTGCCTTGTTTTGTCTGAACCTTCTGGATTTCCTTTCAGAGGAATCTCTCCAGTATGCCAAGTGTGTTATGCTGTGCCATTTGTCAGAAGGAACCTTTAGGTCTCCTCCTGCCCCTTTTTTTTCTTTACAGTAAATCCACAGAGTCCTTGTGAAAAGAAGCCAGGGCTTGTTTGGAAGGCTTGGATGGTTCTTGCTGACATTTAGAAGTGCAGGGTTTGGAGGGGAAGCATTCCATGTGAGTCCAGCCATCCCTAAGAGTGCCAGAAATGGCATGTCTTCTGCAAAGCACCACCAGGAAAAAATAAGCTAGTCAGAAGTTATCCCTCCAATAAATACCCCAAGCTAAGCTTTGTGGAGAAATGTCTGTCCTTTTGTAGCAGAAGAGCAGAACAGATCTCTGAGGAGCAGTCAAATGAGCATCAGGGGATTGAATCTGCTATTAGGTTGTGTCTAGAAGAGCAGGATTTAGCTGACTGTCTCAATAGCTTTATCTTCTTTTGGTTATATGTTAGCTCTGTCTTACAAGATTTCTTCCTCAGACTCTTCTGCATTCATTGCCTTTTCAGAAGTGCCTGTAACATTTTCTCTCCCTGAGCTGAAATACTAATTTCCAGCCAATATATTATGTATTACCAATGCATCCTGGCAACAAAGGTGGCTAGAAACCACATATTCTGAGAAGAAAGTGGGAAGCACAACTCAAACTCCTGTCGTTGCAGAGATGGCTCAGCAGAACATGTTGCATGTGGGAAGTGCCCCTGTGGATCCAGAGAAGGCTCATCTTGCCACCTGGGAGGAGTTTCTAAATCCATTGATTTTTATGCAACCCTCTGAGGTGGATCCTTTTTGCTTTTAGCTCCCCTGGTTGTCATTTCCAGGACATCTTGGTGCTGGGATGTGCAAATCCAGTGTTTGTCTTGTTCCAAGCCTGCTGGATGCTTATGGCCATCTCACACCAAGGAAGGAGGGTGTAAGCTTGCTTTCTCTAAAGCCCATATCCTTTAATATAGTGTGTAGATGATGTTCTTTGCTCCATGGCCATGTGTATCTCAGTTTGCAGAAGCAAGTGTTTAACTGGTTTCTAGAAACAGAATTTTTCTCTGCTGCTTTACATGATCCTTACCATGGAAACATCTGAAATTAGTAGGATGCTGAAGCAGGAGAAGGATGGTCACCACTCATCATGGGAGTGATTTTTACTGGCACTGGTTTAGAGGCTGGTTAATTGACTTGAAGTGAGTTAACCAGGCAAAGGATCACTTTGTACTTCATCTAGGGCAAGAGCTACAATCACAGAATAGAATCACAATCATTCAGGATGGAAAGAAGACTTCTAAAATCAAGTCCAAAAGTTAACCTAACATTGCCAAGTCACCACTGAACCATGTTCCTCAGCACCACACCTGTATGGTTTGTGATCCAGGGATGGTGACTTCACCGCTGCTCTGGGCAGCTTGGGCCAGGGCTTCACAGTCCTTTCAGAGATCACATTGTTCCTCATGTCCAACCCAAACCTCCCCTGGCACAACTTGAGCCTGTTTCCTCTTGTCCTGTTGCCTGTTCCTTGAGACATGAGACCAACTTCCACCTGGCTCCAACCTTCTTTTAGTTAGACCAAACAACCCCAGTTCCCTCAGCCCATGCTCACAAGATTGATGCTCTAGAGCTTTGTTACTCTTCTCTGGACACACTCCAGCACCTCAATGTCTTTCTTGCAGTGAGGAGTGCAAAACTGAACCCAGGATTGGAGGTGTTGCCTCCCCAGTGCAGGAGGACAATCCCTGCCCTAGCCCTGCCGCCACACTAGTGCTGATCCAAGCCAGGATGCTGTTGGCTTTCTTGGCCACCTGGACACACTTGTGGCTCCTCTTCAGCCAGCTGAAGAGTGTAGGTGGCTGGGCAAGCTGTGCCTTTGCATCAAGTGAGGCTTTTCTGCTAGTGTCAAAGGCAGTGGCTTGCTTGATTTCATCCTTTTTCTACGTGAAGTTGCAGGATGATAAATGGAAAACTCTCATCCTGTACCTGTCTGCCTTAGAGAAAATGCATGCAGTAGAGAGTGAAATTGAATCCCTGTCACGTGTGACTAAAGAAAAGGGCTTTTTGTTTCTTTCACCACTTGTTTTTCAGCAAGTGTTGCAATTACTTGTTGTGGGCTGGAAGTGTAGTTACTGTGCTTCCTTGAGGCTGAGGAGTTCTCTTAAATGTGTGAATTTTTGGAGCCTTTTGTTCTGAGGCAGGATAGGTAGGACCTCAGAGTTCAAACATAACTCCTTATTGATCTTTCTCTTTGATTTTTTTTTTCCCATCTTGAAACAACTTTTTCCACAGTTATCATAGAATCCTAGAATGGTTTGGGTTGGAAGGGACCTCTGGAGCTCATCTAGTGCAACCCCCCTGCAGTGGGCAGGGACATCCCCAACTAGAGCAGCTTGCCCAGAGCCCTGGCAAGCCTCACCTGGAATGCCTCCAGGGATGGGAACTCAACCACCTCCCTGGGCAACCTGGTCCAGTGTTCCACCACCCTCGTGGGGAGGAACTTCTTTCTAATGTCCAGTTTAAATCTACTCCTCTCCAATTTAAAACCATAGCACCAGATCTTTGGCCTTGTGCTGTAGTATCAACTAATTACCCTAAAAAGCAACTTTTTAGCTTCCAGAACAAATCAGGAGTGAGATCATATGAGCACCAGGAGTGGCAGCCTCTTCCCTCTGATGGAGGCTGAAGTTTTGGCTTTCCTAGTCCTTCTTGGGAAAGCAGTGCCAGTGTACTAATTAATTTAGCTTTCATTGATGGGCACAGCTTTGTGGTCTAAGTCTTGTTTGCTCTGACAGTCTCGCAGCTGATTCTGTTGGACTCTTCCAGGGCCATTGTGAGTGTAAAGGATTCAAGTGCAGTGCTATCCTTCTGAGTACTATAAAAACCCTCAGACTGAAAGTGTTCTTGAACAGTCTTCTAATAGAATTTTCAACTTTATTTTCAGCTGGTTTGGAGCATAGCTACCCTGACAGACCTAGGATGTAGCAGCACAGGGAAATGAAGGCTGAAATAGGAGCAGGTTCTGCTAATCAGTATTGAGCTTGTGGAGATCTGAGGGCTGTGGAATATCCAGCAGAGCTGCAATGGAATGGATTGGATTGGTAGAGTGCAGCCAGGTGGGGTATTGGCTGTACACATCTGCATCACTTCTGCCTCCTAGTTACAGCAACTTCTGTCTCATAGCTTGAAAGTAAATTTTTAAGTTGAAAAATCAAGTTTTAAATTAGGATCTGGACAGGGTAGAAAAGGTAATGACTAATGATAGGGAAGTGTTGCCCTATAATTTGATCATCATAACTTACTTTAATGGCTGCCATGGTGGTTTTTCTATGTCAAGCTAAAACAATGAAGAGATTCAATGGCAGATGGATTATCAAAATGCTTTTGTCACTGTGCTTTGACTTCTAGAGATTTATGTTCGGATCTAAGCAAATGTGTTCTTTGTAGTTTGGAAGGGCCTAATGACAAAATGTGTCTTAGATTATTTTAAAGCACATATTGTGAGAACAGCTAGAGTGGAGCCCAAGCAGTTAGCTTTTGAAGCCAGAGGTTATAAATGAGAGAGGGGAAAAAAGGGAGAGTGTTTTGGAGTTTTGGGTTGTCTGTTGTTGTTGAAAGGGGGGAATTTAGAACAAAGCTTCAGGAAGAGCCAAGGATATAGGATATCAGCACTTAAGATTTATCCTTTTGTACTTGCTGCCTGAAAGCAGCACACTGAAACCAAACAGCACACTGCTGTCAGATGTGCTTTGGGTGAGCAGGGAGAGGAAGTTTTTCAGAGGTTCCACAGGCCAGAAGGAAGAAGGGAATGTCTGTTGTAAACTTTGAAAGCAAGAGGCTGAAACATATTCCAAGAGTATTTTGGAGCAGCAGTGCCAGTTTCAATATTTATGCAGTGTTTTATTAACTGATTCAAATATTGAATAGTGCCTGACCCTTGAATTTTTGGCTCCTTGCCTGACTGGCACCCCATGATGGGTATATTTACTTAGAAAACAGTCCTTTTTTTGTGGCAGCTGTTTTTCAGCACAGGAAATCAGGAAAGCTGGATTGTGATCCAATTTTTGTCATCATTTTCATGCTTGGCTTTGAGTTCAGGAAACACCTTCCCACACATACACTTCTTTACCTGAGTAATAACACTTGCATTTACCACTAGCTCTCACGAAATGGTGAGATTCTGTAAGGAAAGCTTGCATGGATGTTTTCTTTTTTATTCTTTCCTCAGACCTCCTTAGTACTGACAGTGTTCAAAAGCATTTAACTGGCCTTCACCTTCCCTCCCTCAGGTACTAGACCTTGTCAGAAAGAAAGTTTTCTCTCCATCAGTAGTTTCCTGGTTTGGCAGTGCTGAGAAGTACAGGCCTGGCGTGCTCCTGTGGAATACTGACTTGTCAGCAGAGCTGCTTTCCCCACCTGCAACAAGGCCAGGGCTGAAACCACCCTTTTAGTGTAAAGACACCTGCTAGTGATAGGTAGATGGTTGGACTTGATGATCTTAGAGGTCTCTTCCAAAATTCATGATTCTGTGTGTGTTTGTCACCAAGCTGGGCTGGAGCTCATCAGCTTCTCTGAGCTACAACTGTGCTAAGACTGCTGCTCTTGCTGCCCTGAGCTGAATCACAATGTTAGGGGATGGAAGTACCCTAGAAAGATCATCTAGTGCAACCCCCCTGCCACAGCAGGATCACCTAGACCAGCTCACACAGCAATGTGTCCAGGCAGCTCTGCAATGGCTCCAGACAAGGAGACTCCACAGCCTCCTGGGCAGCCTGCTCCAGTGCTCTGGCACCTGCACTGGAAAGAAGTTTCTCCTCAGGTTAATACTAAACCTNCCATCCTTTCCGGGGATGGAGGTGAGGCTGACTGGTCTGTAGTTACCTGGGTCATCTTTCTTGCTCTTTTTGAAGATTGGGATAACATTGGCCTTCCTCCAGTCCTCAGGCACCTCTTGCATTCTCCAAGACCCCTCAAAGATTATGGAGAGAGGCCTAGCAATGACCTCTGCCATCTCCCTCAGCACTCTTGGGTGCATCCCATCTGGACCCATGGACTTGTGGATGTCCAGTTTGCTCAACCGAGCTGGCATGGTGGCCATTTAAAAAGCCTTGAAGCTGGCAGCTGGTGAGAGTCCTTGTCTCAGTCAATATAGCTTCTGCCTGCTACTCAGTATAAACCTTTTCTGCAGCAGGATTTTGGCACATGAGGACTCTGACTTGAGCTGGGTTATCGAAGAAGTGCCTAATGTAGAGAGTGAGATGAAACAGGAAAACCTCCTGAGCAGAGGTCTAGCCTAGCCTCTTGCTGGATGAGTATCTGGCTGCTGAGCATGGATCATGTACCTGTGAACTGCTCTGTGCTCTGAGGACTTCTTACATTGGATATTAGGAAAAAATGTCTTCTCCAAAAGGATTGTCAAGACCTGTCCCAGGCTGCCCAGGGTAGTGCTGGCTTCACCATCCCTGGAGGGATTGAAAAGCCATGGAGATGTGGAGCTGAGGGACATGGTTTAGTGGTGACCTGGCAGTGCTGGTGAACAGTTGGACTTGATTATCTGAAAGGCCACTTCTAAACTCACCAGTTCTCTGATGGGTATTGCTGTTCCTTGGCAGCTAGACCTGCAGCATTGGGTCTTTCTGCAGAGCTGTGCCTTAGGGTGCAGATGACCTGACTTAATACCAGCAGAAAGTCTTTCCAGATTCCCAGCTCTGCTGTGTGCTTGTTTCTAGCTGAAACCCCAGGGATGTAGGGGAGTTTCAGCAAATAAATGGAAGGGATCTGTGGAGGGATTTGGGAAACAATCATTCTCTGTTTCCCTCTGTCTATTTGCAGACTTGGAGAAGCAAATGGAGAATTGCCTTGGCTTGTTTACCCAAGCTATTACCCTGGCTTGACTGTTCCATGATGAAGTTCCATCTCAGGACTGAGCTTACTAAGCTGTGGAGAGAAAAATGATCAATTGGATTGGTTTTGTCCTTCTGTTCTTACATTCAGATTTCATAGGATTGGATCAATGACTGCCACCATTTATTCCCCCCCCCCAGGAATACAGCCTTATCCTGAATCTTTCTGAGGCCATACCCTGCTGCTCCAAGCCTCCATGAACCTTGGGGTTTTTCCACTGCTCAGACCTACAGCAGTGGCTCAGTGTTCTGCCCATGGCTCAGGATGGGAAGCCAGAGTTAACTAAATGAACAGCACTTGTTCTGTTGCAGAGCAGTGCTGCCTGATGCTCACCCTTTCCAAAGGGGGTTCAAAGCTCCCCCTCTGCAGAGCTTGCTTTTGGCTTCATTTGGCCACATTGAGAGGGGACATCCAGGACTGATACTGTGCTGGCAATTAAAAGCTATCAGTTGGATTAAGCCCTGAATGTTAGGCTGCTTTGATGCAATTCTGCTTTGTTTTCTTTGGACTGAGTTGCTTTTTGGAGATAAAATTGGAACCAGGCTCCTAATCTGCACTTGCTTGGAGCTTAGCTGTTGGACGTTTCTTTATTTTGCTGTTCTTACCTCTTGACCTGCTTGATTAATTTTGGGTCTGAACTTCTGTCCTTTTTAGTCCTGACTTTGCTGCCCTGTCAGGACACAGTTGAAAAGGAAATCCAGAGGACCAGTTAGGTCTAGGCTTTAAGATAAATGTTTGATGACTGTGAAATAAGAAATGAAGTACATATTCCTTCAAGACTCTCTTCTTTTTATATATATATATATATATTATTTAGAGCTGAGCTTGACAAAGGCTGAGGCCAGAGGCAGTTATAAAGGGTGCATTGTATTTTTACTGTAATACTGAAGTATTGATTGTTGACTTATTGGTAGGCTTAATGCACAACCATTTCCTTAGGTAGTGTTTGAATGTCCATTAAAACATTGGCTTGGTGCCAGAATGTTCAACTCTTGCATTTTATAATCTGATTTGGCTATCCAAAGGTACTAATGTGGTTTAGATTTTAAAAGAAAGATAAATAGGCCAGTCTTGAGTTTCCTTGCTGGTTTGTGTTTGTTAACCTCTACAGACTGAAATGAGCATCTGAGGCAGGACACCTTGAGAAGATGATGGAGGCAGGCAGGCAGGAATCCTGATGTCTTGAGATTTGTGCCTCTTAAAATTCTTTCTTTTATCTTTGAGATGCCCAGTGCTTGTTGATCTGCTGACAGGCATTTGGGGGGTGTAGAGTAGTATTACTCTCAGTTATGATTTTAAAACTAGTCGTTGTTTTTGCTAGAGAAATGTGTCTGTATTGCTTCCGAACTGTGGTGCACCCCAGTAGAACTGCCCATAAAACATACCTGTGATAGCTTGTGATTCTTCTCAGATGGGAGACCATGGAATCAGTAAGGTGGGAAAAGACCTCTAGATCTAGTCCAACTATTAACCTAACTCTGCCAAGTCACCACTAAACCTATGTCCCTCAGCACCACATCTCCATGGCTTTTCAATCTCTCCAGGGATGGTGACTCCAGCACTGCCCTGGGCAGCCTGGGCCAGGCCTTGACAACCCTTTTGGGGAAGACATTTTTCCTAATTGCAACCTAAACATCCCCTAGCACAACTTGAGGCTGTTTCCTCTTCTCCTATCACTCATTACCTGAGAGAAGAGACCAACTCCCACCTGGCTCCAACTTCCTTTCAGGGAGTTACAGAGAATGAGGTCTCCCATGAGTCTCCTCTTCTCCAGACTAACCAACCCCAGTTCCCTCAGCTGCTCCTCACACCACTTGTGCTCTAGATCCCTCACTAGCTTTGTTGCCTTTCTCTGGGTATGCTCCAAAGAGATGGAGCTTGCTCTTTTCCCTGCAGCACCATCAATCCATGCCCAGCTCCTGGGATGCTTCCCTATGTTGTTTAATGGAATGTCTTCTCCTTGGGCACTTCTGCTCTACTCTCAGGGCCATGCTGGAAACAGGAGAGCTTTCCAGCTTGTAGGAGAGACTGCTTCAGGTTTGGAAGAGATGTATATGCAGTATGTTCTTGGTCTTGTAGAGGAACAAGATGTGTACAAAGCAGCTGTCCTAGTCAGTGGTGGCTTGCTTCTGTTCTGGTAGATGGGTGGAAACTGAACTTGCTAGGAATCACTCGTCACTGTGGTGAGCCAGCAGCTATCCCAAGCTCTTCCTTTTGACTTGCTCTCTGTAACAGGTACCCAGTACTCCTTCAGGTACTTCTCAAGTTGTTCTGTCTGCCATCTGTCTGTCCTCTTCTGGTTCCCCTGTAAAGAAACACAAGAAAGGGGTTCACTTGGCTTTAGGTTCTGCATGTCTCTAGCTCTGGGTGGTGCGCCCATGAACACACTTTTGGTGGCAGTGACATTGTTTTGGTGATTTTGTTCTATCTATTGCTGTTTGGTTCATGCTGCCATGAAGGACAGTCTACATAAAGCCTAAATACTTCATTAGAGGTCAAGTACTGGGAATTAAAGGAGACTGTGAAACAGCTTTCTGCTCTACCAAATGCAAGGGGAAAACACATGGCAACACGTGAGGAGCCAAGAGTTTGCCTTCTGGCTTCTGTCCTGAGTGTAATTCAATCTTCCTCATTGGGACTTACAGCCAAGACTTGCTGCAGTCCTTTTCCTTTCAGCTTTCCATTAAATAATCAGATTTTTGTAAGGTAGGATTGCTGCCTCTTAGTCTGCCTTTTTAAAATAAATCACTATGGGGTTTTTTTGCAACAAAAAAAGATGGTTTTCTTTCCTTGGGAAGCAGTAGCAGTTGCTCCATCACTGAAGCAAATGCTACTGTGAGTGGTACAATTACTCAGAGGAAGGTGGGTGCTGTATTTACATTCAAACCAATTGGGTTTTTTTCCTGCCATGGAAGATCTGGGACTTGATGGTTTTCCCCACCCATCTGACCTTCTTTCTTCCCCTCTAGTCTGCCACATCTGATTGTGTTCAGAGGCAGCCATGGGCAGTTTCCAGCTGTCTTTCCAAAACACACAAAGATGCTGGAGCAAAACTTGTAGATGTTTGGTTTTACTCCTTCCTCTGCAGTTCATGTCCATTCAATTGCTGTGTTTGGTCTGTGGAATTTTATGGTGACTTGTAAATATTTGGAGTTTGGGTGACAGATGATGAAGCCATTTGGAAATGAGTCTCTTCTCTTTGATACCAAGTGAGAAAGAGAATCTAACAAGCTACTTTGGATTTTCACCTCATCTTTGTGTGGAGTCCAACACAATTGCACTTCCCATGGACATGGCCTAGTCCCTGTTCCCTCAACCTAATCAGGGTTTAGCCTTAAAAGGTGGGGGAAAAAAAGGGATGTTACCTTATAGCAATTTAATTCACACTGTAGCAATAACTATTTATAGACTTTAAATAATTGCAATGCCAATTTAAGTTGCCCTGTTCCACTTTTTTAGATACTAGCAATTGCAAGAGATGATAAACTCTCTCTCTGCAGGAGGGTGAATTAATAGGTGTCCCAGTAGGCCTGGAAGGGGCATGATTTGATTGCATTCCTCAAATGCTTAATACCCAAGGCTCTCAAATTAGATAGCAAAGAGAATCTGTTGAAAGAATGTGTGGACTTGCAAGAAAGGCCCTTGCTGATAATGGAGAACCCTAGGGAAAAGGCATTTTGGGTAGTATTAAACCTCAACAGCTAGAAGATCTTGTTTGGAGCAAGTATTAATAAAGTCTTCTTAAAGAATATATTTAATTTCCTTTTTAATCTTTGCCTCCAGCATGTCCTTACTGCCAGTAAATATACACAGGAATTAATGCTACTTGCAAGTTCAGTAATAGTACATGAGTAATATCTTACATCATAATTGATTAGCCACTGATCTTTTGATATAAAAACGTGCGTGGATGTTTTGTCATCACCATGCTGCTGAAACTGCTGCTCCACAGGGAAGTGTTTGCTTAATGGATATTATGTGGAGAGTGGTTTGACCCAGACTCCAAGTAAATATATCTGCAGCCTGTGTTCTTGTGCCTAAGAACAGTGAGAAGGACATAGTGTGTCTCTGTATTCTCCAGCATGGTGCAGTAGTAGAGCTATGATTCCTTGTGAAGATGGATGGGAGATGTGTAATCTTTGCTTGATGGCCAAAATTAAGGCAGCTGCATTACTGGCTGTACCTCCTTGTGTTTTACTACTACCCATTAGTGAAATGTATGTTTGGGCATCCTGTCTGCCTGCTTTGGGTTTCTTCTGGAAGGATCTTGTGCAGTAAGGCATCCCATAATGTATGTGTCTGAGGCTGCTGTGCTGCAAGATCTCTAGTGATGATTGGAGCCTCTTCTGATCAGTGTCAGGGCAAAGGATAAATGCTGTTTGCTGCATGTAGTGTTCATGAACATGGAAGCAATATGACATTAATGAATCAGCAAAGTAATTTGACAGGAAAATTGACCAAATCATAGAATCCTAGAATGGTTAGGGTTGGAAGGGACCTCTGGAGCTCATCTAGTCGAACCCCCCTGCAGTGGGCAGGGACATCCCCAACTAGAGCAGCTTGCCCAGAGCCCTGGCAAGCCTCACCTGGAATGCCTCCAGGGATGGCAACTCAACCACCTCCCTGGGCAACCTGGGCCAGTGTTCCACCACCCTCGTGGGGAGGAACTTCTTTCTAATGTCCAGTTTAAATCTACTCCTCTCCAATTTAAAACCATTGCCCCTTGTCCTTTCACTGCAGGCCTTTGCAAACAGGCCCTCTGCAGCCTGCTTGGAAGTTCCCTTTAGGTACTGGAAAGTCACTAGTAGGTCCCCCCAAAGCCTTCTCTTCTCCAGGCTGAACAATGCCAGCTCCCTCAGCCTGTCCTCATAGCAGAGGTGTTCCAGCCCCTGAGCATTCTCGTGGCCTCCTCTGCACCTGCTCCATCAGCTCCATGTCCTTTGTGTGTTGAGGGCTCCAGAACTGGACCCAGTATTGCAGAGGAGGTGTGAGCAGAGCAGAGTGCAGTGGCAGAATCACCTCTCTGGCTCTGCTGGCCACGCTTCTCTTGCTGCAGCCCAGGATGCCATTGTGCTTCTGGGCTGCCAGCGTGCACTGTTTGCTCATGGCCAGCTTCTCAGCCACCAGCACCCCAAGTCCTTTTCTGCAGGGCTGCTCTCCATCATCTCATCCCCCAGCCTGGATTGTTAGTGGGGATTGTTCTGACCCAGGTGTGGGGCCCTGCACTTGGTTCTTGTTGAAGCTCAAATAATGCCCTTGAAGTCTGTGGAGTGTGGTCTTGATGCTCATTTATAGACACCAAGTAGATATCTTCAAGGGCAGTAGCTGATTCTACAGCTCCAGCCTCAAGCAGGGGAGCACACTAAGGTAGGGAGTCACAGGAAAAAAAGAACTTGCCTGTTTTGAGCAAACAGCAGTACAGCCTTCACTCTTCTGCAGTGACTGGGGACAGGTACTTGGTCTCTGGTTAGCCACCAAAGCTCTGGCTCTTCCTGCAGGGCTGGGACAGAAAGCAAGTTGTGTGTCACTTTCTGCAGTGAACCTGCACTTGAGCAGGAGCTGAAAGAAGATTAATAAGATGTTTTTGTTGAAACTGCTAATCAGTCTTTGGATGCTGTAGTCTTGGCCACTACTAGTTCATGCTTTAACTAATGACCTCTATTTGAAAGTCACTTTGGCCTTCTCAGAGTCAGCCTCCATCCCTTCCTGGGAGTCTCTTCATCTGTACACTGGAGAGGTTGTTCTTTTTTGTGACAGACTAATCCCTGTTTTGTATGGCTATGCACATTGTGTTCAATGAGAGCTCTGGATGCTGTCCTCACTCACCCTGAATGAGTCCTTGCTTCTTCTCTGACCCTTTGGAATTCAATTTTGGAGGGCTCGCTCTGTTGGACAAATAAGAAGGTGGTGGGGAAGGTCTCCTACTCTGCAGTCTGTTTCCAAATCTCTACCAAATTATGTTCTTGAGTTTGACCTTTCTTCCAGACACTTGCTTCTGCTAGAAGTGTGCCTAATCTGACTTGAAGACATGCAGCATTGTCCTTCCTTCATGATCTTGATTGGAGCTCTAAGATTCGCTCCCTCCTCATTTTTTTTTCCTTTTAGCTCTTCCCATCTGCTAATTATCTCAGTCCTCACCACTGTCTCTGCAAAGAATTACTGGGTGCTAACTTGGAAGCAAGGTGATGTAAGGATTTCTCAGCATAAAAAGGATAGAGGTCTCCAGGTGGAGGAGCATTGGGAATGGGGAAAGGCATGTGAACACAAAAGGAAATCCCTTCAGTCTTCTAGTTCTGCTATTGCAGGTGAAACCTCTGTAGCTTTAAGAGGTGGTGTGTTTTGGAAGGGATTTAAGGGCAGGGTAAGCTGTTCATGCCTTCAACACTTTGAGGGGGTCTACTGGAAGCTGTATCATAGAATCATAGAACAGTTACAGCTGGAAGAGACCTTGAAGATCATCGAGTCCAGCCTTTTTCCTAGCCCTATCACCCCACTAAATGATGCTCCCCAACACAACATCCAGCCGTCTCTTAAACACCTGCAGGGACAGTGACTCAACCACCTCCCTGGGCAGCCTGTTCCAATGGCTGACAACCCTTTCAGTAAAGAAATTCTTCCTAATATCTAACCTGAACCTCCCCAGTGCAGTTTCCATCCATTTCCCCTTGTCCTATCACTCTCTACCAGGGAGAACAGACCAATTCCTGCCTCCCTACAACCTCCCCTCAGGTAGTTATAGAGAGCAATGAGGTCTCCCCTCAGTCTCCTCTTTTCCAGGCTAAACAGGCCCAGATCCCTCAGTCTTTCCTCATCAGGCTTATGCTCTAAGCCCTTTACCAGCTTGGTAGCCCGCCTCTGTACTCTCTCCAGCACCTCAATGTCCCTCTTGTAGTGAGGGGCCCAAAACTGGACACAGTACTCAAGGTGAGGCCTCTCAGTATTGTCTGATGTGAGATGACAAAGCAAGGAGAGTCAGGGAGAGAAACTCCAAATGACTTGATTCAGTCCACAAAGGACAGATTTTTGTTTGTCTTCCAGTTCTCAGTCCTGCATAGGAATGGTTCTGGGAGGAGACTTAGTGTTAACCCATTTTTTAATATTTACAGCTTCTTAATCATTATAGTGATGGGGATAATAATAATAATAAACCATTAACCAAGCAGGCACAGCCAGCACTTGTTCTGTGTGAGGAGTCTGAGCCAGGGCTGGAGGAATCTCCATCCCCAGTTAGTTGTTGGCTGTTCACTGATCCTCTTGAACACTGTTTTCACTCTCCTAGGAAAGGAAGAGAACAAACAACGTGGCAGATGTTGGTCATGTCACTTAATTCAGGACTGGAAGGCGCTTGGATATTAGTGTAATGAGCACAGTATAAAGACTTGAATGGAGTAGACCTGACTTCTTATTAAGCCTACTGAGATGCCAGTACTGATTTCAGGGGTTCACTTCATGAACTGAATGAGATTGTCAGTTCCCCCTGGATAACATCCCTTCTTTCTGTGGTGTCAACTGCTCCACTCAGCTTGGTGTCATCTGCAAACTTGCTGAGGGGGCACTTAATCCCATGGTGTAGTTGATAAAGATACTGAAGAGCCAAGACAACCCTGAGGGACACTTGTCACCAGTCTCTACCTGCATATGGAGCCATTGACTGCAACTCTCTGGCTGCATCCAGCCAATTTCTTGCCCTCCAAATAGCCCCATCCTTCAAATCCACATCTTTCCAATTTAGAAATAAGGATGTCACTCTTCTTGCAGTGATGCAAGTCCACCTATAATTGCTGTAATGCAGGAGGGAAAGCAGAGCTTTTTTCCCCTCTTATTATTCCCATTTAATAATATAACCCTGAAGAAACAAAGCTTGAAGCACAGAATTGTTTCTGCTTTCGTGTTTGTCTGTGTGTGCCTGCCTGTGTGATGCCTTTTGGGCTTTGTGTGATGGATAATCTGGAGACATTTTGTGAGAAGCAGAGCACTGATAATTGCATTCTGGTTAATCATCATAGCAGGGTCATGATTGCTGCTAGCTGATGCTCTGTGTCTTCCTCTAGAGTTAATAATTCATTGCTGGACTGTGTCAAAGCATGCTCTTGAGTCAGAGCACAGGTCCCTCTGGATTGCGGGCAGCAGTAGGAATGGGAAGAGAAGGGCTTAGTGTTTGACAGCTGTTAACTTGGTGTGAGCCCCTTGGCAGCACTGGGTTAGCTTCCTTGTGGTTGGGAATCTGAGGGACAGGGCAATTCAGCTGCTTGTGAAATTGGGTTAAACTCAGTATCTAGACAGAAGAATAGTGAGATGATGTGGCTAGCATTGACCATAGTCTGTGGGGTTGAGAGGACCTTGTCTGCCATGATGCTGAGGCTCCAGTTTGATCTGAGAGCTGTTTTACTCTGGAGCCGAGCTGCTTCTCAAAGCACAGTGCCTTACCTCCCAGGGAGAGAGTCTGCTTTTACCACGGAGGGCTGGATTTGCTCCTGTCAGCACTCCCAGTCATCTGCCAGAGGGATTGATGTGCAGGGCTTGCCTATACAAAAGGGGCTAGCATTCTCAATTAAAAATTAACACCTTCTCTGCATAATTACAGACTTAGAGTACACACTAATGCGCTACCAAAAAAAAAAAGGGGGGGGCTTTCCAGGCAGAGTTAATGGCCCAAAAGCAGATCCATCACTTCCCCTCCCCTTTCCTTTTAAATCAGCGTTGGCATGTTTAAAACACTCCTCCAATTCTGCCGCAAAAGAGCTGTTTGGCTTCCAGTTGTGTTTTTTTTTTACTTTGGTGGGGTTTTTTTTTAGAGGTGATTCTTTTTCAGGCCAGAGATGGAAAGCAGTTTGCATGTTCTTGGCACATGATAATTTCGACAATAATCTGCTAGTAGATATTGAACAATGGCTCTGGGTAAATGGACACTTGTTGCTCTCTGTTGAAACGATTACATCTCAATTAGCACTCGGTGGTGAGAGTGTGGGTAATACCCTCAGTCCTTTGTTCAAAAGCCTCTAATTAAAACTGGTTCCTGCTCTCCCCTCTTCGGATAAATATGGACAGGAGGTGGTTTAGTGACACTCTGTCAAACTGCCCAATTGAGTGCAAGTTCTCCATTCATCCAGACAAATGATACCCTTAATTGGGGTGTGGGCTGCGGAGGGCAGGAGCAGCGCTGCCAGCGCTGATGCTAATCCTCTCCACTCTGCTGGGCTACCCCTGCTTCTGCCCTACTTGCGACCATCACTCTGCTGCATAGGAGTTGTGGTTCTTTCCCTTGGCACACAAGGCAGTGCTGTCCGGGGTGGTTCCCACTCTCTGCAAGTTTAGCCCCCAAAAGTTGTGTTGAAACTTGTCTCTTTTGTACTAAGCCAGCAACTCCCAGTCTGAGTGAGTTGGTGGTTTCCCCCTGCTTTCTGTGATAATGATACTAGAAGTTACTGGAGCTCGTTGCTTTCAAGTTCTAGTTTTTGTTTTGATTCTGGATAACTTATTTTGTTTTAGTCCGTGAAGGTTAGCACTTTGCCACAAAGCCCAAATTCCCTGCTATGTAGGCCAGTAGCACATGAATACATTCAGCCCATCTGACTCTTTCTCTGTGCTTTTTCCACATGAATATAACTGTACTGATGTGGAAGTGTAGATTTTCTTTCTCTCTTCTTCCCCACAACCTGCTTGAATCAGACTCCTGAACTCCCCAGCTCTTTCTGCATCTCTCAGAAGGGAAAGGATGAGTGTGCAGAGCTGGAACAGAGGCAGCATGCTGGGTGTGCCAGCCTGCCTTCCTTCTGAAGAGCCCTAGCGAGTCATTCATGCTGGATCATCACCCTGCCAACCTTGCAGGGAGAAAGGGAGCTAATGCTTGGAGGCACTCTCCAGACCCAGTATGACAGTGCAGTATTTGCTGCTGCTACAGTGCTGGGTTAAGCAGAGAAGAAAAGATTTTCGTGAAGGAGCCACCAATTGCTGTTTTAACTCACTCCCAGTGATCTCTGACTTTTGCTGGCTAATGCTCACCTGTGCTAGTAAATGTAACAGTTATAGGACTTCAAAAAGGAGCTGATATAGGAGAGCAGATCAGGGATGCTGTTTGTAGTCCTCCCCTTACCCCTACTCAGTGTAAGACTGTGAAAGAAATGGAGAGATGTTGCAGCAGGCTAGCATGGTTTAGGAATTTTCCTTGAATTTAAGGTAGGGGTGATAGCATCACTGATTTTTGTTGTTAGAGAAGGACTCTCCTTCACTCCAGAGATGCAGCTGTACCTAAGAGGGAAGGAGGTCATTGTGAACACCCAGAGATAGGGAGAGGAAGCTATCTTGATGCAGAGGAGGAGATGTGTATTCCAGCAGCTCCTGCCTGATCTTTGCATCGTCATTCTCTTAGGGATGGGATGCTTTCTACTCAGAAGGAAAACTTTTTAAGGTTTTCCTTAGCTGTGGCCCAGCAGCCTGGAGCAGGAGTTGTCTCCCTTCTCCTCCTGCAGCAGTAATTGATACATGAGCTGACTGCACCCTCCACTAAACTGATTGCTAGTGAAACAGCAAGCAGTGCAGACATCTTAGCTGGTTTACCACACAGAGCTATTTGCACTTACAGCCATTTGGGCTGAGCAGCTTCTTTCATATCCCTCAAAGCTGCTTCTTTAAGAGATCCATAGGTAAGGAGAGACAGCACTGTGCTGAGCCTTACTGGGAAAGCTTTCCCTGCTGTAACCTTGTGAGTTGGCAGTGCAATATGTAAACCAGAATATATGTATTTAAGCTGTGCTGCTCTGTAATGCTTAGCTCTGCAGTGGGGAGTAGCTTCTGCAGTAACATTACATGGCCAGAAAATAACAGAGAATGTCTGGCGATTAAAAGCAGCATCTCTAAAGTTATGGCTAGAAGCTTTGGAGGGATCATTATGCTCCTGAAATCCCTGACCAGGCTACAGTGCTGCCTGTCCTTTCCAACTACCTTTACTTGCTTTAAGGTTTGGCTAGGAAGCAGAAGCTCTATGTGTCCTCTGTGCTCCTGCCTCTGCACCACCAGTGGGGTTATGCAAACTGGAGGTAAGCAGGGGGAGAAGGCATCCAAAAAAAGGAGCAGTGTGTGCGAGGGGAGCAGCGAGTTAGCGAGGCGAGTCTGGCTGCAAGGATGCTGCCAGGCATCAATGCTCAGCAATGCAGGAGGAATGCCAGAGTTAAATTATCCCTGCAAATGCCTCTGCTCTTCCTCTCCCAAAAGGAGCTTTGCTTCCTCTCTTGGGTGTAGCTGGTGGTGATCAATGGTTTTCCCTGCAATGCAACTGACTGCGGTTTTCCTCTGTGAACATGGGTGGGTGTGGACCTGTCTTCTCCACTCCTGAGGCTCCTGGTGCCAGGATTCAGATAGTGCAGTGTTCATATGGTCACAAGCAGGGAGAGGGTTTGGGGAAAATCACCCTTAGGATCAAGTTTGCTAGTTTCCAAGCTAAAATACATTGTATTTAAGAAACCACTCAGCTACTCGTGAAGCTAAGCCCAAGTCACGGAGCACCTTCTACAAACATAACCCTGTTAGAAGGAATTACTCCCAAACTGGAGAATATGATGCTAATTAAGAGACTCACTTTCTTCCTCTCTCCATAAAATATCCTGCACCATTTTTCCTGACACTTTGTGTCCAACTGATCCCCCTGCAGTGCTGGTTTAATTAAAACAGAAGTGGCAATAATGAATTGGTGGCACTGGTGGTGATTCTGCAGACATGTCAATGTTAATGCGCAGTCAAATGCTCTCCTGATAGCTTTCTGTGCTCCAGTAAATTAAACCTAGGCATCCTAAGCCTGGATATTTTTATGGATGTGTTTGCTAATATAAGAGGTGCGTTTGGGAAGCAGAATTCTTGATATCAGGGCTGTCCTGGGATTTAAAAAGCAACACCTTGGAATTTGGGAGTGTCAGCAGCAGTTTGCAGAGGGACAGGAGTTATCTTGGCACCAGGGGTTAAATGTGACCCGTGGCAGATAGTGTTAACACTCCCACACTTGGTGAAATGCTGCTTCATGGGTGTATTAGCAAATGCATTCCTGATTTCTTTGGTGCTTCTAATGTATTTATTTTCTCTTTAAGCTGGGGGTGGTCTTTCTCGATTCTTCTCTGGCTTTTCTGCACTGTAATGATGGCACCATCACCTGACTGCTGGAATACACTGGCCTGACTTTAATCACAGGGTGACTGGCTCTTTGCATGGTTTCATCTCTGCTCTGTTCCATCCCCTCTCCTAATTGCACCATTTGCTTGCAGCATTGTTTTTTCTGTTGGTGACAACAGAAGGCACACGTTGGGGTTTTATAGAACCTTATACTTTGACGTTTAGAGAACAGGGGAAGAAGTGGCACCTTGCAAATGAAATCCTCTTTATTTGTAAACAGCATATTTTCACGTGCAGTCCTTTGAAAGCCAGTGTTATATCTAAAACCAGGTTTGTAAGTCCTCTAGAGCAGTAGTAGTTGTTAGGGCAAGGCTGGGTTAATAGCAGGGCTGTGTTTCTGTAGTGCTGACAGTTTCACTGAGGTATATATGCTTACAATTAACTAACCACTTTGAGCAATGTTTAATGTAAAGAGTATATTTTAACTGCTGAATGACCAAACCCAGCAAAACAATAGAGAATCCAAGCTCTTCTTGAAAGAACATTGACACCAATTAATAGGCAGTGAGATTTTCTGCCTTGTCCAAGTTGTTTCGACAGCTCCGTGGGGCTAAAATGGCAGAAGCGTTCTGTGGCTGTGGAAGAATCAAACTCCCATTTATTTCAGCCTCATGGTATGTGCAAATTCATGCAGCTCAGTTAAGGGAATAGCTTCCCAACTGGTGTTCCAATCTGGGGCTGGAGTGCTGCATCACAATGCAGCAAATGCATTTTCCACATTAACCAAACATGACAGCTGAAACGATTATTAACCATGCAATATGTCGGAAGTCATCAAAAATTCACATCAGAGTAATTGCAGAGGCTCAGGGAGGGGAAAAAAAGAGGAGCATCTCTCTCTCTCTCTTCTTGCCTGCCTGCTGCCTCACCCCCTCCTAATTCTTACATGGTACAGTCCGTTAACAATAAAATATCCTTCTGTAACCTATAAACTGTTACTCCCATCAGTTACTGCTTTCAGACTGATGCTTTCCCTAGAATTTGAATAAAGCACCACTGGAAAAAAGAAGTAGATATCTCTAGGTGCTTTGCAGGCAGTGGTGTTCAGCTGTGGAAAGCAGCTGCTTTCTTATTGTCTTGCTGGACTCTTGACTGTCTCAGCCATTTCAGGACTTGCAGGTTTGATTTATATATATATAATGTATTTTAATTATTTTTTTTAAAGCTAAGAAAACTTGAGTGATAATAGAGAAAGCTAGAGCTGTGTAAGCCTAACTACCAGGCGGCTGGCAGGGGGCAGTTAGAGGCAGCATTGACAGGTTTGTAACTCCCTCAGTGCTGAGATCTACAGGTAGGAATGTATCTTTTTAAAAATAGAGGAAAACTAGGAGGGGAAAAGCTTTGTTTTGCTAAGAGTTTTCCTTCAGGTGTTATCTGTGATGGTTTGTCTTTGTGCTGGTGCTGCAGGTTGTTTCGGTTGGTAGGTGAGTAGTGAAAGGGAACAGGTGGGTAGTTTGGGAGAAATGCTCCTTTCCTCACGGAGAAGCAAGCTGAAGGTCTGTGCCTTTCCCTTCTGCTAGCCCTCTTTGCTAGAGGAGCTGTTGGGTGGGGCAGTCCAGTGGCTGCTTTGGGGTTCACTTGCATTGCCTTCTCACAGACCCTCTTGACATTGCTGACTTGGCTTTGCATTTCAGCAGGAATAACAGGAGGGGAACTTTCTGGTTGCCTTTATTCCTCTTTTCTCTTCCTTCGGCTGTGAAATGTCTAGGGAAGTATTTTAAACAAAGATGCTACTTGACGATTTGATTTTCTTCCTTAGGTTTTCATTGTGGTTGTAAGATATTGGGTCCACTCTGTTTCCTCTCTTCCTACAGATGCACTTTTGATTTATTTAGAAGACACCCCAAACTTTCTTTGATTTTTATTTTGAAGTAAGGATTTCAAATGTGGGTGAAAAGGAGATAGAAAATGTTTTTACTTTCTTTCCCAAAGTAAGCAAAGACACTTGGGGGATTTGCTTTTTTTCTTGTTTAGTTTCTTAAATGGGGTGGTGAAGTATATTTGCTTAGTCAACTGGAGTTTGCAGCCTAGACCCCACCTCTCTTTCAAGTGAATAGGATATGTTCCAAAAGGGGTTAAGCCAGGAAAATCACAGTAAAAGGAAGCAGTCAGGGAATTAACATTGGTATCAGTGTGGTGGCTGTGACTAGCTGGATGTGGTGGCAGCTGATTTAATCCTTTCCGATCTAGGGACTTGGAGGCTGCATGCAAACTGGAAGCTCTGCCTGCCTTTGGTCTGGGGACAGAAGTACAGGGTGGGTTGGTTGTTCTTTCAGTTCTGTCTGTGTCTGGAGAAAAGCAGAGGTGTTCTGGGCTCTTGCAGCAGAGAAGGACTTGCCTCCTTTGGGGCTTCCTCCCCAAATATTAAGGTGCGTCTGTGCCACCTTCTGCGTTCTTCCCATTGTCAACCGAGCAATGCTCGGAAGGGGAGAGGTGGGAACAGTAGCACAGCATGCCCCAAAAGTTGCTTCTTTTCAAGCAGATGATACCTGTGCCGAGGGAGGGTCTGACCACAAAACCACCTCAGTATGAACTGAAGGAAAAGACAATGAAATGTGTGGTTTGCATGTGTGAGAAGATGGAGGAAGCCATCTCCACTGACCCTGTCTGGGAGACGGCTCAGTTAGCCTCACACTTGGTACAGTGTGGCAAATTCTTTTCCTTTGTCTGAAGTGGGTGGGAGCCAGTTCAACTCAGCTCCAGAAATTAATGTATGGAAAAATGAGGGAGCCACCCTAGTGAATAATTAACTGTAGGTCTCTTCTAGCAGCCTTTTCCCTGATATCAGTTGGCAGCATCTGGCCCTGGCATTTCATTTACATGGAAGTCGCCTTGTTTAATGCGAGGCGCAGAGAAAGGCTCCCACTGCTCGAGAGTTCCTTGGTGAGGGTGGAGTACAGCCCGAGGAAGAAAATGGAAACCTTTTGTCTCTGGTGTATCCTCAGCACATTGGTCTCATGCCCCAAGTCTGGAAAGTTGAAACCTCAGCTTTATTGCACAATGGGAGAAATAAGCTGGAAAAAAGATCAAGTGTTTATTAGAACATCTTGTTTTAATCGGATTTTTAGACCTGTTTTCTCTCTGAGCTTTGTGATGCCTAACATATTTTAAAATATACATTGCATAATTATAACAGACACATTCCAGACTTCTGGTTTGATTTTAATGAGCTGTAATTAATAATTCATAGGTAATTTAAATAATTAACTCGGTGAAATGTATCAGTAATGTAGTAAGGAAACACTATTTCGAGAGACCCCAGCGTGTTCAAATAGAGGATTTAAAGCTACCAGGACATCTCTGAACTCCAAATTGCTTGCTTTCACTGCCAGTAAAATATTTATATTTATTCCAAGGGCCAGGCTGCTGCGTTGAAAATGCCTGTTAGGTGAACAAAGTAGCTATGATTTATTTACAAATACCTAGCAGGAATGGGCTGGCTGATTTGGGCTTTTTCTAACTCAGGTGAATGATTTTGCTAAATCATCTCCTGTTATTTAAGAGGTCTGAACTTCAGATTGGCTTGTTTTCTTGAAATTCTAGTGTGGATTTAAAAAATGCTTATATTCTTCATACAAGAAAATTGACTCTTTGTAGCTTAGCCAGCTGCTATCACTGAAATCAAGTAGATTGAACTTTGGGAAGGTTTTCTTTCCCCAGATGGGTTTTTCTGGGAGACTTCAAATTGTGGTGGAAATGTTCTGAGAAGCCCCATTGTGGAGGTAGGACACTAAGGCAAAACCACCTATGCTGGGCATAGGGATTTGCATCCTGGTTTAACTTGGTTCTCACGTTTGCAGTGCTGACAGGATTTTGATGTCCCTGAACCAGGCGTTGTCCCTTCGAGGCAGCGAGCGTTTGCTGCATGCATCACTTTGTGTCTGAAATACAGATGGAGGCTAGAAGGGTTTTGCTTGGCTGTTTTTTGGTTTGGGTATCTTTTTTTTTACCAAAGCAGAAAGACACCTAGTGCTCCTGAGGAACATTCAGGAAGGCAATATGCAGGTTTTCAGCTGTGGGATGGGGGCACAGCAGCTGAAATCTTTCTGCTTGAGTCGGCCTGAGAGTGTCAGGCTCAGCACTGCCAGGCTCGCTGCTTGCATCCTGAGGAGGTAAAGAGAAGCAATTCTTTTCCTTACTGTTTTTATGCATCTGAAATTGTGAAGGAAGAGATGTGCAGATACCAAGAATGTTTTGGCTTTCAAAAAAAAAAGCCTGAGACTATCACCATTTCTCCCAAACAGCAAGGTTAGATGCTCCCAGGCAGGCAGGAGGATAAAGCACTTAGAGGAATGAGGGAGACCAAAGGATTGCACTCCAATTTGCAGAAGTAGGGTGTTAATGACTGGCAGGTTTCTTTAATAATGTGTCCTCCTTGCTGGTTTTCCATTGCCAATGTGCCCTTTCAGCCTGGGCAGTACTTCACTGTCTGCTAGGGCTAGCAGTTTGGTTTTCCAGTGGGATCCTGAGAAGGGAATTCTCTGCCACCCAGGTTCAGTGAGTTATTGGATCTGCTGATCTGTGGTGCTAACAGACAATTAGCCCAGTGACAGACGCTGCAAGCTTGTTGGGTTTCCTCCTTTATGCCTTTTTCTCTTCCAACTACTCCTTCCTTAGCTAGTGTGGTATTCAGGGAGAAGCCTCTCCTCCTGTAATGGGGCTGGACACTCCCAGTGCTGACAGATTTCCAGGGGCTCAGCTTACACCGTGTCAGGAGACTCCTCACCAGGGTAGGAAATTGAGGTGTGGTCCGCGACGGCAACTGTGTGCCTCGTCCATACCCCTGCCACCTGAGGACTCCACACAGGCAGAAATTCAGGGTATGGGTTTTTATTTGGCCCTACTGCTTGAGCATGGCTTCCCTCTTTGAGGGAGAAGGACCCACAGCTACTCCTGGAAGAAACTGTGGAGTAACCACGCTGCTAAGATGGCAGCGAAAGGAAGGAGAAAATGGCGTCATCAGGGAAATGAGTCTGGGTGGCTTGATGGGAGAGCTGCAAGCATCTCTGCAGCAAGAGCTATTGCATTACAGGCTTATGTTAGGACTCTGCAAGGAATTTAAGTCCTTGAAATCTAAGGGGTTTTTCCCTCAGGAGTCCCTTAAAAAGCCTGATAGCAGACAGGTGGATATCCTTTCTTATTCCAGTCGATGAGCAGAAATTCTCTGGGTTTGCATGCGCTAAATATTTTTCATGTAACATTACATTGTGGATCTCAAGCCTATTGGAATTACTTTGTAATTTATTTAAACTAAAATCTAAAAAAAGAACCCAATTGAGTTTTGCTTTGATTGGATGCATTAATGGGTTTTGTAGCATTCTATTTTTCAATCTGGTTGCTGATCTAAGGATGCTTAGAGCACAGGGGAGATGCTGTAGCTGCTCATCGTGGTGCTGAGAAAAGCCCCACACCAAGGTCATCTCTCTGCATTTACAGATCTGGAGAAAACCAGGTAGCCACTGATGGTTAGAAATTTGAGGAAGAAGCTCCCATTTCAGCTTGGGTGGCTTGCTCCCTCTGTGCTGACCCCACTGCTGATGGGTGCCAAAGGAGATGGACTTCCCCTGGCTCCTGCCACTGCTCTCCCCAATCTGTGCAGAGCTTCTCTCACTCAAGAAGTCACACTCCAAGGGAGGTGACTTTGCATTTAGTTGCCTTTGTGACATTTTTGGGTTCTTTGTCTTTATGAAGACAAATGGAAATGCTGTCTGAGAAGCTTTCAGGTGTGAGATACCAATGTTATCCAGGCTGAACAAGCTCCTTCTGGTGGCTTTTGAGTAATGTCTCCTGCTGGCAAGAGTCTGTCCACTTTCTCTAGTCCACCTATATTTTTTTTCTCATTGTCTTTCTTCCTTTTGTTCTTTGGGTGACTTCTAAGCAGCTTAGGGGTTGTCAAGACTTATTTTGTTATTGTAGAGATTTCCTTGGCTCTTTATAGCTTGGTAGGACCTGGGATTCTTGTGGAACAGCTCCCAGTTGTATTGTAGGGAGAAAGAAAATGAGCATATGCCTGGGAAGGAGGCAGATAATTGTATGTGAAGAACCTCATCCTGAGCAACTTCACTGTCAAATTTTGGATTAAAACAAGTATTATCTGAGTGTTATGCCATGAAAGTGTCTGTGACTTGGACAAAAAGCTTGCTAAAGCCACTTAAAACAGCATTCTATGTACTGTGCAGCCCAATATGACATGGCAAAGATTTTTTTAGAGCCTGAGCATGAAAGACTAATCTGTATAATTGAAGTTATTTTGGGTTCCCTCTAATGAAGGGGAAAGACACAACAAATAGTATGGATAATTACTAATATTGTAATAATGAGCTACAGTGTGTAAGTAATATATTAATTGCACATCTTGCAATGGCTGATAGATTTTTTTGGTGGGTTCAAGAACTGAGTGTCCTGCTTCCCTCAGTGTAATGATGACTTTGGGGTTTGTGAAATTTGGCAGATCTCTCAGCTGCGTCTTGTAAAATCTTCCAATGCACAATGCATTTCCTTGGGGTGTTAGGAGCTAAGCCACTTGTAAATGCAGTTTGAGGTGAAATACTGAAATCTGAGTCCATGAAAGCCTGAAGCTGCTGAGCAATCCTGTGCTGAATGAGAAGAAAGTAAAATTGAGCAGAGTCATGTTTGGTGCCAACAACCATGATCTCTTTAAATGCAGCACAAGCAGTGCCACGGAGCAGGGAGAGCTCAATTTTGGGGCTGCTGTGAGTGCTTGGCACAGTGTTGATCAGCAAAGCTGAGTGCTGGTATTTTTCTAGATGTTTCCAGCTTGTCAAGCTGTGCTGTGTGTATTTTGTGGGAAGTGTGGCTTATCTTTGCTGCAAACACCTTGTGCTCTCCTTGATGTGTGTTTCAGAGGAGTGGGATTGGATGTGGGGGAAGATGCTGCCTCTTTGCTGGGGCATGGTTTGATACTCACTGATGGTTAGATATTAGCCTTCTGTGCTCAGTGGCTGGTCTCCAGGCTGAAGCAGGAGCTAAGAGGGATCTGTGTCTCTTTGCTCAAAGCCTCTGTATATCAAAGGAGCACATTTCCCCTCTTCACTTGCAAGGTCCAAATGGTCCCAGCAAGAGTCAAAGAGCATGCACCATCTGCCCTGACTTCTGTTAGGAGCTGATCAGGGATTTCCTGAGGAGCACTTCTTTTGGCAGTTTGAGAGGATATTTTTTTCCTGTCACAGCTAGAGGGGAATAAAGGGGATTTACCCAGCACAGTGAAATCCAGTGTGCCTGGCTGCAGTCTGAAGATGACTGTGAAAACTGCATGAGTTTGACAGATCAAACAGACTAAAACAGTGAAATAACACAAAACCACAGATTTTTGCATTGCAGGCACTAACCTGCAGCAGGAAGGGCTTTGTAAATATTTGCCCAGGGCTTCCTCTGCAACCCAGATTAAAGGCTGTATTCAAAATGGAGTGTGTCTTCAGAGCAGGTTGCTGCTGTGCATCTTCCACAGTGCACACAACCTGTGAGTAAAGGGCAGTGCCTTTGCCTGGCTCTGCAGTGCCTGCTGAGCCTGCACAGGGACTTGTGTCCATAGCCAGTGATGGGGGTATCCTAGAATCATTTTGGTTGGGAAAGATGATTGAGTCCAACTGTTAATCTAATGCTGCCAAGTCACCATGAAACCATGGCCCTCAGTACCACATCTACACCTTTTTGGAACACTTCCAGTGATGATGAGTCCAGCACTTCCATCAACAGCTCTTCCAATGTCCAACCACTCTTTCAGTAATTTTTTTCTAATATCCAACCTAAACCTCTCGTGGTACAACTTGAGACTGGTTCCTCTTGTCCTGTTTCTTCTTCCTTGGGAGAAGAGACCAACTCCAACCTCCTTTCAGGGAGTTGTAGAGAGCAAGAAGCTCTCCCCTAAGCCTCTTCTCCAGGCTAACCTACTCTAGTTCCCTCAGCTGCTGCTCACAATACTTGTACTCTAGACCCTTCACCAGCTTTGTTGCTCTTTGGGCATGCTCCAGCACCTCAGTGTCCTTCTTGGAGTGAGGAGCCCAAAACAGTCTAGTATTTGACTCTTGCTGCCACCAGTAAAGTACACCAAGGAAGGAAACAGTAGTGCAGCTCTGCACTGCTCCTTGCTGGAACAGAAAGCTGCTTTAAAATAAAGTGAAATAATCACTGCTAGTTGTGCAGTGGAGCAGAGGTAAGGCTGAGACTTGGATATTTTAATGATTTACTGCTACTGAAATGCTATCTGCTTGCAGGATGGGGAAGAGCTCTCCTACCTTGGCTTTCAAGCCAGTTGAACCTGAGTATTGGTTACTCAGCAGCGACATCTGCAACTAGAGCAGGTTACTCAGAGCCCCAAACAACCTCACCTGGTGAGGCATCTCCTACTGCTCTGGACAGCCTGGGCCAGCATCTCACCACCCTCAGGGTGTAAAACATTTCTTTCTCTCTAGTCTAAACCTCCCTTTTTCTAGTTTAAAACCATCACTCTTTGTCCCAACAGTTCCTGCTCAAAAGTCTGTCCTCATCTTTCTTCTAGGCCCTTTAAGTACTGGAAGGCTGCAGTAAGGTCTCCCCAGAACCTTCTCTTCCTCTGAGGATTTCTGCAGCTGAGCCCTCAGTCTGCTTTGCCTCTGTAGGAATTTTGCCATCTGAATTCCTCTAAGGAGAAAGCCAGTTTCCTAAATGCTCTTAGCTCATTGCATTTGGTAGCTGATCTTAGGGCAGCAGCCCTGCTGCTGTGAAGGACACTGTTGGAGAGGCCAAAGTATGTAGCCAAAGCTGCTTAGCTGTCTGTTTTTAAGCAAAAGCTGATGCTTTCTGCAAAACATCTTGGGAGACCTCCAGAAGCTTCCAAGAGACACTGGTGTGATGCATGCAAAAGAAGAGTCTGAAAAGAGAAGAGTATTGCCTGTGCCACACTGGCATGTCCCTATCCTCAGGAGTACATCACTTGGCCACATCATGGCTCATGGGCCTATCTCTTTAAAACCAGCCTTGATGCCTCTGCCAGTATAAACAATTTGGCTTAAAAAAGCAGTAATATATAGGATGATCTGTTATTGTGGCAATGAGTTCCAGGTAGTTTTGTTTCCTCCAGAAAGAACCTGGCCAGGAGAGTTGTGCCAGGTTGGATGTGTGCAGTAGGATTGTCTTCAGCAAATAGTTTCTTAGCATTGCTGTTAGAGATCATAAAATCAGGTGCTTCATCTGGATGACCTGTTCCCAAACTGTATCTTCATCATCCCTGCTGGTCCCTTGCAGAATTCACTGGATCTACTAGAAATTTAGTGCTTGGGAATATTTCAGTCAAAGAGTAATTGCCTTGAAATGGCCCCAAATTCATTTTGTTTCCTCCTTTCTTTCCCTGCCAGTGCAGAAGTTGCCATCCTCCAAGGCCTTGGTATACTAGTTGGCACCATTTGCCTTCTCTTGACAGCTTGAATACTAAGATCAAGTATTAAAAGTGTGGCCTGGCTGGTGGAAGTAATTAAGAGACTTCTATCAGCCAGGAGAGAGTTTACTAACCTCATTTACTGCAGTAAATGGAAGACACTTTCAATCTACTGTCAAAAGCAACCCAGTGGTGCATGCATGCCCTTTCCTACCATAATGAATTAGTTACTGGAACACTTTCTTGCTGGAATTCAGGCTGGAGCAAGGCAGGGACTGCTTCCTGTCACATCAGCCTGTGTCAGGCAGGGAGCCTGATGAAATGAGAGAGGACAATGGAACGAGAGCAGCAGGGTCAGAAGAGGGAGGCAGCACAGCCTGCCAGGGGTCCTGCTCCTCTGCTGGGGGCACCACTGCTACAAAGCAGCCTGCAGTGAGCCTGGAGTTCAGCAGAGAGTGTCAGAAGGTTCTGTTCTGGAGTCCAAGGGATAAGAGATCCAAGAGGAACTAGAGTGTGCCTGGGAAGGATGCTGAGAAGCCAGTAGGCATGCAGGAATAAGTGCAAGGGAAGTCTGAAGGTGGGAGAGTAGCTGTAGCCCTGTTTTGCTAACACATCTCCCAGATACTGTACAAATCACCTGCAGGGAGCCTTCAGCTGTGAGTGTTGCAGAGAACCTGGGATGGAGAAGAGCTGTGCTGCTTCCCTTCCATGCAGGAAGAATGTGTGAGGCTCACGCAGTACCAGGGAGGAAAATTAAATGCCACTCCCTAAAGCAGGACAGCAGGATGTGACATTAGGGCTCTCAGAGCTTTTGGTGTAAACCTGCCACAGGGAAAGAAGAGAAATTTTCATTCTTCAAGCCAAATCCTGGCTATACAGCTCATGCTCAGAGCTACAAGGTGAGGATTTCACCTCTGAGGCTTGTGTGAGCTGTTCCTATCTTTGCTGTGAAATAGCTTTGTCTCCTACTTATCTCTGTTCTCTTGTCTCTCTCTTTGGATACAGACCACAAAGCAATGTCTCCTTGTACACTCAGTAGCATCTCCTGTAAGAGGGCAGCTTCTATGATATGGGTTGTGGACTACTTGAAGGTTGTGCCTCCCTAGCCTTGTCACAGCATGCAAGCATTCCTGACAAAGTCATGCCTTGCCTCTGGGACTGCAGAAAGCTTTCAGGGCAGGTGGAACTCAGTGTGTGCAACCAGCACTGCTCAAGGCTTCAGAGATACATCAAGTCTTAAGCTGTTAGGTGGCCTGGGATTTCTGAGGACCAACATTCCCTAGCATAAAGCACATCTCTTCCATCTTTCTACCCATCCTTGGTCCAGAGACTTCAGCTGTTTCTTCTAGCAAATAGACATTTGTGTGCATTTCTCTACAGCTGTGAAATCCCAATGGTCATGGAACCACTGGATGGTAATGGAATGAACCCAGGCAGTAAATCCTATAGAGCAGCTGGACACTCATATCTTTAACCCAGGCTACACTGACAACTCTAGGAGCTCTTGTTTGGCCTAAGCAGTAGCAGTCTCATGAGCAGCAGCAGGAGCCCCAGCATCAACTACTGAAACTCCCACTTCTAAGGTTGAACAATTAGCCTGTAATTAACTGAAGCAGCTATTGTCATGCTACAGTCATAATGTTTAGCACGAGGCATAGGGCAACCTTTTTAAAATGCACCTCTTCTCAGTGAGGTATTACAGATATTATTTGGAGTGTGTGAGGATTTTCATTTGGTAAAGGAGTAGTTTGAGATTGCAAAAGACAATTATCATCCCCTAATTGGCATTTGCTGTAATATAATCCCTTAACCAGACCTAGTGAACTCTCTGGAAGCTGGGAGCTTTCACTAAGGGAGATACTCAGCCTGGATTTACTGACTTCAAGGGATGTTCAAGCACCTCTGAAGTTGCTCTGCCCATTACCATCATTGCTGTCTACCTTCCTAGGCTCAACCTGCTCAACTTAGGGCACACAGCCCTCCAAGGAGAGAGGGGAGGACTTGTATCATTTGGGCCTTTCAGGAAGCCCACTGTTCCCAGAGCAAGCAGGGAGCCAGGACACCCACAGAATCTCAGAATGTGAGGGATTGGATGGGAACTCTGGAGATCATCTAGTCCAAACCCCCTGCCAGAGCAGGAGAACCTAGAGCAGCTTGTACAGGATGTGTCCAGGCAGGTTTGGAATATCTGCAGAGATGGAGACTCCAGCACCTCCCTGGGCAGCCTGGGACAGTGCTCCAACACCCTCAAAGCAAAAAAGTTCCTCCTCATATTAAGGTGGAACTACTGATGCTAGTTTGTGCCCATTGCCTCTAGTCCTGTCCCTGGGCACCATAGAACAAAGCCTGGCCCCATCCTCCTGATCCCCACCCTTTAAGTATTGATAAGCATTGATCAGATCTCCCCTCAGGCTCCTCTTCTCCCAGCTAACCAGCCTCAGCTCTCTGTCTCTCTCCATAAGAGATGTTCAAGTCCCCTCATCATTTCAGTAGCCCTTCTCTGTAGCTTCTCCAGAAGTTCCCTGTCGTTCTTAACCAGGGGAGCCCAGAACTGAACACAATCCTCCAGCTGTGTCCTCCCCAGGGCAGAGCACAGCAGGAGGAGAACCTCCCTTGACCTGCTGGCCACACTCTTCTTGCTGCACCCCAGGATGCCATTAGCCTTCTTGGCCCCAAGGGCACATTGCTGGCTCATGGGCATCCTGCTGGCCAGCCAGACACCCAGGGCTGTTTCCACTGAGCTGCTTTCCAGCAGGTCAACCCCTAACCTGTCCTGCT
>VWZO01006604.1:161182-245417 GCA_013396975.1 Bucco capensis
AGATGCATCACCCTATGCTTGCCCTTGTTGAATTTCATGAGTTTTTTTTCACCCAGAACCTCTGGGAGCTGCAGTGCATTGAGTACCTCCCATCGCACCCAGCTAGCTTGCAGGGCTGTGTCTTGGAGACAGTGGGCTTTTTTTGACTGTGAAATGAGAGGTGTTGTTAGGATACAGCAAACACAGTGTTCTCTGCAGCATCAGAGCTGAAACACTGAAAATTTAAAAATACAATTCTTTAGGTCTAATTTTGTACCCACTCCAGCTGTAGGTATGGAGAAAACTGAACAGGAAAAAGTTTACTGTACAGCCTATTTCCATCCTTCCTCAACTGACTATTTTTTAAGGCTCCTTTTCCCAGTTCCTATCAGGCCTCCAAGAGCTCCACTCCTGCCTGAAGCTGCCAGGTCAAAACCTTTTTTTATTTGTATTTTTTTAACAGCCTCAAGTCCAACAATCTGATCTTGGCTTATCACTCCTGCCAGCTTTCACCCTAGCTCCCTCAAATGGAGAGCAAGGGGAGGCAGTTGCTGGGACACAGAGATAAAAGAGAAGAGAAGCAGGGCATTTCACTAGGATTTAATGCATAATAAACCAGGGGATTAATGCATTTTCATTTCCATGTTGCTCTGTGTGGGCATCTCACTGTACTTCTGCTGAAGGAAAGTGACCTTTAAACTCAGGAGTGGACTGGGAAGAGAGCTCTGAGCTGAAAGAGCCAAGTGGAGCTGATGTTAGTGCAAGGCAGATATTTTGACCAAAGCTCTGTTTCTCTTTTCCTACAGGGGTTCCTGAAAAATGAAAAGGACAATGCACTGCTGTCAGCCATTGAAGAGTCTAGGAAGAGGGTAAGTTGGAAACAAGCACCATTTTTTCCCATAAGGAATGAATAAATTAGCTGTTTAATAAACTAGTGGAATTTAAGAGGACTGTTGTCGCAGTTGGGGTGGAGAAATGACACTGCACAGGTTTCATCTTATGGTGAAGCAGCAAATTCAAGTCTCTTTATTAACTACAAGTGTCTTCTTATATCCTTTTTCTCTAGCACATGTGTCTCTTTGCTGCTGGTTACATACAACCATAATATGGCACCATTGATTAGCATTTGTATATTGCCAAGTCATCCTTGCTTTGCTAAACCCCTGCTTGATGGTTAGTCCTCCTCTGCTCTATGGTACACTTTGCTAGCTCCAAGGTCACTTCCTGACTCCACAACCTCCACAGACTGTAGAGACAATACAGAAAAATGAGACATTAGGAAATGCTTAGGGTTACCAGAAGCATTCCTTGTCAGTTGGATTTGATGGGGTCAGGAAGCTCACAGCATTCAATCTGTTTGAACAGAGAAGCTGTTCATAAGGTACAGCACACTCCAACCTGCTCTGCATGCCTGCTGCTTCTTCTAGAGGTGATAATGCTGAGGACATGGGCTTTGTTTCCTTTATTTTTTGCTCTGAGAGATGTCTTTGTGCACTCAATTCCCAGACTGTGGTGACTCTCAGGGTGTTTAGTGTAGCCCTTTCTCCAGGTTACAAGAGTTGTTGAAATACACAGAGCTATGTTCAGGCATCTGCAGCAGAAGTGCTGCAAGGTTGAATTCTTGGGTCTGTAGAAGAGCTAGAACACTGTACTGCATCACCTTGTCCAAAGGATCTCTTGGATAAGAGGGGATTTTTTAAGCAATACAACAGAAAATGCTGCAATAAGAAAGTAAGAGTTGTCACTTAGGGTCAGAGTTTGGTGAGTCCAGCTTTATTCCCTAGGAAGGGAGGAAAAAAGACAAGAGTTAGCCATGCCTCATTCCTCTCCTATCTCCTCCCCTCCAAGCAAGTAGTTGTTTTGAAGGTTTTCTGAGCTGGAAGTTGTTTCCTGATGTGAAATTGATCTGATATCCATTCTGAATCTGTTTATGCTTTTGGTATCTGTTGTGTGCTGGGACAATGATTGCTCCAATGGAATTATGCAGCATGGAAAAATACTTCCAGTTGTTTGTCTTAATAAAGCTGCTGCTTGGAAATGTCATTGTAGGCTTCCTAGTGCTTGGGTTACAGTTGTTTCCCTCCATGTACATTTGGGGCATCAGGTTTAGAACTGTTTCTTTCAAATGATAAGAAATAAGACTTAAGTATTGTTAAACTATTTTTATTCCATATAATTTTATCAAGGCATATTTAAAACCCTGTTGAAATGATTGTAGGCAAGGTAAGGAGAACACCTATATTCCACCATGAAAGCAGAAAGTGGATTTCTATAACAAAGCAAAGGCAGACAGATCTTATGCTCTAGTTGCATGCATGCACCACAATTAAATGGTTGCCAGATGTCACTGCCTCTTACCAATTCATTTATCCTGGGGAGCATTTTGCTCCTTAATTGACAATCTCCAAACAGTGGGCTGTAATGAGATGAAAAACTCACTCAGCCAACCAAGTCATTTAGTTACATACACTGCAGCACAGAGCTCTCTCAAAGACAAAGCAAGGTGGGAAAGGGAGAGAAGGGGAAGATCCAATAGTCCTTATTCCCTATTTAGGATTTAGTCTTGTTTCCTTTCCTGGTATCCTCCAGGCTGCTAGTTAGCATCACCCTAACAATAACAGGAAAGGTAGTAAAGCATCTTCTCTATCCTAATGTTATTACATGTTGAGGGAAAAGCTGTTTCCTTCCCTGAGTTCCCCAGCAGGATCTAAAGGCAATGTAGCACATCAGCCATGTTAAAGGTAAAAGGCTGTTTCATCCCTTGGGATATGATTTTCCTACATGCTTTCCTGAGTTACACTCCTCAGGAGAGTCACTTGGTCGCTCTTGGGCAGAGGTTAATTCTCTGTAATATTTTTTTGTTGTCCTATTTCACATTTAAAAAGAAAAACATACTGGTGAATGCCTGAGAAGGAAATCCAACCACTAACCACACATCTCTGTGAAGAGATGCAGGAAGTCAGACCTTCAGAGTCTGCAGGGAGGGGAAAAGCTTGTTACCCTTAGAGAAGTTTAGTCTCAACAAACTGCATGGCTCAGTGATAAGCTGCATATTGTGGCTGCTGCTGCTAGGTAAAAGAAAGAACCTTTTCCTCTTGCAGCCTGCTGAGTTTGGTGTGTGTTGCAGCAGCAGGGAGGAGAGACAGCTTGCCTGTTGGACCATCTGGGGTTATGAGAGCGTTGTCCTCATCCCACACACCCCTGCTTCCTGAATCCCCTCCTACCTGAACAGGAAGCCTGTTAATCATAGAATCCTAGAATGGTTTGGGTTGGAAGGGCCCTCTGGAGCTCATCTAGTCCAACCCCCCTGCAGTGGGCAGGGACATCCCCAACTAGAGCAGCTTGCCCAGAGCCCTGGCAAGCCTCACCTGCAATGCCTCCAGGAATGGGAACTCAACCACCTCCCTGGGCAACCTGGGCCAGTGTTCCACCACCCTCGTGGGGAGGAACTTCTTTCTAATGTCCAGTTTAAATCTACTCCTCTCCAATTTAAAACCATTGCCCCTTGTCCTTTCCCTGCAGGCCTTTGCAAACAGGCCCTCTGCAGCCTTCTTGGAAGTTCCCTTTAGGTACTGGAAGGTCACTAGTAGGTTCCCCCAAAGCCTTCTCTTCCCCAGGCTGAGCAAACATGCAGCACATCATTCCATTTCATTTTTGAGTTGGTGTGTTCATAGCTTTTGGTGTTTCTCTGTGTTCCTTAGCTGTCCTCCTTCTTCCCCTCCCAGACTTTTGCCATGGCTGAGGAGTATCACCGAGAATCCATGCTGGTGGAGTGGGAACAGGTGAAACAAAGGATCCTCCACACCCTGCTTGCATCAGGGGAAGATGCTCTGGATTTCACCCAGGAAAATGAGGTAACTCTGCCCAGCAGTCACACATGGTGACTGCTCAAACTGCCTCTGGGTTGTTCTGGAGCTACCACTGTGTGATATAATGAGGACTATCCAATCTCTCCTGAATTCCAGAAGGGCTGTGCCTAGCAGAATGCTTTGTGTAGCAAAACACCAAACCTTGGTGATTGGTTTGTATTGACTGATGCCCTGGAGTTCTCCTGCTGAAACTGTGTTTTAAGCAACATATGTGCAAGCTGGGACCTAGTCACAGTGCCACTTATTAGGTCAATATACCCAAGGGACAGAGAACACACTGGGGTGAATTCCACCTTCAGGAAACCTTTGCAATGCTAATGAGAGCAGACAGTTTCTCTGGTGCAGTTGTGCTCTTAGAGCATCTCCTTAGCACTGTGTGCTAAGCAGGATTTGTGGCTGTTCTAACTTAAGAGGCTGATGAAGTCTCTCAGGTTTCTTGGCAAAACCAAATGAATATTCAACACAACAAAAAAAAAAGAGGAGTATGCCTTTTACTTTGTCTCATGCACTGCAGATGAAAATTTGGTGCTGCTAAGACCTCTAGTGTTCAGCAATTCAAGGTTAATCCAATGGTGACCAAATCCTTTAACATGCAACGGCATTAACTAGCCACTTAATGCATTCCTTAATCTGTTACAGTTTACACCTTTACAGTTTATTCTCTTCAAGAAAATGCTTCAGTTAGATGAGTAAAGCAGAGTTATGTGCAGAGCTGGGGGAACTCCACTCCTCTGACCTAGAGCCATCAGACATCAGCTGAGGTCCCTGGAGCACCAAGTTACATCACAGCCCCTGAAGAATGCTCCATGAAAACTGTAACCTTGAGAGGAGAGATGGGGGGGCAGGAGTGCAAATTGCTGTGCTTTGGGGCCAGAAAAGAGGCCCATTTTTTAATAGCCATGTTCTCCTCACCCCCTTTAAAAAATAGCATCAAATTCTTGTTCATTGGAATGACTTAGAGAGCTGCAAAGTACATGAAAATAAAAAAAGGCCTTGGTGTTAATGGGGTATGACCCATATAGGGATTTGGAAATAATTAAAGTTGTTAATGAAATGTCCCTTTCTGTTCTTTTAAATATAGGTTAATCCCAGTTAGCATATAGCTTTTTATAGAAGCTGTCTTCCCCAGAAAGTATTTTACTGAGACTTTCACTGTGAATTCTCAGAAGGTTGTCCAGCATTTCCAATATTAGAAATGCTAAATAATGCAGGCTGAATTCATTTCAAACCAGGAACAGCTCTCCCATTATTTTAGGATGCAAGTCTGAAGACTTGGCAGCTCTCCTGTTAGCTTCTAATATCTTTTGCTTGGTGCATGAGTTACTGGTGTGGGGTTTTCCTTTCAAAGTGGGGAGATTTAACTTCTCAGCAACTTAATAATCTACTCTGAAAAGGTAAACCTCCTTCTCTAATGTTTCAGTGTCAAATAGGCACTACCCTCATTCCATGGCATTCACATTTGGGGGGGGGAACCCCAACCCTCTCATGTTTTTCATGACTGACTCAGTATACACTTATCACTCAGTAATGCTCCCCTCTCCCTTTCAAAGCACTCAGAGTATCAGGATGTCATTTCAAGAGCATTTAAAATCCTTGATATATTCTAGTCTTAGCCTCAAGAAGTCAAAGGTCTGAGAGGTTTGAAGTGCATCTACTGTGTTAAAAGGCTGTTATCTAACCTCCCCACAGCAGGTTGTTCTTCTAAAGCCTTGTTCCAGTCAAATAAGTTTTTTGTCTGTGTGTGACACAAACAGCCACAGCCTGCAGAATATAGTAGAGGTTTAATTGATATCCTCTGGAGATGGAGAATCAACTGAAAAGGCACAGATCCAAACACAGCAGGGGGCCAGTCTGCCTGCAAGCCAATTCTCAAGCTTTGGGCAAGCTAATTTGGGCAGAGTGAAATACCAACACATTATTCATGGAAATAAGACCAATTAACAGGCAGAGCTCACCATTCAAAGAACCTAGTGCAGGGCTTGCATTAGAGTTTTCTGCTCCCTCTTGTCCTCCAGCCTGGCTTTCTTCCCAAAAGGGAAAAACAGAGCTACAAAAATGGTGCTTCTTGTGGGGGGGAGGAAAGGGAGGAAAGGCTGAGTTTGGGTTTCAAGGTATCAAACACCTAGACTCTCAAGGTGTTTGTTCTGAGAGGAAATGGCCTCAGGTTGCAGCAGGGGAGGTTTAGATTGGATGTCAGGAGGAATTTCTTCCCTGCAAGGGTTGTTAAGTGTTGGCCCAGGCTGCCCAGGGAGGTGCTGGAGTCACCATCCCTGGAGGGGTTGAAGAAACATAAAGATGCTCTCCTTAGGGCCATGGGTTAGTGGCATGGTGCTGATAGGTAGATGGTTGGACTTGATCTTAGAGGTCTCTTCCAACCTTAATGATTCTGTGAGTCTTGCTCCACTAGGTGCCAAGGCATAGCTTTGGGGTTTTTTTGCCTTTTATTACAGGTTTTTCTTTCTTCCCCTCCTGCTGTAAAAGCGGCACTGCTCCCACAGTGACAGAGACACACACTGTCCCTTTGGGTTTCTCTTCTGTCCCTCTCTGTCATGTCTTCCTAGCCCTTAAATTAAGAGGAGCGTGGCCAGCAGATCCAGAGAGGTTCTTCTCCCCTCTCCTGTGCCCTGGGGAGGCCTCCNTCCCTAGCACCACAAGCTGCTTTCCACTGCACCACAGTGTCTTTTAATGATACTGCTCCAGCTTAGTCTCCTGCCTAGCTATTCACTGCATCTCCTGGCCAAGCCTTTTGGAGTGCTGACAAAATGTCTGCCCAGGCTTCTGCTGAGGAATGTGCATATGCATATGAGGGTGATGAATAATGCAGCTTTCCATCCCCATGCCTCAGTGTACAGATGAGGGAGGAATTCATCCTTCCAAGAGCAGCAGCATTAGGCTAGATGAAGTGAAAAGCTACAAATGTGACAGCAGTGCACACAAATGGAACAGATTCAGAATAAAAGCTGCAGGTCTGAAAAATGCTTTGGAAAGACCTAAGTTCAGGGCAGGGAGAAGCAAATGTGTTACTGATAAAACCAGCATGAGCTGTTTAAGCAGAGATGCAGGAAGATTTCAGTAGCCTCAGACTAGAGATGGAGAAAGGGGGGGGTGTGCACTTGTGCAGTCCTTTGTGCATTACCCACTTGGCTTTTTTCCTTTTGCTGCTCCAGTTAAGCTTAAGAACCTAACCTGAAGCACTGACCCAGGCTGCCCAGGGAGGTGCTGGAGTCTCCATCTCTGGACATACTCAAAACCTGCCTGGACCCCATCGTGTGCAAGCTGCTCTAGGTTCTCCTGCTCTGGCAGAGGGGTTGAACTAGATGATCTCCAGAGGTCCTTTCCAACCCCTACCATTCTAGGATTCTTTATGCCTCTAGCTGCTCTTTTCAACACCTCTTTCATAATCTTTTCCTCACTTGAAAACTTGACAAGTTCTGACTTGCCACCAAAGGATCTCCTCCTCCTTCCCCACATCTCCCCCAGCTGGGAAGGGATGCCTCTTCAAATGCTGGGTACCAGCTACAGTGGGATTGCCTGCACAGCTTTATTTCTGCAGCTGAGGGTGAGGAGTGGGAACAGCTTTCCTCACGCTGACTCACTGCTTTAGCTTTCCTTTGGAAATTGCCTTTTAGCTCAGCAGTGCCAGAGTTCAGTCAGCTAGCTTCCTTCCAGAGTAATTCAAAGATGAAGCCAGAATGGGAGTGTAAGATGGCAAAAAAAAAAAAGGAAATAAGCCAAAAGTCAAGGAAGCAAGCTTAGGAAAGCAAGACATTCTGGAGTTCCAGGAGCTTCCATCTGAATATCAGGAGAAACTTGTTTGGTGTGAGGGTGCAGAACCCTGGCCCAGGCTGCCCAGAGAGCTTGTGGAGTCTCCTTGCATGGAGAGATTCCAAAGGCCCCTGGAGGTGATGCTGGGCAAGCTGCTGTGGGTGAGCCTGCTGGAGCAGGGGGGTTGGATGATCCCCAGAGTGCCTTCCAACCCAAACCATGCTGGAATCTGGGATTCTGTGGTAGTGGGCACTGAAAGAATTGCATTTCAGTGTTGACTTTCTCAGCTGTGGCAGGTTGTTACTAAGTGCTGCTCAAAGCACAAGGGTTAGGGTCTAATTAAAACTGGAGAAAAGAAGGGAAAACTCACCCCCCCAGCTGTTATTTCTTAGTTTCAGGTGTGCACTTCTGAAATGAGAGCCTTACCTCTGGGATTGAACCATCAGTTCCACACTGCTTTCTGGAGCAGCAGCCACGTGCATTCTCTGTGGTGCTGCAAAGCTGCAGCAGGAGAACAAGGAACCAGGTTCCCAAAGCAAAGCCCCAGACCTTATGTTTCTGGTGTTTGGGCCCTGGTTGAAAAGTGACACTTAAGTCACCATGTACCATTTTTCACTTGTTTTAGAAGATGAAACCTCATCAGTAATTAATGACAACCTCCATAATTTAGCATTGCTTTAAATAACTCTGCAATTTATCTGGCAGAGCAGAGGGGAAGGCTGCAAAGCACTGTTTCTGCCATCCTGTCTGTTTCCCAGGAAACCTGCTTTAACAGCTGCTTTGTTCTAAAGAACAAAGAATTTGTCCCTTTTTTTAGGTAGCTTTAAGGGAATTTGTGTCAGATGATTTGGCACTGAAAGAAAAATGCAAATGCTTCTGACTATCAGTATCCATGAGGAGTGACTGTGGAGAGTATTTTTAGTAGAAGTTCAGTTGCAGAAGGAAAAGGTGGGATTTCTTTGGAGTTTTAGTTTTTTGTGAGGTGTTTTTGTAATCCCTAAGGTCTCAGTGCATTTTCTAATCAAGTTGGGCAGAATTTCAAGAGCACTATTCCTGAGAAATTTAATGCAGTGCTAAACCAATTCCAGCAATTTGAAAGGATTGTCCAGGTGCAGCTTTGATACCTACATTTCTATTTCTGGGTGGAGGACAAACACAGAGTGGTTTTTATTCTGTAATCAGCTGAATTATGCTCTGCAGAGAGCAATAATCACAAATATCACAGGAATTTCTCAGCCTTTATCTTCACATATAAATTCCTAGCTAACACACAAAAGCTTCTTGGCTGTCAGAGTTGTGTCACTTGATTAAACTTTATATTGTGGAAATTATCCAGATGAAAACTCCTGGACTAGGACAGTGGATAGCAGTTGTCTGTGCTCCTATTCCTGTGCACAATAGAAGATAACCTGGATGAAACTGATAGCAAATGGAAATGATAAGCATTTGGGAATGACTGAGAGAGACTGTTCAGTGCAGGGACTGAGCAGTAACATGTCTGGAAGTTCCTATGTTTGTTTTATTTCATTTCAAAATTGGGAAGTGAGCTTCTTTTGAAGACCCTGTTAGCATTTCATCCTTATTTGCAGCAAGATGACACCATCTGGAGAAAAAAAATACCCATTCTGGGGGGATCTTTTCCTGATATCCACACAGCCATAGTAGGAAGATAGCTCCTGGTGTGCTGCAGCCTGACAGATGTCAGCAAAGCTCAATTCTGGTTAACCTGACAGTGAGAACAGTGGATTTTTGTCTTGCATTTGGGCTTTATGTTGTCTGTACAGGCTGCAGATTGGTCACATTGAATGAACTTCTTCCAGAAAAGACCTAGAGCATGTCCTTAAGCAATACTGGAAGGGGATCTAGTCTACCTAGTAAAGCACTGCCATTCAGGCTAACTGCAGCAAGAGACACTAAAGCTCCTTGAGAGTATTGCTAAGGTGCAGTGGAGCAGCCCCTGAGGATGTGCAGCTAGCTGTAACCAGTTTTAACAGTAAAAAGGTTAATTTTAGACCTCTGCAGATGTACCTGCTCTTTCTCAGGCAAAAGCTGCTGCTACCAGTTTAGAGGAATATGGATGGACTTTAGTTTCATGGTAACAAAAACACAGGAACACCCCTCCTCAGAGGCATTTAGCTTAAGTGTTTCTCTTCCTCTCTCCTAGTGGAAGTGGACAACCATCTTAGATCCTCCTAACTGTACCTAAGCCTCACACCTGAAGTGAACTGAGCAAGGTTTGCAGGGAGAGGTGACATCTTGTTATGAGACCACTGCACCTGGGGAGTCCAGTCAGCTTTTGGGCTCAGAGTCTGAAATTCCAAGGCTCTTGCTTCAGTTTCAGACCTGAAAACAGACTTGCTGAAAACAGAAGCTCTGAAAGCTTCTCTGTTCCTCTTGGCTTGCCCCAACTCTGTCAGTTATCTTCATAAGAAATATTACACCTCCATACTGAGCTTGTCTTGCTTTTATCTTCAGACCACGGTGGCTGTAGCACTGCTTAGAAAGCAAGCAGCTGATATTAAAGGACTCCTTACCTCAAAGGGATCTGTCTTTAAAATGACTGCACTTTTCTTTTTCAAAGCCAGGAAAATAAGATGAATTCCATTTTTAGGAAGGAGGAAACATTGGGGAGTATTGCATAATCAATTGGGAGTGTTCTTGCCTCCAGACTGGGTGAATATCCATGTTGAGTGGTGGCTCTACTGAACACAAGTACTGGTGATTTGTGGTGAACACTACCAAGAATAGCTTTATGTAGCACTAGACTACTATGGCATGGCATATTTTGAGTGTTAGAAGAGTGTAAATGTTCCATGCCATGACTCCCAACTGTCCTTCCCTGCTCTGCACTGGATATCTCAATCCTGACATAGTCTCTGTGGGGAGAGAGATGATTTTCTCAGGTCCTTCTCCCTGCAGCAGACCAGCACTGAGGCACTTTGCAGCAGGTACTGGAATGTTGCCATCCCATTTTGTGGCTGTCATGGTACTGGGACAAAACTGGCATGTCAGATTTGCTAGGCTGGGTTTATTTGAGATGGTCCTTGCTGTGCTGGAGGTTCAGACTAGATGCTTTGCAGCATGTCACTAGCTTAATAGGCAACCTTTTAAGAAACAAAAGGAAAGAATTACCCTCAGCAAGTTTGTGGATGATCCCAAGCTTGGAGGAGTGGCTGGCACACCAGAAGCTGTGCTGCCATCCAGAGTGACCTGGACAGGCTAGAGACATGGGCAGGGAGAGACTTAATGCAATTTAACAAGGGTAAGGGTAAGGTACTGCATCTGGGAAAGAACAACCCCCTGGATGAGTACAGGCTAGGAACTGATCTGTTGGAGAACAGCCCTGGGGAAAAAGCTCTAGGAGTGCTGGTGGCTAGGAGGATGCCCATGAGGCAGCAATGTGCCCTTGTGGCCAAGAGGCCAATGGCATCCTAGGATGCATTAAGAGGAGCGTGGCCAGCAGAGCCAGAGAGGTTCTTCTCCCCTCTGCNAGTGAATTAAAATGATCAGATGCTATCAAGAGACACTGATGTCCTAATTCTAGAGAGCTAGTGGTTGGTTCTGCCCTGACCAAGGAGGATTGGTGTCACTTTAGCTACTTGAGACTATATTGGGAACGTAATGCGCTATTGAAATAAGACTCTGCATTTTACTCTGTAAATAGTTCAAAACCTTGTTCTTAGCCCTCTCAACAGCATGGATTTACTGTTGTAGGTATGTTGGTAAAATGCACTGCAGTAATTTTATCCTTTATCCCTCCTGATTTGCATGACACAGCCTAGCTATGTGGATGAGTCAGGTCCTCCAGGTCGCAGCTCTTTGGACAGCGTGGAGATGGCATATGCTCGACAGGTGAGTGGCCAAGAGAACCCTGACTTAAATGTGGTTTTCTATATCTTTAGAGAGAGGTGGGGGAGATAAACATCTGTGTAAGAAGATATGGGAGGTAAAACATACAAATAACTACCTGCAGTTGGAAAAGACAATGATTTAGCCTGGTTTTGGAAGTCTACTTGCCTGTCTACCTTGTCCCTGTCTGATTATAGAAACCATTGCTGCTTCTAGAGTAAACTTCAACTCTCTTAACCTTCCAAAAACAAAAAAGAGCTAATTTTTATTTTATATTCCCTTTATCCTCACTTGTGGAAGATTGCATGCAGAAGTCTTAATCCTGCTGTTTGTCCAATTCTATCCCATTTTAATGGCATTAGCTCTGAATTACTATAGCTAGTGGCATTAGACTCCCTTTGAACATTTTGAGGGAAAACTGATAAACCTTTCCCTAAGCAATTTGTTCCTTTTGTTGTTGGAGATGATCTGTTTACTAGAGCTGCTGGAAACAAACTGAAAGAGAAAGGCTTGGTTTTTCCAGAGTGGAATATGTGGAACGACATGGACAAAGCATTGCCTAATTTGCACACAATTACTGCTATTGTCTGCCTTGGCTCAGGCTCTGTTGAGCCAGAGAGCAGCTTATCCATCTGCTTTTCTACATCTGCCTTCAGTTACCAGAACTGTGAAGAAATGAGTTGCAAAATAAGGTCCATGGTTGTGCTGATAATAATAGTTAAATGAATTGATTCATTTATTTCATGCTGTAATATCCCTGTGTTAAGGCTTTTCCTTATAACATGATGCTGATTGTATGTCAAGGCTATCAACCTGTGGGTAAGCAAGCCCAACTTCTCTAGCAGTACTAGCTCCAGGGGTAAGTGCAGAGTCACCTGTCAGGTTGTTGGTGATGTGCTGTGGAAATGGGACTTTCTCAGCCAGCTTTCTGCTCCCAAAACACTTGATGTAGTCACCACATGTTTCCAGCAAGCCCTCTGGAGAAGCTGGCCTGGCTGAGCTGTCTCTAACATCACCCTGCTTGAGTACAAAAATACCTGGAGATGTACTTTCAGGGGATAGTTAGGATTCCTGGAGATAGAATCATAGAATCATAGCAGGCAGCCCATGCTGTTTCAGTTTCTCACAAGGCATGAAATGTCTTTTAATCACCCTGAAAGGATGAATTGTTCTTTGTGGGTAGTTCAAACAGTGAAGTCCACATCTGTGACTTCACTGATGCTAGATTCTGCTTGCAATCCTGAGCTCCAGAGCTTGCTTGCATGCTGGGCATGTTGAAGAAATAGCTCATATAATCACAGATGATTCTCATGCAAAAGGGACCTAAAGTTTGATGTCCCTGCCTTTCAAGCATTGAGAGTGATGATTTTCAGACATAGCTAGAAGGCCTTTGAGCTGAGAATAGAATAAAAATTAGCAGCAGCAGCTAAATTAAGATGAAGATTTAAATCAAAGCAGTTGTGTGTGTCTATGTTTAAGGGTAGGTTTTGAAGGGCCAGGTTTCTGTTCTCATTTCCCTGAATACTGCCATAAACCAGCAAAATTCTGTTCATTTCATGTTAAAAAGTAGGGAGCTGCCATGCAGGGGAGTATCACAGCCAGCTGTCAGGTCTCTTCTGAATCTGTGTCCTCCAACAATTAGCTGCAGTTAGTGCTTTGCCACACAGAAGCCCTGAAGAGCTGGATTGCCAGCCACCTTCATGCAGGCTCAGGGCTTTGCTGTGTGCTGGAAGTGTTGGCTTAGAAGCAACTGATGTTGGAAGGAAAGCAGAAAGGATTTGCTGGGGATGCTGTCTTCTTCAAGCCTCCTCTGGCTGGGGAGAATAGAAGAGGAGATCCAGCAGATCCAGAGAGGTTCTTCTCCCCTCTCNATGTGTATTGTTAAATTTGCTTACTTTTCACTCTGTTTCAGATTTATATTTATAATGAGAAGATAGTGAATGGCCATCTGCAGCCTAACCTGGTGGACCTCTGCGCTGCTGTGGCAGAACTGGGGGATAAGGTACTGCCAGGGAGTTAACAGAAGGAAATGTATGGGAGCTGTTTTCAGCTATGATTAACAGCCTCTGCTGACCTTGGTGGAAAAAATACTGCTCATGCCAAATTAAAAAACTGCATGGCTCCACAGAAAACACAGAGCCAACCCTGGAATCTTCTCTAGCACAGCAGGGCCCACCTGTGATGAACTTGGGCATGGTGAAAATCTCATAATGCAGCAAGGAAGACAAGAACCAAGTTTCACTGTGGTGTCCCATCCTCAGAGAGGAGCTTTCAAGGGGAAAAAAAAAAAAAGAATTCTTTTTCATTTTAAATAGCTTCTGTGGTGTTTGGTTTTCAAAATGTGGTCTCCTGGTATCCTTTGAATGTGTTTAGCTGTAGGGGAAGGGTCTTCAATCAGACCCTGCTAGTGCTGAAGTAGGTTCCCATAGCAAAGCCTATAGCCCCTAGGATTGATTTTAAATCAGCAATCTGCCTGCTTTTCTTTTTTTCCACTCCTTTTAATTGTGTTAGCTTGATCCACCTCAAAAAAAACCCCAAAACCCAAATGTACAAACCAGAGCACCTTTGGGAAGTGCTTGGAGGAGAATACTGCGTGAGAGCCAGGGCATGAAAAGACTTGGCAAATGGGGAGAGCAAAAAGCTGTTCAGCAGCTGAGGGGCAAGTGCTTCAGTCAGATCTGAATTACAGGTGTGCATCTTTGCTTTGACCAACTCTGCTCATTTTCCTAGGGACAACATGGGGAGTTTGAATGTTCTTTACCGCTTTGAAGTACTGAGATCAAACACCTGCCCTTGCTGGAGCTAACAGTGCTGTTCCTGCTTGGTAATTTGCTGTTTCAGCAGGGATGCTCTCATTCAGGAGACACTGATACAATCTCATCCTTATGAATGAGCAGACCTGGATGGTTTTCAACATGTTTTTTAAGTCTTTGTCCAAAGGATCAGTGTCCTTTAAATACTTCTTATCACAGCTGATTGCACAGATTTGTGATGGCAGCCAGAGCAATTACTGACATGGAAAGCTGGTGGTGTTGTAGTGTTTATGGAGTGGGATGTGCAAGCTGGAAATGGGGAAGGAGTCTGAGCATCAAGTACCCAGCCTAGTGTTGGAGATCATTGTCAATTCTGGGTGACAGTTGTAGGTACAATATTTATAGCCATCTTCTTGCACAAAAATTGTGGAGAGTAGGACCTGAGCAGTGTTCATCCCTCTGTACTCAGCACTAGTGAGGCCACACCTAGAGTACTGTGCTCAGTTTTGGGCACCTCATTACAAAAAGGACACAGAGGCATTGGAGTGTGTCCAGAGAAGGGCTTAAAAGTCTTATGAGGAGCAGCTGAGGGAAATGGTGTTGGTTAGTCTGGAGAAGTGCAGGCTTGGGAGAGATTAACTACAACTCCCTGCAAGGAGGTTGGAGTGAGCTGGGGGTAGGTCTCTTCTCCAGGGTTAACAGGGAGAGGACAAGAGGAAATGACCTCAAGTGGCACCAGGAGAGGTTTAGATTGGATGTCAGGAGGAATTTCTTTACTGAAAGGGTTGTTAAATCTTGGCCCAGGTTGCCCAGGGAGGTGGTGGAGTCACCATCCCTGGAGGAGTTTAGGAACCATTGAGATGTTCTGATTAGGGCCATGGTTTAGTGGCATGGGGGTGATAGGTAGATGGTTGGACTTGATGATCTTAAAGGTCTCTTCCAATCTGAATGATTCTGTGAGAATCCTGGGAAGTTTAAATTCTGCAGGACACAAGTGGCTTAGCTTCAGGACTGCCTCCAGTGTATCTCCATTGCAAACCTAAACAGACATTCCTCCTGTGCTTTTATGCTTCTTTTAAGCATCAAAACAGTGTTGCTTGTTCCATCTCTGTACTGATTGCTGTTGCATGGCATGGCTTGTTCCTAGAACATCTCTGACATGTGGGCTATGGTGAAACAAATGACTGATGTTACCCTGGTTCCTGCCAGCGATGCCTTGAAAGTCCGGACCAGCATGGAGGTGCGGATGGAGTTTGTGAGGCAGGCTCTGCACTACCTGGAACAAAGGTAAGGGCAATGCTCTGGGAAGCACAGCTTATTTAATAGTATTCCCTACTAATAAGCCACACAAACATGTTAACAATTCAGCTCCCTCTTGCTTCCTATAGAAGCAGCTGTTGTCTGTCTTCTCTCTTCTGCAGGGCTTAGAGCAGCCACTTCGGTATAAAACTGGTTTAGTTCCAAACTGTTCTAGTGAAAAAGGCTGTGAGTCCATGGGGAGGTTGTTCAGAAGATGCAAAGACCTTTTATTCTTTCTTCTCTGTTGCTCTTATTGCTGTGACAGAGAGAGAATATTTCTGTGAAGATTTTTTGCTTGTGGAAGGAGAGCTCTTTCTCCTTTTCTGTAGTCCCTTTCTGCTTCCTTATCACTGTCAGGAACTAGTGCTGGGAGGAAGTGAGAGCAGCACTGGGGACAAACCTGGTGCAAGGAGTCAGGTTCTGTTCATGCCATTTCTACACTGAAAGGTTCTTGTGTAATTTGAAGATGCTGAAGCTGAGACATCTAGTAATGACTTGCTGACTTGGCAAGTGGCTTACTTTAATTTTTACAGTCCCATTAACTGCTAAAACCCTCCCAACTGTGGAAATTGGGCCCTTTAGACTTTTGGCCTTGCTCTGTGGCTTTTCTTTCCTAGCCTGAATTGGCTTATGCCAGGATGTTTCCATGCCTCAGAAGCTCTTCACACTTAGGAGGGGATGTAGTGCTGCTCACAGCTGTTCTTGCTTTAGTTGCTTTGGAGCAACTGTGATTTTAAGCCCTGAGGAGTATGTGCTGAACTCTGCTGTGATGTTAGTTATCAGGGTGCTCTGGTACTTGCCTAGGTTTAGCATAACCTTTCAGTTTTATAGTCTGGTGGTGCACAAGTCTATTATGTGCTGCAGAGAACAAAAAGAATTTGGTGTAGTTTATTGCTGCTGCTTATATAGATGTTTTCTCAGCATGCAGACTCCTGAGACTCCTGGTTCTAAGCATGACTATTTGTTAAATTGATCTGCCTTGATTAAAGGCTTTGAGAGGTTATTTTAGGAGATGTTCTCAAAGCTGCCTTTACCTGTTGTTTTTCCTCTAAATTCCTTTTTTTCTCTGCAATTTCCTTCATGGACCTTAGGCTGGTATTTTTCCAAAGGGCAGGGAGAAGAGACAAACACATCTTGGTGTTTTAACTGCTCTGTTGTGACAAGATTGAGAGAGAAAGCAATAGAATGGAGAGGCTTTTTGCCAGTTAGGTAATTGAGTTTAACTTACTACAAAGAGAACCTAATGAGAGGAACCTCCTAATGGAGTTGAAACTTGAGCAGTCCACCACAGACTCCAAACATGGTGTCTCTTGAGACTGCTGAACACAAGGATCTTCCTAAATTGACAGAAATCTTTTTGCCTCATTTTGTTGTGGTGATAATGTTGGAACATCAAGGTAATTTCCTTTCAGTTGCTAACTCTGTTGGAGCTGCAGGCAGGTTTTGTAGTGAGGATGTTTGTCTGCTCACTTTTGGTTTGCTTGTGTTGCTTTTCAGTTACAAAAACTACACCTCTGTGACAGTCTTTGGGAACATGTACCAGGCCCAGCTGGGTGGAGTCCCAGGCACCTACCAACTGGTCTGCAGCTACCTGAACCTCAAACTCCCTGCACCTGTCCCTGGTCTCCAGGTATGTCTGGCACTGACATGTGGCTCATGGAATCACAGGACCAGTATGGTTGGAAAAGACCTCTGAGATCCTCGAGTCCAACCATGCTCACTACTAAACCATGGCCCCAAGCACCACAGCTACATGTTTACTGAATGCTTCCAGGGATGGTGATTTCACCAGCTTCCTGGGCAGCCTGGGCCAAGGCCTGATGACCCTCTCCGGGAAGAAAGTCTTTTTAATATCCAATCTGAACTTCCCCTGGCACAAATTGAAGCCATTTCCTATTGTCCTGTCACTCTTCACCTGGGAGAAGTGCAAGACGCTCTCCCCTGAGCCTCCTCTTCTCCAGACTAACCAACCCCAGTTCACAGAATCACAGAATGTCAGGGGTTGGAAGGGCCCTAGAAAGATCATCTAGTGCAACCCCCCTGCCAGAGCAGGATCACCTAGACCAGCTCACACAGCAATGTGTCCAGGCAGCTCTGCAATGGCTCCAGACAAGGAGACTCCACAGCCTCCTGGGCAGCCTGGGCCAGTGCTCTGGCACCTGCACTGCAAACAAGTTCCTCCTCATGTTAATACTAAACCTCCTGTGGTCCAACTTGCTCCCATTCCCTCTTGTTCTAACGTTGGATGCCATTGAGCAGAGCCTGGCTCTCTCCTCCTCACACTCACCCTTCACATATTTCTAAGCATTCCTGAGGTCTCCTCTCAGTCTCCTCTTGTCCAGGCTGAAGAGACCCAGCTCTCTCAGCCTGTCCTCCTAGGGCACATGCTCCACTCCTTTCAGGATCTTGCTGGCCCTGGGCTGGACTCTCTCCAGCAGCTCCCTAGCCTTCTGGAGCTGAGGGGCCCACAACTGGACACAGGATTCCAGGGGAGGCCTCCCCAGGGCACAGGAGAGGGGAGAAGAACCTCTCTGGCTCTGCTGGCCACGCTCCTCTTAATGCATCCTAGGATGCCATTGGCCTCTTGGCCACAAGGGCACTGACAGAGCTGAGTTCCCTCAGCTGCTCCTCACCACACTTGTGCTCTAGACCCTTCACCACCTTCCTTGCCCTTCTCTGGACACACTCCTGCACCTCAATGTCCTTCTTGCTGTGAGGGACCCAAAACTGAACCCAATTCACAGCAGAGCCCAGTCCAAGAGGACAATCCTTGCCCTAGTCTTGCTGGCCATACCAGTTCAGAAATATCCTGCCTTTTTGAAAACTAAATAAAAATGAGTTCTTTCTTCCTTGCTTTTCAGGATGGGGAGGTGGAAGGCCATCCTGTCTGGGCACTGATTTACTACTGCATGCGCTGCGGAGATCTGACTGCAGCCATGTACGTGGTGAAACGAGCACAGCACCAGCTGGGAGAGTTCAAAACCTGGTTCCAGGAGTACATGCACAGTAAAGATAAAAGGTAATTGGGGAATAGGGAAGAACTTTGTGAGGGCTGGGAATTGCCAGCGAGTAGTGAAATAAGCTGTGGCTTGTAGGAAAGAAGCGGCTGAGGTCTCTTGTGGTGGTGGTGTTGGCTGCCTGGTGTTTTTTACCTACCTGAATGGCAGGAAACAAGTTTGCACGTTGGAATTTGTGGCTTTGAAGTCTCAAAAATCTCCATTATGAAAGAGCTATTTGAAAAGCTCTAGGAGTGCTGGTGGCTAGGAGGATGCCCATGAGGCAGCAATGTGCCCTTGTGGCCAAGAGGCCAATGGCATCCTAGGATGCATTAAGAGGAGCGTGGCCAGCAGAGCCAGAGAGGTTCTTCTCCCCTCTCCTCTCCTGTGCCCTGGGGAGGCCTCCCCTGCAATCCTGTGTCCAGTTGTGGGCCCCTCAGCTCCAGAAGGCTAGGGAGCTGCTGGAGAGAGTCCAGCCGAGGGCCAGCAAGATCCTGAAAGGAGTGGAGCATGTGCCCTAGGAGGACAGGCTGAGAGAGCTGGGTCTCTTGAGCCTGGACAAGAGGAGACTGAGAGGAGACCTCAGGAATGCTTAGAAATATGTGAAGGGTGCGTGTCAGGAGGAGAGAGCCAGGCTCTGCTCCATGGCATCCAATGGTAGGACAAGAGGGAATGGGAGCAAGCTGGACCACAGGAGGTTTAGTATTAACCTGAGGAGAAACTTGTTTGCAGTTCAGGTGCCAGAGCACTGGCCCAGGCTGCCCAGGAGCCTGTGGAGTCTCCTTGTCTGGAGCCATTGCAGAGCTGCCTGGACACATTGCTGTGTGAGCTGGTCTAGGTGATCCTGCTGTGGCAGGGGAGTTGCACTAGATGATCTTTCTAGGGCCCTTCCAACCCCTGACATACTGGGATACTGTGAAAATGTTCCAGCATTTCCAAACTAATACAGTGGTGTAGCTTTGGGTTTTACCCCAGGATCTGCCCTGTGTAACAGTAGGATATGGCATCCAATAGATCAGGCTTCAGTCTGCTGTCAGGAATCTGTGTCTTGTTTCCCCTGTCTCTTAGTTGAGTTGAGTTTCCTTTGGGGAATGCTTTCTGCTACACCTGTTCTCTTAAGAGTGCCACACAAGAAAAGCAAGGAGTGTTTATTAGAGGCCTTTACAGAATCACAGAATTAAGGTTGGCAGAGACCTCTAAGCTCATCCAGTCCAACCATGCCTAGCACTCCCATACCACTAACCCATGGCCCTAAGGACCACATCTAAATGTTTCCTAAACCCCTCCAGGGATGGTGACTCCACCACCTCCCTGGGCAGCCTGGGACAACACTTAACAACCCTTTCAGTAAAGAAATTTCTCCTTATATCTAATCTAAACCTCCCTTGCTGCAACTTGAGGCTTTCACATCTTCCTTCTGCTTATTCTCCTCTTCCAGTGTTTGCTGTCCATCACTGCACAGAGGCCACTGGCCAAACTACTGATTTATGTGGTTGCAAACAGTTGAGTGAGAACATCTCAGTTTGCATGTCTAAAAATACAAACTGGGCTGGGGGGGGAGAAAAAAAGTACCACCTACTGAGTAGTTTACACTATGTTATTCTTCTGTAAATGAACCTAGTTTGTAGAGAATAATATCTAGGAGTGCTCAGAACAATAAGTTGAAGGTTCTGTCATTGTTTTCGTTGCAAACACCTTAGTGAGATGCAGTGTAACTGGTTTATTTTGGTTATGTTGCAGCTAGGAAAAGGCTCTCTGCTTACAGATCTGACGATGTCTTAGTCTAGGTGAACACTTCATGGATTCAATTCTGCAAAATCCTCTACATGAGTACAAGAAATGCAACAACAAGGAAGATTGGGGGTTGGACTAGATGACCTCCAGAGGTCCCTTCCAACCCAAACCATTCTATGATTAGTATTTAATGATAAAGGTGGAAGTGTCTACCCTAAAACACTTCACGGTACAACACCTGCTCACCTCTTAGTTACTAACCCAAAGAGTTCCACAGGCTTGTGGAGCCCTCTTTTTCTGAAATGATTAAAATACCAGAGGCAGACAAAAGTAGCTCATCTGCCACAGTGTGAATGCACCTCTCAAAAGCCTGTCACCTTATTTTTGTTTGTTTCCTACACTGAAGATGATCCTTCAGAATGTGAATTCCACTTTTAAATGCAGGTGTGCCAAATTGTTACCTACAAATGTCAATAGAAAGTGCAAGAAACCTTGGCCAGTGCATATCATAGAATCATAGAATCCTAGAATGGTTTGGGTTGGAAGGGACCTCTGGAGCTCATCTAGTCCAACCCCCCTGCAGTGGGCAGGGACATCCCCAACTACAGCAGCTTGCCCAGAGCCCTGGCAAGCCTCACCTGGAATGCCTCCAGGGATGGGAACTCAACCACCTCCCTGGGCAACCTGTGCCAGTGTTCCACCACCCTCATGGGGAGGAACTTCTTTCTAATGTCCAGTTTAAATCTACTCCTCTCCAATTTAAAACCATTGCCCCTTGTCCTTTCACTGCAGGCCTTTGCAAACAGGCCCTCTGCAGCCTTCTTGGAAGTTCCCTTTAGGTCCTGGAAGGTCACTAGTAGGTCCCCTGAAGCCTTCTCTTCTCCAGGCTGAACAATCCCAGCTTCCTCAGCCTGTCCTCAGAGCAGAGCTGTTCCAGCCCCTGAGCATTCTCGTGGCCTCCTCTGGACCTGCTCCATCAGCTCCATGGCCTTTCTGTATTCAGGACTCCAGAACTGGACACAGTTATGGTTATTATGGAATCATAGAATTGTTTAGGGTTGGCAAAGACCTAACACTGCCAAGTCCCCACTAACCCATGTCCCTCCCCACCACATCTCCATGTGTTTGAGCATCTCCAGGAGCGGTGACTCCACCACTGCCCTGAGCAATCTGGCCAGTGAAGATGATTATGCCTTTGCTGTGAATATAGACACCTTCCCTTTGTCTGCGGCTTTTCTCCTCCGGGGGAGAAGTGAGTTTCATGTTTTTTCTCTTCTCCTTAGACTGTCTCCTGCGGCAGAGAACAAACTTCGCCTTCACTACCGGCGAGCTCTGCGGAACAACACTGACCCCTACAAAAGGGCTGTGTACTGCATCATTGGCCACTGCGACATCGCCGACAACCACAGCGAGGTTGCTGATAAAACAGAAGATTATCTTTGGCTAAAAGTAAGTGTGACGTTGGGCTTGGGGTAGTGTTTGGGTGGCTTTTCGTTTTTGTTTGAAGGACAGGTCTCAATTGTCTTGCATTCCTGGGCAGGGAGAAACTTAATGCACTTTAACATGGGTAAGGGTAAAGTACTGCATCTGGGAAGGAACAACCCCATGGATCAGTACAGACTGGGAACTGATGTGTTGGAGAACAGTCCTGGGGAAAAAGCTCTAGGAGTGCTGGTGGCTAGGAGGATGCCCATGAGGCAGCAATGTGCCCTTGTGGCCAAGAGGCCAATGGCATCCTAGGATGCATTAAGAGGAGCGTGGCCAGCAGAGCCNGCACTGCTCTGCTAACCTCCCTACTTCCAGGGCAGTTGATGCCATGACCTTGCAAAGAGTAAAAGTCTTGGGAACCCAAGTGCCAGGGCTACTCTGGTATCCTCTGTACTATCAGATGTTAATTTGGGGATGTTTGTCCCTGGAAGCTTCATGTTCTTCATGTGACACTGATTTTTGTCAGCTATTTTTATAAGTAGTGTTAGCTTGCTGCAGTGAGAATCCTTGGAATTTTCCTTTCTGGATGGGGTTGTAGCTGAAATGTTGATGTCACTTGGCAGAAGATGACACTGTTGATGTGTCTATAGTCCAAAGTTCTTAGAGTTTTGGTACATGATAGAAGGTAGTTAGTGCCCATGTCTCACCTTTCTCAGAAAGAGGGAGTATAATCATGTATTTGTTAAGACTGGGTAAAAAAATGCTGCTTGTAAGTATTGGTTAGTAAGTATTCAGAGTCCCAGCACTGGAGTTTCATGGCGTGGACAGATACAAAAGAAGCCCTGACTTAGGTCTTCCTGGATTTCTGCTGTTGCTACAGCAGAGATCTTTGCTTCCCAGCAATAGATGGACCTGGTGATGTGACTAGATAGTAGTTGGTCAAACCCTAGGAGTGGCTTCAGATGAATGAATACCTTCTGAGTGCATCCATTGTGTAAAGGGAAGTTGAAGTATCTGTGCTTCTGTTTTTGGATGTGTTTTTAGCTGAACCAGGTGTGTTTTGATGACGATGGCACAAGTTCTTTACAAGACAGACTAACCTTATCCCAGTTCCAGAAGCAGCTGCTAGAAGACTATGGTAAGAAACCCCAATGAGATGTGTTACTTGGGCTCTGCTCTTCTTCTCTCTTCTTCTTCTTCCAGAGAGTGAACATTTGTGTGTGAACAGTACTACTGCCATGTATCCTTGATCCCTACTGAGCTATGGATTGCCTTTGCTCACCAGAAATATGCTCAAGTCCTTTAGCAGCTTCCATCCTTTGGAATACAGACAGAAAAGCAATCAGTGCCTAACACAGATACCTATCTCCCAGTATTTTCTCTGTGCACGTCTGTTGTTCGTCATTTCCCTTAAATTATTGTTTCATGTCATTTTCTGGGGACTCAAATCACAGTTCCTTCTCCTGCCGAAAGTGTTAGGAACATCCATAGCCCAAAAGAATACTTTTGCCCATAATCATCTTCCAGTGAATCCGAATTAAGTCACTTGGCTACAGCCTTCTAGTTTGTAACATCACTCCCACCCAGATAAAAATGTGTGGAGAAGTGCAGTGAGATACCATTGGTGTCACTGAGCAGGAAAATGCAGGAGTTTAACATTGTTTGTATCGCTTGGCATAAGTATAAAAGAAGCCAAAAAGTTGTGCTCTTTGGAGTCTATTCATTGCCTGAAAAGGACAAAGGAACTTTCTTGAGCAGCTCTTTATTCTCTTTCACTCCTTGAATACCTCTTTGTGCTTTAGCCTTTTGTGATGCATGTGCAGTGAGACAGTGGGAGATAAGCCACTGATGGGTGCTTAGATATTCACTTGTGTCTAGTGAGTGAGTTTCTGTTGGCACTGGGTAAACAATAGCGATGTGCTGTGACAGGAAGCATCTGCTGCCAGTGACCTCTGACTGCACTTACACTCTGCGGGGGTTTGTTTTGTTGTTTGTTTGTTTTCCAGGTGAATCCCATTTTGCAGTGAACCAGCAGCCTTTCCTCTACTTCCAAGTATTGTTCTTGACAGCACAGTTTGAAGCTGCGATTGCTTTTCTCTTCCGGATGGAGCACTTGCGCTGTCATGCTGTTCATGTTGCCTTGGTCCTCTTTGAGTTAAAATTGCTCCTGAAATCATCTGGGCAGAGTGCACAGCTCTGTGAGTCCTGCACATTTTACTTGACAATAAAGGAGTATTTTCTGAGCCCTTAGAGCATCCTGCAGACACTGCAGCTCTATAGAATCGATCAAATTAGCAGAATAGAGAATTGATCAGCGTTTACCAGAACAAGCTCCTAAAAGTTAATTGTTTTAGATGCATTAGAGCTCTGGATCATGACTCTGACAAAGCTGAGGTGAAGAGAAGAGTCAAGTTTCCTGGCATGAGCTCCTCATTCTGATCATGTTGTTTGTGACCTTGCAGTAAGCCATGAAGCTGGTGACCCTCCTGCCATCAGGCGTCTGAATTTCGTGCGGCTTTTGATGCTCTACACCCGTAAGTTTGAATCCACAGATCCCAGAGAAGCTCTGCAGTATTTTTACTTCCTCAGGTAGGAGCTAAGAGATGTCTCTAGATTTCTCCTAGCTTAATTCTTCTTACCTGGGCAAGTCCTCAGAAGAATCCCTTCTTCCTTCCCTTTTCTTTCCTAGGAATGAGAAGGACAGCCAAGGAGAGAACATGTTCTTGCGTTGTGTTGGTGAATTAGTGCTTGAAAGCAGAGAGGTAGGTTTGGCCTTGCTCTGCCTTCCTCACACTGAAACTCATCTCAGAACAGTCTTAAACAGTAGGTGACTCTTCCTGCCTGATGCAGACCCAGAAGACAGGAGATCTTGCAATGCCAATACCTTTAAGATATTTAATTATGTCTTTTTGCCTGTTATTTATGTCCAGATAATTTGGGTATTGATCACTCTTCCATCACTGCATCTTTGTATCGAGTAAATTACCTTGTGAAATATGTGCAATTCACCTCTCTGCTTGTGTTTCCTTTTTTCCTTCCTTGCCATCTGTGTGGATACAGTTTGATATGATTCTGGGAAAGCTGGAAAATGATGGGAGTAGGAAGGTGAGTTGACAGTTTGTATTTCTTCTCCATAACATACAAACCATGTCTGATTTCATCTTCCTTGCCTTAATTTTTCACTAGCCAGATGATTATTACTGTATTTGAATAGATACCAATTCTCCAAGTATCAAATCCTTTAACAGGCTAATGTGGGACCTGTCCTAACAGGAGGCAGGTCAGAATCCACAGGGCAAACCATATCCCTGTGGACAGCTGATGTAACTGAAGGAACAAATGGCAGCAGGTACCTTCAGTGAGGTCAGGATTGCATCTTTACAGTAAGAAACAGAATTCAGTCCATATTAGTCAAAAGCAATTAGTAAAAATGGTTGGTTTGTGTGTGGGAGTGAGCTTGTTCTGTTACCTGAGGTGTTATTCATCTCAGAGCAACAATTTACTGCAGCCCATTAACAAGTGTTACAATGAAGGGAGCAAGAGCTAAGACACTGCAGGCAGAGCCACAGCTCATCTGTCCTCTCCACATGAAGTACTGGATCAAAGATCAGCTCTCTTCTATTGTGCTGGATCTTACTTCTGCTCTACAAGCAGTGAGCTGAAAGTAAAATGTAAGTTTACGCAGTCAGAAGATAAAGGAAACCTTCAGGTTTCACCTAGAAAGAGGAGAGTGCATGCAAATGATGAACATGTTAGATGAGAAGGAAGTTCTTCTGTTGGCTGCAACAACTTTGGCAGCTTTCTGTGTAAAGCAGACTCCAGAAGCATTTAAATCTTAATTTTGAGATTAGACCTCCTGCTACAATCACTGCTTCTGTCCAAAAGTGAAAAGAAAAAAGGAGAAAAGATTCATTTCTGACAGTTTTCTCTTGTGTGTTGTTATTCTGTCCGTTTCAAAGCAGTGGGATTGCATACCTAAGAGTAAGGGAACTGGGTAACCTTTACAAATATTCGTTCATGTTCTAGTTTTTTTGTAAGATAGACAGTTTTTTAGATGATAGCATTAGGGGTGAATCCTGTTTTCTTGCCTTTCTCAATTCCTTTTAAATGTAACTGTATTCTTGTGGGGTTTTGGTCTGAAAGCAGCTGTTAGCTGGGTCATTTTGGATGAGTTAGGAACCACAGATGTCTCAGTGGTGACTGTTTTGGAGCAAGTTTCTCTCACAAGAGCTCTTTCTCTTTTGAAGGTGTCCCTTTTGTGTGTTCCCATGGTAATGTAGAGGCCATTCTCATCCTAATCCAACCTGTAAAATATTCCTTGCCTTGACAGAATATTCAGGAAGTGTTAAGCATTCTGATTTCTCTCCTTTTGTTTTTGTCACACCTCTTTAGCCTGGAGTGATAGACAAGTTTACAAGGGACACAAACACCATTATTGACAAAGTGGCTTCTGCAGCAGAAAATAAAGGACTGTTTGAAGAAGCTGCAAAACTCTATGACCTTGCAAAGGTAAATATCTTCTCTCTAGTGTCTTAAATATGTACCTGGATCACTGTTGTTTTTCCAAACCTTCTCCCTGTGATTAGGAGGTTAAATTTAATCTCAGAAACTGCATTGTCCTTATTCCAGCAGGTTATTTCTGCTGCTTTTAAAGCATTAGCTGCATGGAGAGAGGTTTCAGGGAGAAACCCTAGCTGGATTGATCACACTCCAACCTGTTCTGATTTAAGACATCATGATTCTTGATTATTGTGGTCTTTTGAAGAGGTTGCCCCATACATGATTTCATTCTAGCCAGTGAGGTTATTTACCTGGAGTTTGCTCTTCCAGTTTCACAGATGTTGAATTGAAGTCTAGAATAGTTGGGCTTTAACCTGAGTACTCTTGTTTCCTTTTGAAATACATTTGAAATAGAAGTGGGTACAACCACAGCTATTGTTTTAGAGGAGAATTAGGGGGAAAATACTTCTTTCCTATGAGCCAGCAGCACTATGTTGCTCAGAGCTAATATAATCTTGACTCTTTATGGGAGAGAGACATCTCTGAACTTGCACTAGACACCACTGCATGAGAGCTGCTTTTTCAAGGAGATGAAAACACTAAAAGCTCCTGTTTCTTTTCTTTCTGTGTGCCTTGAATACCAACAGAACCCTGACAAAGTGTTGGAGCTGATGAACAAGCTCCTCAGCACCGTGGTTTCCCAGATCAGCACTCCCCAGTCAAACAAAGAGAGGCTGAAGAACATGGCTTATTCCATTGCTGAGAGGTGAGAGGAGGGGACAGCACTGCGATAATTCCCCTGAGCTTGACCTTGGGACTGTCAGCTCAGTGGGTCTGAGTTCCTGAGTTTGTCTTTGCTGCTTGGACCATGGCATCCACAGCAATGCATTCAGGAGGACAGAGAAGAGGTCAGAATTTCCCCTGTCTCCTGATGGCTTGTGGCACTGAAACTAGAAACACCTTCAGTAGCAGGTCAGGTACATTTAGCAAGAAGTTCTAGCTGGAGGTGAATCAGGAAAAGGGAATTGCAAGATTGCCAACTGGAGACAGTCTAGTAAGGAGCAATAAATACAAGGAATTACATGGTTTAGATTCTTTTTAAAGCAAGATAACAATTGCAGAATCATTGCACATAATTCACTTGTTTGAAATAGTATTGAGAGAACTCCAAAACCACTAATTCTGAGTTATAACAGCAGAGCAGGATGTTCAGGAGCTCTCTGAAAACTTGATTTCCCTGCTGCTTTAATGCAATCTTAAAAGGGAACATTTTAAGATGAGGTATATCCAGTGGACCTCATTTCCACAGCCTAGCACTCCAGGAAATTGCTGTGTGGGGTTCAGAAGAGAGACACATGGAAGTGACCAAAAGCAGTGTCAGTGTGCTAATTAGGATAGGTGTCTGAGACACAAGATTCATTAGCAGCTAGCAATTAGGAACAAGCTGCTTCTGAAAGGTTCTAATTGCAAAATAGCTTTGGGATTTGTGAAATCTTCCTTTGGTGCATCTTGACTGCCAGGGACAATTCCTGTGTTTCACTAGGGCAAAATGTGGGTACCTGTGAGAAATGCCTTGCTGTGGGGAGAGAATAAAGATAAACCCAGCTTGGTTACTGGCACTTCCAAATTTGGGGAGAGAAATACAGAGACATATTGATCTCTCAGTTAAAGGATTTGCCTTTCTTCTTTTGCCTGGCATTTGTCAGTCACTCCCTCAGCCTTTCCCTCATGTAGGCAGTCTGCAGACTGAGGGAAAACTGGTGCTCTATTGACTCACTGAGACACTCTGGTAGCAGACATTAAGGAGAATTAAACCTGTGGCTTGAGTTGAAGCTTCAGCAAAGGCTGTAGTGGGCTTTGTTTTGCCACTTGCTTTGATCTGTATGAGAGCATTAAATATTGCTGTGCAGTGCTGCCACTTGATAGCCACAACCCTTCCTGATTGCCAAGCCACAGTGGTTCTGCTTAGCTCTTCTTCTTGCCAATTAAGCATCATACAGAGCTTTTTCTTTCCTTGTACCATACTGCAGACAGTACTGCAGTGAGGCAGCTTTCCTCTTCTGTGTCCTTGGGTTTGGAACAGGGAAGAGACCCAGCAGAGAAGGCTGTCTGGTGTCCTCCTCTGCAGCAGCAAGCACTGTACACTCACCACTTATGCTGTTACCTTGAGGAAGGAGCTTCTTGCTGCTTTCCTGCTGTTAGGAGTGAGAGCAGCCAGCCCTCCAGTTCATCTCCTAGCAAGTGTAGCTAGAGAGAGCATGCAGGAGCCTCTAATCCATGTTTTTTAAGCCTTAACTCCTTGCCTGGAGCAGGCAGTTGTGCTGGAGAATTGTCTGCTGGGAAGCAGCATGTTAAACATGCTTGTACAGTGCTTGCCTTGCAGGCTTCTGCTTCCTGTCACTGTCTTCCCATGAATATGGCAAGTGTAAACATTGCAAAGGAAACAAATGCTGCCTTTGATGGAAAGCTAGAAGAGAATAAGGATTTGGGGTTTTCTTTTTAAAGCCACAACCCATGAAAGTTCTGCCTCCTGGTTAAGGCAAATGAAAGCTGTCCTTTTGTTAGATGCCTTGTGTCCTTGGGCTTGATGTCTCTGCTCCCAAGAATTGCAAGAGCATGGGTATAAAGGATTGCCACTTTGTACAATAACATTATAAACCAATTTCTTTCAGGTACAAAGCTCAGGGGATAAGTGCAAAGAAATCCATTGACTCTACCTTCTACCTTCTGCTAGACTTAATCACCTTTTTTGATGAGTATCACGCCGGTCACGTTGACAGAGCCTTTGATGTAAGTGCCAAGTGTTCTGTTTGAAGCTTAGCCTTCCTAATGCCCTTGAAAGCCCAGAATGTCTCCAAGAACATCACTTAAAGCAAAACATTACATTTAATGAGTTAGAAGGTGCTGCAGAGCTACAGGCATTGAAAAAAATTGAGAATTAGGAGGAGCTTTCTGGAGCTGTGTTATAGGCATGGAACCAAATATTCCTGCTACTCAACAAAGGCAATAACTCCCAATGAAATGATTTCTCTTGGATGGAATGAGGAGCATTGCTTGAAGACTTTATGAACTACTTTATTAGTAGTTAATAAACTTGAACACTACTTGATTAGGCTCTGGCAGCTAGAATGTTGATTCTCTACCCTGATTGCTGCTTTTCTTTTGGAAGATCATCGAACATCTGAAGCTGGTACCTCTGAGCCAAGACTGTGTAGAGGAGAGAATTGCTGCCTTCAGGAATTTTGGTGATGAAGTGAGTGATCTCTCTCTTGGTTCTAGCTTCCAAAAGCCTTTTGCTTTTTAAAAGGGTCTTTTGAAACCTTGTCAAATAGTATGTGGCATGCTTTTGCTTTCATATGAGTAGAATCTTGCCTTGCAGCTTTTTTCTCCTTGGTGCTGCTCTTTGAAGCACTAGAATTCCCTGCCCAGAAAGCCTCTCTCCATTTTGCAGAAGGCACCTGCAGATCTGAATTTGTCTGAACTTACTGAGTTTGCTTCAAAACTTCAGAAGACTGAAAACTTTCAGCTGTGCTGCTGACTTCATTCTTCTATGTTCTTAATGATCACCAAGCATCTTCAGGGTTTTTTGTTTCCTTCCCTCCAAATTAGAGGAACTCCTGTGTTTGGGTGAAACATAATGGAAGGCTATTAGTGCTCCTGAGCTATTTTAACTGGAGGGTGACACTTCTCTTTTAGGCACTGCTGCTGTGTCTGGATGTTTTGGCATGTTCTGTGTTCAGGTGCTTTGGGTTTTATCTGCACTGTTGCTGTCAAATGTGAAGGTGCAGTCATCACTCAGGTCTCTCTCAAAGCCCTGGCTGATGGTTTTTTGCCCAGTAGTGCACTCACAGGAGGGATAATCATTAAATGTTAGATGAGTAACTAGCAACCATAGTTAGCACTGCTTGGTTTTCACCCAGAGGGTGGTGGAGCACTGGAACAGGTTCTCCAGGGAAGAAGTCACAGCACAAAGCCTGACAGAGTTCCAGAAACATCTGGTCAAGGCTCTTGGCCACATGGTGTGATTTTGGGGGTTGTCTGGTGCCTAGATAGGAGTTGGACTCAGTGATGCTTGTGGATTTCCTTCCAACTCAGGACATTCTATGATGATTCTGGTGTCCTACAGCAAGAATAATGATTCTGTCAACCTGCTTTTCATTGCAATTTGTCTTTTTTGTTGTTTTTTTTCCTCCTTCCTTGTGTAGATCAGGCACAATTTATCTGAAGTCCTGCTTGCAACCATGAATATTTTATTCACCCAGTATAAAAGGATGAAAGGCAGCAGCCCAGCCACTCCTGCCAGACCCCAGAGGGTGATGGAAGACAGAGATTCGGTAAGATTCCAACCCTCCCTGTCTCACAAGTTCTCCTACTTCCTTTTCCCTCTGATTTCAAGGGATTCTGTGTGTGTGAAGAAGTCCCAGGCTAACACCTAACCTGCAACAAGGCTGAGCAAACAGCCATAGCCCCTTGCTTTCCAAGGAGCTGTTTGGATTTCAGTCTTGTGCCTTATATAGAAGCATTGCCCATCTCCACAAGGGTGTAGTGCTGGCAGGTGTCATTTCAGTCTGAACACCATCCCCACGGCTTCCTAAAGCTTGCTGAGCTGACTGCCAGTGGAATCAGCAGCTGTGCTGCCAGGGCTTTGTGGAGGAGGAAGCCACCATGACATTTGGCCCAGGGGATGGAGTGCACCCTTAGCAAGTTTGCAGATGACACCAAGCTGGGTGGCAGTGTGGATCTGCTTGAGGGCAGGGAGGCTTTCCAGAGGGATCTGGATAGGCTGGATCACTGGGCCAAGGCCAATGCCATGAAGTTCACTAAGGCCAAATACCAGGTGCTGCCCCTTGGCCATAGCAACCCCCAGCAGTGCTCTAGGCTTGGGGAGCAGTGGCTGCAGNTAGGGCTAGGACAAAGGTTGGACTGATGATCTTCAAGGTCTCTTCCAGCTGGAACTGTTCTAGGATTCTATGATTCTATCCTACCACCTGAGTGGCAGCATGCTTTAGAAAGATGCTCTGCACTCCTGTGCTGTTCCAGTTGTGGAGATCAGCTGAGAATGGACCTTGCTGAGAAACCCTTGGAAGCTTTCTTTTCTTTTCTTTTCAGGCTTCAAGTTGTGCTCATCAAGCTTCTGGCCTTGTGGTGGGATCTCATGGCAGTAGGGTTTTGGTGGTGTTGGAGACTTGGGGTTTGTCAGCTGTGGATCTGTGTGTAACTGGGAGAAGGGACAAGTGCCTGCTGTCCCTGCAGCCAGGGAGGTGATAAAAGAATAGCTGTGGGACTGTCAGGTCAGAAAGAAGCATGGGAGGATTAGCTAGAGAGAAAAACATCTACAGCCCTGTAGCTCCTGGCTGCCTGAAGGTTTGCATGTGCAGAAACACACCAGCCATGGGCATATGGAAGGTAGGGTACAGATATCCTTAATACATGTTCCCCTTTTCTCTTACTCTGGAGAATTTCCCTTAAGACTACAGGAGCAGGGAATCTGGATCACTTCAGTTTCCCTGTCTGGGAAGCAGCTTGGGTGGTTTTAATGCTGGGAAGAAATGAGGACACTTCAGATGGGAGAAGAGAGGTGTTACTTCAGTAGAATCACCTGAACAGAGAGACAGCAGATACAAGTTTCTGCAGGCTCTGGTTTTTTTTTCTTTTGAACCTCCCTGGGAGAAAGGCAGCTTTTCCTTTTTTTCCCTGGAGGAGTAAATTTTAGGGGAACTCAGGCTCTCCCAGAAGCTTTAATAATCTCAGCACATTGCCCAGTAGACAGTGATGGCCTTGCCTTGAATGGCTCTTTGAAATCCCTGGCTTTCCTCCAGATCCATCAGAGCACACAGATTCAAACCTCTCTGTTCATCAGAAGAACTTGAAAGCACAGGATAGGAGCTCTTGGTAAGCCTGAGGTTTCCTCCACGTAGCAGGGAACAGAGTTCCCCAGAGCTCTGGGATTTGCCTGCTGGTGCCAAACCCTGTCTGCTGACTGCCCAAAGCAGGATCCTCCTGTGGAGAGCAGAGGGGCTTGGGCAGGAAGGATGTGGACCTGGTAGTAAGGGCAGGATGGAGAGGAAGCTCCTCTGGAGCCCCATGAACTCAAGAATCCTCTCTGCTGTAGATGAAATAGGCTTTGTGTGTAATAATCAATTTTGGAGTCAGAATTGGGACTTTAGCCATTTTATGTCAGAATGAAATTAGCTGAGCTGTGTTTTCAGTCTCATTTTGAATGTGTATACATTGATTGGTGTAGGGAATGAGGGAACAAATCCCTATCCCTCTTGGCCTGATAGATTTTTGTCAGATTTCAGGCAGGGATTGCAGCAATCCCAGAGTGAGAGCCCTGGCCCAGATGCCAGGAGTGTGGGACAGCAATCCAAGCTGGAGAACTCTCCGGAGCAGCAGCCCAAGGGTGTTAGCTTCATGGCAAAAATTAGGTCAGGAAAGGAATGGAATTTTTGGGTTTTTAATACTTTGTGGGTTTATTTTAAATCACAACTGCCTGTAACATTCATGAAGTAATTAGAGCCAATAGAACACCTAGACCTCCAGGCTGCTCTTAACCTCTGCTGCTCCTTCTTCCCCCAGTACTGCAGCCTGGCATGTTGTTTGGGTTTTAAAACCAGACCAGCTCTGGCATCACTGCTACCAACCAGGGACAGAGAACAGCAACTCACCTTGCTCTGAAGCATTTGAGTCACAGTGAGAGGGTTTTGCCTCTGAATATTTCCATTGCAAGCAGTCAGACACTTTGACATGCCTCTTTTCCCCCAGCACTACCACCTGGTTTGACCTCTACTGAGCAGCAGCAGCTCAGACATGATGACAGGACCTTGCTGTCCTGTCCTGTACAGATTTGGAAGCAGCCTACAAGTGTTACCTGTGACTGGAGCTGAACAATTTTCAGTTAGCCAATGCATTGGTGGGAATTTGGTGGAACCTTACAGCTGGGGAACCTGTCCTGGGAGCTTTGATTTGAACAGTGGGTTTTTCTAGTACAGCAATTTAGAGATGCTTAATGTTTAAGAAGAAAGCACTGAGAAATCAAAACAATCAGTCTAAAGTTTTCCATAAAGATTTGGACTCTCTGTATTCTCCAAACCTCTATCAATTATCAGAACTAGTTGGCATCCTGGGGTGCATGAAGAAGAGTGTGACCAGCAGGTCAAGGGAGGTTCTCCTCCCCTTGTACTCTGCTCTAGTCAGGCCACAGCTGGAGTATTGTGCCCAGTTCCAGAGAGACAAAGAACTACTGGAGAGAGTCCAGCAGAGGCTAGGAAGATGCTGANCAGATCTGTTGCCACCTTTCTGATTCTCTAGTACCTCCACCTTCTCTTAGTAGTTAGAAAAGGAAATAACAGGATTTCTTCCAAATACAGAGATGCAGCTCAGTGAAAGAACAAGCCCATGGATCAGTACAACTGGGAACTGATGTGTTGGAGAAGAGCCCTGGGGAGAAAGCTCTAGGAGTGCTGGTGGCTAGGAGGATGCCCATGAGGCAGCAATGTGCCCTTGTGGCCAAGAGGCCAATGGCATCCTAGGATGCATGAAGAGGAGCGTGGCCAGCAGAGCCAGAGAGGTTCTTCTCCCCTCTCCTGTGCCCTGGGGAGGCCTCCCCTGGAATGCTGTGTCCAGTTGTGGGCCCCTCAGCTCCAGAAGGCTAGGGAGCTGCTGGAGAGAGTCCAGCACAGGGCCAGCAAGATCCTGAAAGGAGTGGAGCATGTGCCCTAGGAGGACAGGCTGAGAGAGCTGGGTCTCTTCAGCCTGGACAAGAGGAGACTGAGAGGAGACCTCAGCAATGCTTAGAAATATGTGAAGGGTGAGTGTGAGGAGGAGAGAGCCAGGCTCTGCTCAATGGCATCCAATGGTAGGACAAGAGGGAATGGGAGCAAGTTGGAGCACAGGAGGTTTAGTATTAAGCTGAGGAGAAACTTGTTTGCAGTTCAGGTGCCAGAGCACTGGCCCAGGCTGCCCAGGAGGCTGTGGAGTCTCCTTGTCTGGAGCCATTGCAGAGCTGCCTGGACACATTGCTGTGTGAGCTGGTCTAGGTGATCCTGCTGTGGCAGGGGGGGTGCACTAGATGATCTTTCTAGGGCCCTTCCAACCCCTAACATTCTGTTATTCTGTAAATCAAGATTCCAGCTGCCTGGTTGACAAGGCAAGTGTTTCACCCTGGTGTAGCTCAGTTTTTCAGGGTGGCTTCCTTGAGACTAACTGTTCCTTCTTTGCCTGCTTTGTAGCAACTGCGCTCTCAGGCCCGTGCCCTGATCACCTTTGCTGGGCTCATTCCTTACCGCACCTCGGGAGACACCACTGCCAGGCTGGTGCAGATGGAGGCCCTCATGAACTAGGAGAGCACCTTCTGCTCAGAGCTGCAGGACCCTGGGCACACCTTCAGTATGTTCAGGGAGGGGGGGAGGTTGCACCAGGGTTGTTTATTATGCTGTATTTTTTTGTTGTTGTTGATGGAAATAAATTTCTTTTGATTTCTCTTTGGTTTTTTTTGCCATTTTTCATTTCCACTCTGTTTTTGTGCCTCTCTGCTTTTGTTCCTTTTCTTTTCAGTTGGTTTGTATTTAGGCAATGATTCTGGATTAGTTAATGGGTTGTGCACAGGAGGAAGTGGTAGATCACAGAATATTAGGAGTTGGAAGGCACCTCTGGAGATCATTAACTCCAACCCTAGATCTGCATTGGGATAGTGAAGGAGCAGTTTTCTAGCAGAAGAAAACTTGGATTGAATGCTTGCTGAACATCCAGCTTGGAAATGTTGAGGGTGTTTTGTTTCTCAACTGCATGTTAAATGTTGAAGGTCTGTTTCTGCTACACCACACACATGACCTTCTGCTGTTGGGCTGTCACCTTGTCTTGTGTGTTTGTGTGGTGCAAAGGAGCTCTGTGTGCTGTGGAAACTTTTACTCCTGATGTTGAAACCCTTGGGCTGATGTCTCAGATGGACACATGCCTTGGAGCTCTGCTGAAGCTTGTGCAGGAGCAGCTGGGATTGGAAGCAGGGATATTTTGGTAGGAGAGATATTTTTTGTGTGCTTGACACATGGCATTTTAACCAGTTGCATCCCAAATAGTACTGAGTTCCCCAGTAGGAATCTAAGGAATCTGCCCAGAGAAGTCTAAGTGTGGATGCACTGGGCTTAGGTGGATATTGCTGTTGGTTTAATGGGAAACCAGCACTAAAAATGATTAGCTTTCAATGGTTTGAGCTGCAATTAAATCAGTGTGAAAGCCCTTGTATTACAAGCTTTTCTCTTTAATACAGCTACCCATCTTTGAGCTGAAATGGAGGAGTGTTGGTGGCTGCTCATGCTGCTCCCCACACACACTGCTGCTGTCTGACCTTCCTGCCACGTGCATTCCTGGCATGAGAACATGTCTGGTTCTGGATACAGGAGCTAATTCCAACCTCTGCATGTCAATAGCTGTCCTGGGAGAGAACTTATCTCCTTGTTGAGATGTCAACAGCACAGGGAGGGGAATGTTTGCCTGACTTGATGATGATTTCCTAATTCCTTTTTCCACCAGAAATGGGGTAATCTAAATGTTGTCAACCTTTTGGAGGGCTGCCTTGCCCAGACCACCCAAACCTGTGTCTCATGGCATTAGCAAACTGGCTGCTGGGCACCCAAGCTGATAGAGCTAGGGATGGGTATAATCCTGTAGCATGATCAAGATCCTGTCAACTGAAGGCTGAGAGAGACCTGGACTCCACCCTGTTGTGAGTAAAGGGGACTTGGTGAGTTACTAAGGAGTTATTTTGGGGGGGGGGAATTGAATTGCCTAACAAAATGTCAAAAGGTGAGTGTGGAAAATTTTCTTAGCTCTTAACATTTGTGCTGTATTGGTGGGGGAGTGCTTCGTGGTATGGCTCAGCTGCCAATTCAGCCAGTCCCCCAGAGAACAGGTTACCAAGGAGTAGGTGGCAGAGCACAGTGTCTCTCCTGTTGTTTGCAGACAGCCTTGGTTAGGCCAGAGCTGCCCCATGTGCAGTCAGTCCTGCACCATGAACCCTGCTCTTGGGGTGCTGGCTCTCAGCTCCTGTCCCTGGGTTACTCCTAGAATCAATCCACCCTGACTGTCCTCAGGCAACCACTGACCTGAGCAGGACAGCATCTACCTGAGTCTGGGAGGGGTGAAGGTTACCTTTCTGCTGCAATTCCCTCTCCTCTTTCAACCCTTCCTGCAGGGGCAGAAGCTCTTTGGGGCTCAGCTCTTACTGCTGCAGGTCCTTGTTCTCCTGTCTTTTGCCCATCCCCTGCCCAGCTGAGTGATGGTGCTGCCTCACTGGCATCTTTCTGAGGTCAGAGGGTGAACCTAGGGACCTTTGGAGAACAGCAAGTTGCCCTTTGCCTGCCCTAGCAGATGCTTTCTAATGCTTCCTAGCCTTTCATGGGTGAGAGGAAAAGAGACAATTGACCTCTCTATGCAGTTAGCTCCCTTTGTGCTCAGTGGTTGTAGTTCCAGCCTCTGGTCCCATCTAAGCTAAGCAGAAACTGAGTGATTTCATGCTTTCAGAAGCCAAGATGCTCCTATTTGTGATGGATGGACAGAGGAGTCCAAGTCCTGAGGCTAACCCCAGAAAGGTAAGACCCAGCCCTGTTTCAGACAAGGTGTGAGAGGTTGTGGGTGTGACAGAAGGTGCCATGGATTGTTGGGATTAAATCATTTCTTCTTGATTGCCCTTTGATTTCCTCTTAGGCCTTCTTAGTGTTTTGCCAATAAGCAGACAACCTACTGAACCATGCCTTAAGGGCTCCTCCTAAAAACTGCTCTGGAGCTGCTGTCAGTGGGCCCTGTCTCCTCAGCTCCATTTCTATGCTGTTTGTGGGGTTTTGTCCCCACAACAACATGAATTCTGCTGAGTGTTTTCCCCAGTGGTGCCTGCCCTGTTCTCAGCTGCTGCTACAGCCTGGGAGGCACCTTCCTACCCCTCTGCCTGCTCTTGATTTCCCCACTGACTGCAGATTCTGCACTTCCATCCTCATTTTTCATTTGGTTTTCCAGACCCTCTGGCTGCACCTGCTCCAGGAGGTCTCTGTTCTCCACCCTGATCTCCTACCACTGCTGTGTTTGTCTGAGACAGTACTTGGGCTTCCTCCTTTGTAGGAGCCAAATGTTCTTTGTTCTTGTTACCCTCTCAACACTTGTCTCCCCAAGCCTAGCAAACCTCAGCCTCTCCAGGAAGCAAGCTGTTTCCCTTCCAGCTTGGAGAAAGAAGGGGATATTGGTGATACCAGTTGTGTGTTGCTGGGGTGGGACAGCACTCTGCTGCTGCTGTTCCTGTCCCTGGACAGTGTTGTCCTGTTTCTGTCTGGGTCTGAAGTTGGAAGGGTGGCAATGGTGTCTGAAAGAGGATGGGAGATGATCACAGAATCACAGGTACAGGTGTTGGCAGTTGCTTGGATAACTTACCTGTTTTCTCTTCCCAGGTTTCCTTCCCTGCAGTGCCAAGAAGTGGAGTCCTGCTCCCCACGGTGGGTTTGCAGTGCTGGGCCCTGGCATCATTTGCATGGCTACTGTCACCCAGGGGGGCAGGAGGTTCCCTCTTCCACAGGGATGGAAAAGGGACAATTCAAACCTCCTTAAAGGCCTGTTGGGAATGTAGACTTCAGTTGTAAAGCTTTGCACCATTCTCTGCCTAACTCAATTCCTTTAGTAGCCAGAAGGACCACGGGGATCAGCTGGGGAAAGCCCTGCGGAAGCAGCTCAGCACCTCTTCTCTGCAGAAGCAGCTCAGCACCTCTCTTCCCTGCAGAGCCAGAGGGCCTGTGGAGGGTTGTGCTGCCCAGCTCTCCTGTCCTGCTCCCAGTTTCCAGCACTGACAGCCCTGGTATTGTTGCTGCAGCTGGTGTTGTGAATCAGGCCGACGACAAGCGCATCCTACTATCCGGCTATTTCACTACACCAGGGTTGCATCATACCACTCACTTCACTCTTCCTCAACCTGGAGCCCTCCTCCTGCCTCTCACAGAGCACCTCTGGCCACACTAGATTTGACGGAGACAACCCCAACCCCTCCTGAAGAGACTCTGGGTTTGGGGCTGCTTGGGGCAAGTTTGATGGTTGCAATGAAATCCCGAGGTTCTAAAATAAAGCTGTTTCTGCTGGACACAAGTCTGCTGCTGCTTCTGTCCCTGTGAGAAGAAGCTAGCGCCCAGGCAGCTCCATCTAAACAGGAGGAGGAACATTTTTCTTTTCAGAGTGGTGGAGCACTGGCCCAGGCTGCCCAGGGAGGTGCTGGAGTCTCAGTCTCTGGAGATATTCCAAACCAGACTGGACCCCATTCTGTGCAACCTGCTCTAGGTTCTCCTGCTCTGGCACGGGGGGTTGGATTAGATGATCTCTAAAGATCCCTTCCACCCCCTAACATTGTGAAGCTGGTGCCCACCTTGCAGGAGCGTTTGGGGTGAGGTTTTTTCCTCATTCCCAGCTCACCCTTCTCCCCCGCGTCGGGAGCAGCAGCAGCGCGGCGCTGCCTGGATGGACTTTAGGAGGTAGGATGCCTGTCCTCAGGTACCCACTGGCCCCCGTGGAGGTTGTGCAGCGCTGAGGGTATCTGCTGATACACAAACAAGGCCCCGGGGCTGTCGCCAGTCCTCCCAAAGCCGGTTACGATTTGTGTGTGAATGCGAAAGACAGCCAGAGGCAGCAGGGCAGGCAGAGCCCCAATTTTCCATTAACTTGCAAAACAGAGCGGGGCTGAAATTCAAATTCAAATGGGCTCTGCTGCTGCCCTCGGGTTTTATTGCCGCTGTCTTCACCGATCTTATCTGTAACTACTTTCGGGAGCACATGTGACACTGGGCTGCAGAGGTATAAAAGATGCCTGTCCCCTCCCCCTGGCCCTCCCCCTGTCCTCACCAGCTGGAGGGTGAAGGCTGAGCGGCAGTGTGGCCTCGGCTTGTGTTCTTTGCTTTGTGGGAAGTGTTTAAGTGGTTTATTAAATCACGGATAGGGTTCTGGGGGAGTTTGGAACCCTGTGTGCCTAGCGCTTCCCCCTCCTCCCTGGGGTCAGGAGCTGTGGGAGCCTCGGCATCTCTGCTGCCTGGCACTAGAAAGCTGCTCGCTCCCAGCCCTGGGCAGTCGCGGAGGGACTATGGTTGATGCTGCTCTGTATGTCCTGGCCCCTTCATCCCCCTGGGCCATCCCTCGATGTCGCACTCCTCCCTCTCCCCTGGTTTCAGTGGGAGATAAAGGAGCCGTTTCCCTCCCTGCATCCGGCACAGCTCAGTGCCACAGGCGGCAAGCAGCTCGGAGGCTGGCCAAGATGATTTAGGGGATTTACTGGTTCTGGGGCAGTATCCCAGGGAAGGGCGAGGGGGCGTGGGAGTCTTGCTCCCATTTTCCATAATAAGTCCCGCTGGGAACTGAATGTTCCTGGGTCGAGGCCGGAGGCAAGCTCAGTGCCGCCTTTCTCTGCCGATCTGGCCTTGGGACTTAATCGCCAATCCCTTATCGCTGCCGCCATCGAGCGCTGGGCGGCAGCGGCACCCATTACGGCAGCTTTGATATCCCTTCCGGCTATTTTATTCCCCCCTGACCAGCTCGGGGTGGTTGGAGCCGATTCCTTTTCCCCCCGTTAGCAATGGCAATGGGTGGGTGCGGGTTGCTTCGCTCCGGTTTGGCCGGGTATAAAGGCAGCGAGCCCCTCTCCGCCCTGTCCCTCGCCCCGCAGGCACCTGGGCAGGGGCGATGGCCGAGCTGCCAGTCCCGGAGCTGCCCACCACCCTGTCCCGCTGCAGCGGCCGCTTCACCATCAGCACCCTCCTGGGCATGGAGGAGGCTGCCCGAGGTCCCTACGTAGCCACCGAGGGGGCCTGCTGCGACAGCACCCACCTCTCCGGCAGCACCCTCTGCACCAGGACCTTCGGCTACAATACGGTGGATGTGGTGCCTGCCTACGAGCACTATGCCAACAGCAAGGTGGGGGGTGACGGCGGGAAGGGCAGGCCCTCGCTGGCAGACCTGCACTCCATCCTCAAGGTAAGGGAAGGTTCAGCTGTGCTGCTCGCGTCTCCTGGCCACGCCGCTGGTCCCTGCGATGTGTCTGTAGCGTGGCACCTGCCTTTTCCTTCTCGGTGCTGTGCCCACGTGTACATCTCCAGGATGCTTCCAGGAGAAGCTGGAGGGATACGCCAGCTGTTTCCAGCTGTGCCTTCATCCAGGACTTACCCCTGGGGACAGCTGGCTGCTTTCAGCCCTGCTTGCTCTCACCTAAACCTCCCCTCGTCCCCGCAGCCCGATCCCAGCCGCTTCCGCACGCCGGTGTCCGACCCGCAGCGGAGCAACGGTCTGCCGGAATCGGGGCCCGAGGAGGCGGCAGGGGAGCCAGGCAGAGACCCCGAGCCGGAGCCTGTCCGCTTCGGATGGGTGAAGGGCGTGATGGTGAGTGCGACTCGTCCCACGGGGAGCATCCTCCTGCTTTCCCACCCTCGCAGGCAGGGGCACGATGCATTTGCTTATCATCCTCGCGTTTTTGCAAGCTTCTGTGCTCCAAACAATTCCCTGCCCTCTCCGGAGGGTTGTTTTTTGCTCGGAGGAGTGAGGGAGCCAGCATGGCCTCAGCCATCCGCAGGTGCCTGCACACTGAGGGCTGGTTCCCCCTCTCTGTCCTCCGCAGATTCGCTGCATGTTGAACATCTGGGGAGTCATCCTCTACTTGCGCTTGCCCTGGATCACAGCCCAGGCAGGAATCGGTGGGTGCCGCGGCATGGGGCGGGCAGGACGGCTGCATCGGTAGCCTAAACCCCCTTGAGGGGTGGTGGGAACGCTGGCAGCAGGATGTGTGGGGTGCTGGTGGGTCTCCTAGGGATGGCAGCAGGGTCTAAGGGGTTAGGGGGATGCAGGGCTGAAGCAGTGCTCTCTCCCCTCAGCCCTGACGTGGCTCATCATCTTGATGTCCGTGACGGTGACCACCATCACCGGCTTGTCCATCTCTGCCATATCCACCAACGGCAAAGTGAAGTCAGGTAGCATGTCCCCTCCAGCCACCCTGGAGGGTTTCCTCCACCCAGGGGATATGATCTCCTGGGACGGGCTGCGAGGTGCAGAGGGGCTCCAAAAACACGGCAGGGAGGCAGCTAATAATGCCTTGGTCTTGCCACCACCTCAGGGGGCACCTACTTCCTCATCTCCCGGAGCCTGGGGCCGGAGCTGGGTGGCTCCATTGGGCTGATCTTTGCCTTTGCCAACGCGGTGGCTGTAGCCATGCACACGGTTGGCTTCGCCGAAACCGTCCGGGACCTGCTGCAGGTAAGAAAGTGGCTCTGTTTGTCCTTTGGGTCCTGTCCCCTCCCTCTGCTCCATCCCCACAACGTTTGTGTGAACATTGGGTCGCAAATAATCAACTACCAGCTGCTAAAACCTGGTGGTTTGGTAAGGGAGGGAGTTATTTCCACCTTGTGAATGGTTCCCCTTCCCCAGGAGCACAACTCCCTCATCGTGGACCCCACCAACGACATCCGCATCATTGGGGTCATCACTGTGACAGTGCTGCTGGGCATCTCCCTGGCTGGCATGGAGTGGGAGGCCAAGGTAATGCTTACCTCTGCTCATCTTACTCTCTGCCTGTCAGGCATGTGAGAAGCAGAGGATGCCTGTAGCTTACCCCAGAACAGGCAAGAGTTTTTCCTAACGCATTCTTTACCCTCTTGGCACCCAAACCCTGAGCCCTCAGCTGGCTCTTTCTGCTCTGGCAGGCACAGATACTGTTTTTCCTGGTCATCTTGGTTTCCTTCATCAATTACCTGGTGGGGACAGTGATCCCAGCTACTGCTGAGAAGCAAGCCAAGGGCTTCTTCAGCTACCGAGGTGGGTTCACCACCATGGGTTGGGGTTACACTCAGCAGGTCCAAGGGCATCACTGGAGCTAGCTCTCTGCTGTTATTGAGGGAGAAGTGGGCTGTGGGAAAGTGCTCCTTGCTGAGAGATGTCATTGAAAGCATGGTGTCTTCCTCCATGCGTCACCTCCAGCAGAGTGCCTCCATCCAGTGCTAAGGTCCTTCAGCCAGGAGAAAGGCATTCAGGAGAGGTCCCAAATGCTTCTCCTCTGCTTCCTCCCCAGCTGACATCTTTGCCCAGAACTTTGTACCCAACTGGCGTGGACCTGATGGCTCCTTCTTTGGCTTGTTTTCCATTTTCTTCCCATCAGCAACCGGCATCCTGGCTGGGGCCAACATTTCAGGTGACCTGAAGGTGGGTTTTGCCTATTGCTGCCTGAGCCAGTGTTCCTCAGAGCTCAAGCCCTTGGTTTCCCCAAGGCTTTGGTTTGGATCCAACTTTTAGACCGTATTTTTTGTCTTCTGGGGACTTTGGGGAAGGCTCAGCCAGGAGCTGCTTTGCAGCTTTGTGTTGGAATGAATGAAAATTCCTCTCGTGTAGCAGCCACAGTTAAAATGCTGCTGGAAAGCTGCCTTACATCTCTCTGCCATTCCCTTTGGGCAGGATCCTGCTGTGGCCATCCCCAAGGGCACCCTGATGGCTATCTTCTGGACCACTGTGTCTTACCTGGTGCTTTCAGCTACAATCGGTATGCATGGCCTCAGGCTGGGTGGGACCCCCTGGGAGGATATGCAGGCGGTGGGAGCAACCCAAGGACACCAGCACTGACATCCTGGGGCAAGTGCTGCAGGTGCCAGACCTCATGGCAGGTGAAGTCCTCCTGGGTGGGCAGCTCATGGCCTCATGCAACAGGGCAGCCTCAGGGCAAGGACTTGGGGGATGTTGCAGACATCATGCTGGCCTGGCTCCAGCTGGACCGCTGGGCTGGCATGTGGGTGCTGAGTGGGTGTTGTGTGTCCCCCTGCCAGGTGCCTGTGTTGTCCGGGATGCCTCGGGCAGCCTGAACGACAGCGTGCCGCTGGGCTCGGCAGGCTGCGAGGGGCTGGCCTGTGCCCTCGGCTGGAACTTCACCGCCTGTGCCCAGCAGCAGAGCTGCCGCTACGGCCTCAGTAACTACTACCAGGTACTGCTTGGGGCCATCACCCACCCCCTGCTCCCTGCTCCTGGCTGGCTTTGTGGCACAAGGGCTGGGGTTTCTTTGGGCAGCCTCATGGCCTGGGATGTTACCGCAGCAGGGAGCGTGTCTTTCTTGGGATTTTGGATGTGGTTGGACCTCATTGCCTGGATAACGTGGATGGGGAAGCACTTACGGCAGGGCAGCAGGATGGGGCCCAGGGGCTGGAAATCCCTGAGGGGTAGGGTAGAGGTTGATGCACTAGGAGCCACCTGCTTCCTGACCACCTGGTTTTTGGGCAGAGCATGAGCATGGTGTCTGGATTTGGCCCCCTCATCACAGCAGGGATCTTTGGTGCTACCCTCTCCTCAGCGCTGGCCTGCCTTGTCTCAGCCCCCAAAGTCTTCCAAGTGAGTTGGTAGTGTCTCCATGTCTCCCCAACTCCCAACCCACACCTGGCAGTAGGAGCAAGTGATGCTCCTGGGTGTGTGCTCAGCGCCGCAGGGCTGTGAGCAGAAGGAGGATGCTGCTGTCAGTTTGGCCCTTGCTAAACTGGTGCAGGAGCCACCACAGCAGTGCCATCCACCATCTCCACTGCATCTCTCCCCGCAGTGTCTCTGCAAGGACCAGCTTTACCCTCTCATAGGCTTCTTTGGGAAGGGCTATGGCAGGAACAGTGAGCCCATCCGTGGCTACATGCTCACCTACGTCATCGCTGTCGGCTTCATCCTCATCGGTAAGTGCCTGCCACCCCGGCTGGCTCGAGGTGGCTCAGTCTCCACTGCTGACAGCTTACTCTCCTCCTCCTCCCTGCAGCCGAGCTCAACGCCATTGCCCCCATCATCTCCAACTTCTTCCTCTGCTCCTACGCCCTCATCAACTTCAGCTGCTTCCACGCGTCGGTCACCAACTCGCCAGGTGGGCTGTGCCGCGCTGTGCTGCGCCGTGCCGCGCGTCTCCCATGCGGCTCCCTGTCCCGGCAGCAGCTGCTCTGTGTGTTTGCGTGCAGGCTGGCGACCCTCCTTTCGGTATTACAGCAAGTGGGCCGCGCTCTTCGGGGCCACTGTCTCAGTGGTCATCATGTTCCTGCTGACCTGGTGGGCGGCCCTCATCGCCTTCAGCATCGTCCTCTTCCTCCTGGGATATGTCCTCTACAAAAAACCCGGTGCGTGGCTGTAGGACACCGCAGGTAATGCCTGAGGAGGTGTCTGGCCCTGTTGCTAATCCATTTTCCGCACCTAGATGTCAACTGGGGCTCCTCCATGCAAGCCAGCTCCTACAACATGGCCCTCAACTACTCGGTGGGGCTGAGTGAGGTGGATGAACACATCAAGAACTACAGGTAAGAGAGGCTCAGCATGGTGCTGGGCATGGAGGGAGGAGGGAGATGCAGAATCAGCCACCAGTGTCAGCAAACCCAACCCTCCATGACCATGTCCTCACCACCATCCACAGTAACTGGGAGCCCCAACAAAATGTGACTGTCTCCAAAATGCCACATCTCTGCTGTGTGGGCAGACGTAGAAAACAGGACACCTTGCCCTCCCCGTACCAGACAGACAGAATCACAGAAGCAAGATTGGAAGAGACCTCTAAGATCCTCAAGTCCAACCATACCTATCACTACCATACCAGTAAACCATGGCCTTAAGTACCACATCTATGTTTCTTCAACCCCTCCAGGGATGGTGACTCCACCACCTCCCTGGGCAGCCTGTGCCAAGGCTTAACAACCCTTTCAGGGAAGAAATTCCTCCTGACATCCAACTAAACCTCCGCTGCTGCAACTTGAGATGAGTTGGTCTCATCTGATAGAAAAAGCCCAAAGAGTGAGACTGGACTCTCAGCCACATGTTTTCATTTCATCCTCAAGATGCTCCCTAGTTGCTGCTGGTCAGGCCTGGGAGACCCAGCTTGGTCCAGAGAGCCTAGGTACCAGCCTGTGCCCCTTCTCTCCCTGCCTGCAGACCACAGTGCCTGGTGCTGACTGGCCCTCCCAATTTCCGCCCAGCCCTGGTGGACTTCGTGGGGACCTTCACCAAGAACCTCAGCCTGATGCTCTGTGGCAATGTATTGATCGTGAGTCACCTGCAAGAGCCACTTGGCTCCTTCTCCTGGGGGCTCCAGCCACACTGTGGGTGGTGGGCTGGGAAATCCAGGAGCTGGATCCAGACCAGCTCCTGGTGGGCTTATGAGGTGAGGATTGAAAGGTGCCCATTTCTGTGCTACCGGCTGATGCAGTGTGTCAGCTGGAAGCTTCTCCAGCTTGTGAAGCACCATCAGGGAAGCACCAGGATGTCCCTGTGTGCGAATGGCTTCCCCTTGCCAATGAACTGCACAAGCAAAGATGGGGTAGGATGAGGCAGTGGCTCAGAGAGCAGGGGTGGTCCTGCAGCCCTGAAGCCTCCAGAGTGATTGTGGACATGTGGCACAGCAAACAGCAGCTCACCCACAGCCACAGGACCGTCAGCATCATGTGTGGTGGCTGTTGGCACCCAAAATTCACTGTTGTCTTGCTGTGATTGCATCCTCCCATGTGTGCAGTGGTTAACTCCAGGTCTTGCCAATGGTTTGGGAAGAGAGGAGCTGGAGGTCCTTGGTGGCAAGGCCACCAGCTGGGAGGGACTGCCTGTGCCAGAGCCCCTGCCCCTGCTCCTCCCCAGGGATCGCGGAAGCAGAAGATGCCAGAGTCCCGGCTGACAGCAGATGGCCACACCAAGTGGCTTATGAAGAGGAAGATCAAGGCTTTCTACACAGATGTGGTGGCTGAAGATCTGAGAAGTGGCGTCCAAATGCTCATCCAGGTAGAGCCAGCCTTGGTCCCTCCTCTTCCATCACAACTCAGAGCCCTCCACGCTGACCTCTGGGCACCTTCCAGACTGCCACCACCTGTGTCCATCCATGCCTCCCTGCAGAGGGGTCTCATGGGGACATCTATCCATAGGCTGCCGGCCTCGGGAAGATGAGACCCAACATCCTGGTGCTGGGCTACAAGAGGAACTGGCGGACGGTGTCCCCGCAGAGCCTGGAGGACTACGTGGGCATCCTGCAGTACGGCCACGCCGGCCCCTCCAATACCCCAGGGGACACTGGCACCCGGCGCTGGCCCCGTGGTTGGGCATGGGGACGCTGTGGCCATGTGTGAACGTGCCACCTGATGGGAGCCAGCCACCCTCACCTGCCTTCTCCCTCCTTCCAGCGATGCCTTCGACTTCAAGTATGGTGTGTGCCTCCTGAGGATGAAGGAAGGGCTGAACGTCTCCCGAGTGATGCAGGCTCATGGTAAGGGGTTGGAGGCAGCCAGAGATGCTGTCAGAGCTGTAGGATGTGCCAGTCAGCACCGTGGCCATGGGTGAAGATCACAGCTCTAAGGGGACATCGCTGCTGGGCTGGTGGGACCAGAGGAGATAGGGAAAGCAGGGTGTCCCCATCTGCAGGGCAGCTACCCTGCTCCTCTTCTCCTTCCCTAGTCAACCCCACATTTGAGGCTGCAGAGCACCCTGAGGAGAATGGCACCGGCGGCAGAGCAGCTCCAGGCACAGGTTGGTCCTGCCTTGGGGCTGCTGGGAGCATCCCCAGCTCCCAGGATTCTTCTTGAGGAGCCACATTTGCAGGGAAGGGGTGTGGGTTTTGAGCAGCCATGGGGAGCAGGGCTGGGAGCAGGAAGAAGTGGTGCCTTGACTCCACAGCCAGCAGTGCCGATGCCAAGACCCTCTTGCCCTGGCAGCAGACCCCAGCACCTTGGCTGGTGAGCAGCAGGCCAGCACCATCTTCCAGAGCCAGCAGGGCAAGAAGACCATTGACATCTACTGGCTCTTTGATGATGGAGGTAAGCCTCACCTTTGGCTGCTGGGGCTCTTTGCTGTCCATCTGTCTGTCTGATGAGAACCCAGCGCCTCCACGGTGGTGCCCAGGAGGGCTCAGTGCTGCAGGCATCCCCAGTACCCAGTGTCAGGAAAGCACTGGTGAGGTTGCTGCTGCCACCTCTCCCAGCATGTGTTTTGGGGCCAGGTCTGACTCTGCTCATCCCCTACCTGCTGGGGCGCAAGAAGCGGTGGGGAAAGTGCAGGATCCGGGTGTTTGTCGGTGGGCAGATCAACAGGATGGATGAGGAGAGGAAGGCGTAAGTGCTGGTGGCTACTGGCAGCGCCGTCCTAGCCACATAGCCACCAAGGCTTTGCCATGATGGCATCTGTGGCCTCCAACCTGGCTGCTTCTCTTCCCTCCTTGCTGGGACCACTGTGACCAGCTCCCTCTTGGCAAGATCTTCCTTTTCCCTTTGACAGGATTGTCTCTCTGCTGAGCAAGTTTCGCCTTGGCTTCCATGAGGTCCACATCCTCCCCGACATCAACCAGAAGCCCCGGCCAGAGCAGTAACTAACTCCCTGCCCTTCTCCCCCACCACATTCCCAGTACCCTCAAACCCACCCAAAACTCCCTTTTCCCTGGCACCCTTTGCTTTTCTTGCAGCATCAGGAGGTTTGATGACCTGATTGCTCCCTTCCGGCTGAATGATGGCTTCAAAGACGAGCTCACAGTCAACGAGCTGAGGCAGAGCTGTCCCTGGAAGATTTCTGATGAGGAGGTTGATAAAAACAGAGCCAAGGTAGCACCCACTCCCACCAACGCTCGCTCCTGCTTTTGAAGCAAAATTCAGTCTTTTGGGGAACAGCTCTTTACCAACCCTCTGTGCCCTGCAGTCGCTCCGACAAGTGAGGCTGAATGAGATTCTGCTGGATTACTCGCGGGATGCAGCACTCATAGCCATGTAGGTGCCACCAACACTCTCCCTCCTGTGTCTTGTCGCATGGAAATGGTCCCTCTGGATGGTCCCATCCCTGGAACCATTCCAGGTCAGCTTGTTTGGGGCTCTGAGCAACCTGCTCTAGTTCTAGGTGTCCCTGTTCACAGAAGGAGAGGTTGGTCTAGGTGACCTCTAAAGGTCCCTTCCAATCCAAACCTTGCTATGATTTGATGTTAAGTCACCTCCTTCCCTTCATTATGCTCAGTTGGAGGTTAACCTCATTTTCTTTAAGATGTTTTTCTCTGTGATTCTGCCTTTCCCACACCCCCTCCCTGTGCATGGAGCTCCTGCATGGACACCCCAACCCTGCCCTGGGATGGTGCCACCCCACAGGGAAAAGGCACCAGGGTCTAGCCCAGGTCCTATTTGGAGGGCGGGGGAGGGAAGGATGTGGTATTTCCTTTTTCTAGGGAAATAACCTGGAAATGAGGGGCAGAGTGGGGAGGGGAGACTCAGCAGTCCTCTCTCTGTCCCCAGCACACTGCCCATCGGCAGGAAGGGTCGCTGCCCCAGCTCCCTCTACATGGCCTGGCTGGAGACCCTGTCACAGGACCTGCGACCTCCTGTCATCCTCACCCGAGGGAACCAGGAGAATGTGCTGACCTTTTACTGCCAATAAAACCTCCTGGCTCCTTGACTGCCTCAGGATGTGAATTTTTCAGGCCACTGCTGAGCTCAGGGGGGGCTAGGGAGGTGGTCACCAGCTGCTGGGAAATGCTCACCACCCTTGAGGACTCCTGCTGATCTCACTCTTTGTGAGTTGGATGTGGATCTAAAACCCACAGGCGCTGCAGTGCAGGTGTTGTTCTGGTGCTGGGTTTAGCTGGAGCTGTGCAGGTGATGTGTGAGGTCCCCTCCTGAGGGCAGCAAGTGGGAGCCTCAGACCTGGTCCCCCAGGAGAAGCCTGAGTGGTGCACAGGACCAGGGGCTGTTGGTCAACAGCAGCTGCAGAGGAGCCAGCAGAGTGTCCAGGTGGCCAAGGAGGACAACAGCATCCTGGCTTGGATCAGCACTAGTGTGGCAGCAGGGCTAGGGCAGGGATTGTCCTCCTGCACTGGGCACTGGGGAGGCCACAGCTCCAATCCTGGGCTCAGTTTTGGGCTCCTCACTCCAAGAAGGACATTGAGGTGCTGGAGTGTGTCCAGAGAAAGGCAAGGAAGCTTGGGAAGGGTCTAGAGCACAAGTGTGGTGAGGAGCAGCTGAGGGAACTGGGGTTGGTTAGTCTGGAGAAAAGGAGGCTCAGGGGAGACCTCACTCTCCAACTCAGTGAAAGGAAGTTGGAGCCAGGTGGGGATTGGTCTCTTCTCCCAAGGAACAAGAAACAGGACAAGAGGAAATAGCCTCAAGTTGTGCCAGGTAAGATTTAGATTGGGCATTAGGAAAACTTTCTTCCCTGAAAGGGTTGTCAAGGTCCGGCCCAGGCTGCCCAGGGCAGTGGTGGAGTCAGCATCCCTGGAGAGGTTGAAAAGTCATGGAGATGTGATGCTGAGGGACATGGTTCAGTGGTTGCACAGAGGAACCATCCTGGTGCACTGCCAAAGTGCTTTCCCAGTTCCAAGCAGGTTAGTCCTTGCTGCTGAGGGCTGCCAGGCACTAGGGCAGAGGAGAGGCACAGCAGGGGCCCAGGACACTACTTTCCAGAGTCACCTCAAAGGTAAGGCCAGGCCTGCTCTGGGATTTTGTATCCAGCCAGGGAAAGGCAGGATCATTCCTATGAGTTGAACTAAGGAGATGTGCTGTGTACACAGCCACTGGAATGAGAAGTGGGAAGAGGGAAGACATCTAGAGAGAGCATTATTCCTGCTTCTTGACTGAGAGGAGGAAGCACAGAGGGAAGGAGAGGCCCAGCCTTCGTCTGGGAGATGCTGCAGGATAAGCAGCTCTCCACACACATGGTGCCAACTGTTAGACGACTTGGACTTCACCCACCTCAGGAAAAGGATTCACAGGAAAGCCTTTCCTAAAATGCACAGTTTTATTCCCTGGATTAGCAGGGGTTAAAAGTGATCTCAGTAAGTAGCTCCTGACAAACCACCTTTCCATCCAGAGAAGTTAGTACAGAGAAATTCCTCTTGGGGATCAAGGCAGGGAGCTGTGGAAGGTTATTCCAGTGCAGAGGACACAGGGCTCCAGCAGGATAACTGGGCCTTTGGAAATGGTACAGCTGAGCTGGTTTGGAACCCAAAGGAGTTCAGCAAAGCCACAAGTTGAGACATGTCCCCTGCAAGGCTGGATGCACCTTGTCACAGCCTTGGGTTCCACCTCAGCTTCCCCAAGGGCCCTAAAAAGCCATGCCAAGAGCCCTGGCTGTGTGGCACGTGTCCAGCCAAAGGGGCAGGTCAGAAGGTTAATTAAAATTCACTTAAACCCAAACAAACTAAAGCAATTCATTAGAGGAGACCATGCTGCCAAGGGTTGGTGTGGGGGCATGTTCACATAGGAATCACCCAGGCTCTTCCCAGGATGCTGGCAGGCATCCCCTCTGCTAGCACACTGCAGGCTGGATGCCAGAAACAAACAGCCAGCAAGGCCCAAGTCCTGCCAACAGTTCACCAAAGCAGCAGTCTGCTGAGTTTTCCACAGTGATGTTCCCACTTCAGCCACAGCAACCTAAACATGAGTAGAGAGTAAAACCAGACAAGTTTAACCATTTCCTTCAGTGCCTGAGAAGCACCAGCATGTGCTCTCAGGTGTGCCCTGGGCTGGATAGCATGGCAGTGGAGCCAGGAGCCCACTGGGCTGTGCTCTGCCTCTCAGGCAGGGCCACAAGAGCTTCCCCCTAATAAACTGCAGCCCAAGGGTGATCTTTTGGATGCCAGCTATGTCCCCTGCCAGCAGCATTCAGAGTCACAGCTCTTGGCCATAAATTCATCCTGTCTAAAATGAGTTTTCCTTCTGCTGCTCCCAATGTCACCATGACAAAGGTGGAGCCTTTCTTCATTTAAAAAAAATCACCTTAAAAGAGCTTCAGGTTCACTGAGCAAGAAGAGGTCAAAGCACTAAGAGAGCTCCAAAGCTACCACATTACTCTGGAGTCATGTCCTATGTCCTGCTGCTACAGCTCAGCACTGGTAAAAGCTCTGGGAGCCTCCTCCTCCAGAAGCCCTTTTCCTATTCTCCAGGGAAATAAAAGTTTCACTTGGCACTACATGTTACCAAAAAGTAACAAAATTCCCCACTTCTTGCTTAACCTCAAGCCAGGCTGGAGGCAGGAGCAGGCCTTCAGGTTGCCTTTGACCAGGGGAGAAGCACATGCCAGGGCAGGCCTTGAGCTCTACTCCCTCGTGATTTGTTTTAGAGGCAGCAGCAGGTCCTTTGCTCTTCCTTTGATTTGGGATCTTCTAGCATCCAGGAAAGGGCTAGAGAGTTGCTAAAATCCGTAGGAAGGAAACCACCACCACACAGAAGGTCTGACCCACTCCTAAAATCAAGGCTTCAAAGGGAATCATCTTTTTCCCAGCAGCTCTGTACACTCCAGCAATGGCAGCACCTGCAGAGAGGGGAAAAAGCCAAAAGGTGAATGTGTGACATACACTCTTGTACCCCAGGGATGAAAGGGGAAGCCTCACAGAATGTGAGATTAGGGGCAGAGAAGAGGGGAAAGCCCCCTGAGCCCCCCTGCACTGGCTGGCAGACATGAGGAGCAGCTGAGGGAACTGCCATGGGGAGGGACACCTGGCACTAGAGCAGCTTACTCCAAGCCCCAGCCAGCCTGGCCTGCAACACTGCCAGGGCTGGGGCTGCCACCACCTCTCTGGGCAAGTGGCTCATCACCCTCACGGGGAACAACTTCTGCCTAACAGCCAACTTAAATCTCCTCTCCTCTAGTTTGGATCCATTCCCCCTAGTCCTAGCACTCCCTGACATCCTAACAAGTCCCTCCCAAGCTTTCTTGTAGCCCCTGCAGATCCTGGAAGACCTTCTGGTGGCCTCAGTACTCCAGTTGAGGTCTCAGCAGAGACCAGAGACCAGAGAGAGCTGGGATTGTTCAGCCTTGAGAAGAGAAGGCTTCGGGGGGACCTACTAGTGACCTTCCAGTACTTAAAGGGAACTTCCAAGAAGGCTGCAGAGGGCCTGTTTGCAAAGGCCTGCAGGGAAAGGACAAGGGGCAATGGTTTTAAATTGGGGAAGAGTAGATTTAAACTGGACGTTAGAAAGAAGTTCCTCACCACGAGGATGGTGGAACACTGGACCAGGTTGCCCAGGGAAGTGGTGGCAGCCCCATCCCTGGAGGCATTCAAGGTGAGGCTTGCCAGGGCTCTGGGCAAGCTGCTCTAGTTGGGGATGTCCCTGGCCACTGCAAGGGGGTTGGACTAGATGAGCTCCAGAGCTCCCTTCCAACCCAAACCATTCTGTGATTCTATGATTCCTTTCGAGCATCTACCGTACTTGTGAGGATGCCGGCGGTGATGGGTCCCACGATGCCCATCAGCAGGAGGCTCACGGACATGAACCTGCCGTACTTATGATGCCGGAGCGTGAAGAGCGCTAGCAGAGCGGCCGGGACGTGGAATGAAAGGGAGGAGACGAGGGCCCACAGGAAGACGCCATACCACATCTCTGTGAAGAGAAGAGCCGTGAGGCAGGCCCAGGGCGCGCAGGCCTCCGGAAGCGGAGGCGGAAGGAGGGCCCCACGGTGGAAGGTTACCTGGGAAGGTGGAGAGCGGGCTGGAGTAGGTGGTGCCATTGCCCACACGGGGCACCAGGCGGAGACTGAGGATCTGCTGCAGGAGGCCACCGCCACCACCACTCGCCTCGCCACCCTCCATCCCCTCACCGGCCCTGCTACCGCCGCCATCCGCCGCCGCCGCTTCCTCTTCCTCCCACCCCCTTCCGCCCTCCTAGCCAATGGGAAAGCGCTCAGGCTGACAGACACCACTTCTCACCAACCGCCGCCCGTCAGGGAGTGGAGGCGAGCGCACGGACCCTGGCCCCGCCCCCGCGCTGCCACAGCAACCGCTGTTGGCCGCAAAGGATGCCGGGAAGTTCCCTCAGCGCGCGGGGCGGTGCTGTTGATGCGTCTGTTGTTGACGCTCTAGCCCACTGACTGAGCTCTTCTCCGCTTCTCCCTGCGCTCGGAGCTGCTTTGGAGGAGCAATCACCCCCCCATCCCGCCAGGGGGCGCCGGCGGCTGGTGGCGGGCATAAGGCGGAGGCGGGCATAAGGCGGAGGTGGTGGGGTTGGTGTCATGTCGGGCTCGGAGGAGTACTCCTCGGCTGAGGATGAGGACTATGTGCCCTCAGGTGAGTGGGGAGGGCGGTCCCCGGCGCCCGCGGTCCCCGGCGCTCATCGGCCGTGCTTGCAGGTGCGGAATACAGCGAGGACGACGTGAGCGAACTGGTGCGGGAGGAGGAGGAGGCGGCGGAGAGCCCGCGGCCGGCCCGCGGCAGAAGGAGCCCCCGCCGCCCCGCCAGCAGGTACGGCTGCGGGCCGAGTCGCGCCGCCCCCGGTTCCGCACAGAGGCAGCTTCCCGGGTGGGAGAACGCAAGGCCCGGTGGGGAACTACTTTTGTCGTGGGGCTGAGAAAGGAGAAATGCTTTCCATCGTTCCAGTTTAACATCCAAGGCAGAGATCTTCAGGCTTGAAAGACACCGTGCCTGGACACCCAGCCCAGGAGCTAGTTTACCTGCCTTTTAATAAGGCTTTTCCAATGTAAAGCAGTTTTCAGTGGGGAAAAACTCCATATATACTCCGTTTATTTAAGCTTGGCTCTTATCTAGCCCAAGTTCACCTTCCCTTGTGGTTCCTTTAGTATCCGATCCAAGTCCATTCCATAGTAACAGATACACACCCACCCTCGCCTGTCAGCTTCAGGGGGCTGCTTGCTTCCCTCTGGCTGTGTTTTCTGAACAGCATGACCTATTAATTGTGTAGCTTCACCCTCAAAATTAGGGGAAACCTCCTAGGGTAGAGTGCAGTAGCAGGAATATGAAATGCTGTGTTGCTTCACCTGTGCTCATGGCTCAGCTCTGGGGTAGTGTTGCAGCACTCCACTATAGGTTTCTTTTGGTATGTGCTTCCAGGAAGAGGAAGAAAAGAGGTCTCTTGCTAGAGCCAGATGAGAAAGAGGAAGAAAATACTCAGCAGAACGAAGAGAAGGAAGAAGAGGAAGTAAATGATGCAGAGCAGTCGGAAAGAAACAGAGAAGAAGAAGAAAAAAAGAAAGAGGATGCTCTTTGGGCTCGTTTCCTTAGTGATGTGGGAGAGAAACCCAAAGCAGGGGCTGCCATGCAAGCAACACAAGCTAAGAAGGTAATGAGGGCTTGGGTCTTCACCCAGGGAGTGTGGGAAGGCCTTGAGGCTTTAGAGCACTCACTGTTGGTTCTAGCTGGTGCTAGATGAAGTCAGACCTGGGAAAAGGCTGGGTTTACCCCTGGCCCATCTGCTTTGTAAGCCTGGAGCCCTAGCGTGGGGCAAACTGCAAGTTGCTGGTTTGCTTGCAAGTAGAGAGAGGTCTGTGATCTGGGGGTGCTGGTTTTGGAGCTGCATGTCAGCATCTCAGAGTGTCCCACAGAGCCCTGTTGGCTTCTCTTCCTGGTCTTGGATCGTCCTTGTGATGTAGGAGCAGTGCAGTGAGGTTCAGTTTGAGTTGTCACTTGAGGCTTGTTCCTTTGCTAATGCTCAAAGAAAAGGTGGAGAGTGTATGTGTGAGAGTGGGGAAGCAAGAGGAGCTCTGTGCTGACATCTCTGTGCATTGCCCTCCATCCTCCTACAGCAAGGGGCTCTGGAAGGTGGACATCTGTGACAAGAGTTAGTCCAGCTTTCTCTAGTTGCCTTTAGAAGCCCTGTTACCATGCTCCTTGTTGTCTGATGAGAGAATTCCTTGTGTCATGAGCTCTTGGAAAGGATTTGCTTCTTGATATAAACCAAAGGCCTGTATTTGCCTTGCAAAGCCTCTCACACTGAAGGTGGTGGAAGGTACCAAAACTGGCCCTTCTGTTCTTCTCCCCACCTCAGCTGCTACTGGCTGAGCAGCTGAGATGGTTACAGGTGGAATTAGAGAGAAACTCTACTTGTGTGGGCAGATTGCTACACCACAAGTGGTCTTGGAAGGTTTCTCTAGAATAATTCCTGGAGAGATGCAGTTCTTCTGTTCTCTTTGTCAACTTCTTAATTAGACTTAAGTCATCCACTTGAAGATCTCTGAGGTGTGTGGTTGGTTTAGAGCAAGAATTCTGGGGTTGGTTTTGATTGTTTAGAGGGTCTGAGGGTTTTTTGTGTGTGCTGCTAAAGGCTATAGTTGTGACTGATTAAGAGACATTGTTGACTCATTTTTTAATGCAGATATTTCCCTCTGAGATTAAAGAGATGTTACTGACAAGTAGCTTAATATTTCCAGGCTTCTCTGTGAGGATCAGCCCTGCTTTTCCTCCTGATGGACTGTGTTCTTCTATATTCTTGAATAAAATTAACATATTTCTGTGTAATCCAGCCTGGCAGTGCTTAGTTTGGGAGATCTGGCTCTTACAGGCTTTTGCTTGCTTTCTGAACCACAGCAGTGGCTTCTTAGTCCTTTTTACTTTTAATTGCAGTGTTGGCTTCTTGGTTTGGGTTTGTTGAGCTGCAGTCAAAGCCTGGAACCAAAGTGGGGAATTTCCTTTTGGTGGCAGGGGTGTTTGTTTCCTTTTCCTTGTCTGCGGGTGACTTGCTCTGATCAGCCAGCCTAAATTGAGGTCTACCTTGGGTCCTCAGTTCCCCAAGTGCATTGCTTTGCTTTCTCCCTTTATTTTTGTAGGCTGAAGAAAAGAAGAGTGACAACAAGCTTCAGGAGAAACCAAAAGAGTCTGAGAAGCCCAAAGAGTCAGGAAAAGTGACAATTACCAAAGTGTTTGATTTCGCCGGGGAGGAGGTCAGGTGAGTTGGCAGATGAGAGGTGTCTGCTGTGGCCTCAGAGCAAAACTGGCTCCTGCTCTTCCGCTGGCAGGCTGGAGATGTGCTGTGGAGGATGGGATACCTCCTCCTTTTTCCCTTTACACTGTTTCTTTTTATCATGAGCACACACAGACCTCAAGGAAAACAGGGCCAAGATCTTTCCAGCTTGAGGGCTGCAGAGTATCTTTCTATGCACTCCTCACTCTGCTCAACTTCCAACTATGCCTGTAAATTCCCCATCTGGGCAGTGTTGGAAATGGTTGGCTAAGCTTCCCAGTGGTGCTATGTGGAGGCTGGGACAAGGAGAGACCCATGTGTGGGGCCTCACAGGGATGACAAGGTTGCATTGGGTTCCCTCAGTCGAGCCCAAAGCCTTGTGCTGGGGACAGGGTGTTTGCTGGCACTTTGCCTTGATGTGCACAATCCACTGCAAAGATTGCAGACAAGAAGAGATGTTTCACTGAATGGATACCTAGCTGAACTCTTTGATCTCTGGAACTGAGTAAAATTGGCATTTAGGCTGGGTTTGGCTTTCAGGATGCTCTGCAGCAGGGGCAGTTGGTTTATTAAATGCATGAGAGCAGAAGTGAGAGGTCAGGGTGCAGCCACTTGATATCTGAGCGTGTGGTTCTTGCAGTGCTGGGGTTTGGGTTTGTTGTGTGTAGCTGTGGGACTGGTTTTGTCAGCTGAGCTTTTCTTGTCTGTGCTGTGTGGCAGCAGAGGGCAGCAGATCCCCGCAGGAACACCCAGGCTGCCTGGCTCGGGAGGAGGAAGCCTAGAGCAGAGGCTTCTACTCCTCTTCCTTTGCGTGTCAGGGTGGAAAGCTGAGGAGAAGCCTTGAGTCCTAGTAGTGACTTCCCTCTTTCCCTGCACAGCCTAGGCTGTAGGAATAACCTTCATTCCCTGGAGCGATGGCACAGAACTGTACGCTGCACCTTTTGTGAGCCATAGCCTTCCTCCAATGGCAAAGTAAAGTCTTTCCTGTGGACAGATACAAAGAATTACAAGCAGAAACTTCATCTTCTGATGCACACTCAGCTGCCAGCTTGTTTTTTGTATTTTGGCCTGGTTCTACCAGGTGAGAATAGCTGAAGCTGTAGGATCACAGGGATGTTGTCCAAAAAAAGCCTTGGCATCAGATGGTAGAACTGTGTTCTGGCTGCTTCAGGCTTGCCTGAAGTCCACATGCAGTCTCCTCTGAACACTGACTGTGTCCATTTGTGTGGGGTAGGTGAGTGCCATGTTCTAACATGAGCTCAGAAGGGTGTGACTTAAAGGTAAAGAAGAGGTTGATTTACAGGGAAACTTGTTTGAAGTAAACCTACAAGGCATGAGCCTTCCACTGGTGGAAAGGAATTCTTTGGGTGTAATACTTTGTGAAGTATGGAAGCCTTTCAAGTAGGGAGCTAGTAAAAACACCTGCCTTGAAGCTCCCTGGTTACCTGCCTTTGTGATCAGAAGTCTCAGCTAATGATGATTTAAGCAGAGAATGACTCAGGTTCTGGGTTTTGCATGGTGGTTACAGATTAGCTTCACCAGGTTTGCTCTTGCTTTTAGTGGTAAGATTTGTTGGAGGTATCAGAGAAACTTTGTCCTTCAAGAAGTGGCTTTGCCTTATGTAAACAGAACTTGCCCAGGCCTCCCAAGCTACTGAGTTTGTCCTTTTGACATCAGGATCTTATTGTAGATTATTTAACAGCTGTAGCAAGTTAAGTTTCCAAGTTAAAGACATTTTTTTTCTGCACTAGTTGCTTTTCTCACCTGCTTTGCACTGCTGAGTGCTGAGTTCCCTTTGGGGAACTGCAAAGGAATTGATGCAGGTTGATCCAATTGGCCAAAGCTGGAGCCTGGGTGCCAATGAGACTATAACAACCCTGCAAAACACCAAGGCTAATGCGTTCCTTGTTTACAGCAGCTCTTGTATCAACAGGTCACAGAGGCAGCAAGCTCTGGAGGTCTCTTTGCTGCTGCCAGAGTTACAACATGCTACTTATTTTTTTAGCTATGCAGTAACAGAAAAATCGTTCAATGTTGGGGTTTGGTTTTTTTTGCCCTCTTGTTTGCTCCATCTTGCAAATCTCAACCCATTCCACCCTTGGCTGTTTTGGGGGGAATAGGAGTTATCCCTGCTTCCAGCTACTGGTGCTTTGCTGTAGCAGCAGTAGGTGAGGGCCAGGGAGCTGGATTTTGTTTAGAGGAGAGGGAGGTTGTCTTTGCACCACCCCTAAGGTCTGCAAATGCTCTGAATACCAAATGCTGACTTCCTTGCCTGGGGAACAACTGGCAAGTTGTTGCTTACAAAGGCCAACCCAAGGTAGTTGTGTGTGTGTTTGTGCAGTTTCTGGGCTGGAAGAAGTGAAATGAAAGAGCTTTCTTTGTTGCTTTCCTTACGAAATGGTTTGGGGCTAGTTGTGAGTGCTGCTCTTTTGCAAGCTGGAGAAGAATGTGGAGCAGTGTTGAAGCTGTGAGAGATTCAGGGCACAAATTGCCACAGTGTGCTCACTGAAGCTCTTAAGAGCATTGAGCCCTGCTCTCATGTTGCAGAACAATTTCTTTTCTCCTGTGAGAAGCTGGTATCATCTCTTTTGAGTGATTGCAGTAGCAGAAGTTTCTTGAAAGAAGAAATAATACTACAACAGTGACAGAGGCTCCTTTTTAAGCTGTAAACTCCCCTCTAGGTTAGTGGTGCACTTAAATGTCCATTTTAATTAGCCAGTGCTTGTACCAGTTGCTAAATGCTGAACTGTAAGTGTAGAGTGTTACAAAGCACCAAACCCAGAATGAAATAGAGGGAATTTTATCAACTACCTGGTTTAGTTTTCCCTTGTAAAACCAAAACTGTTGAATCCTGGAACTAGAAACAGTCTTGAACTGATCTCTGTGTTTTCCAGTTGGGACTTTTTGTGCCTGCTTTTCATTCTTCCCTGAGTGAGGAGTTGAAGAGGTGAGGAGCAGCAGGGAGGACACCAGCACCCAGCTGGGCAGGGAGAGCAATCTGCAGAGGCAGTTCAGCATCTAAAGGGAAGTTCAAGTCCTTTCTCACTGGCAGAGGAGGCTGAAGTCCCTTAGAAGCCACCAGTTCATCATGGACTTGCTTCATGAAGCAGTAGTAGGGAATCCCATCCCTGGGGCCAGGGATTGCCTGTTGCAGAATTGCTGTATGATGAGGCTGGTTTTCTCTACCAAGTTAGCTCCCTTGGAGCCTAAGCCTGTGAGCCTCTCCAGCCCTGCAGCTCTGTGGGCACACAGGCAGCCTGACCAAGCCAGAACCACCCAAGCACAGAATAGTCTTGGTTGGAAAAGGCCTTGAAGATCATCAAGTCTTAGCTCACGTGTGTCCTTGCTGAACAGACACCTATGTCCTACATCTACTGTTTCTAACCCTAGATCTGCTGTCCTCTTCCAAACCTTCAGCCCCTTGAGCCCAGCTCTGGAAATGGCTGCAGGAGAAGCAGATCAGACATCTGAGAGAAGCCCCAACTTCCCAAAAAGCTGTGTTGAGCCTCTGCTTTCCTTCTCAGTGGCTGTCATCCTCTCTGCTCCTTACATGGCAGCTGAGACTGGCCAAATGTGACAAAGGTGATGTAAGCCAGTGAGTTTAGGAGACTCCCACCTCCTTTATTGCTTTGCTTTGAAGGCAGCTAAGGTAGCTGTCTGACCAAGAGCTGCTGCTTCTGCTTCTTCTGGCAAGCACTGAGCAGCTCTGGGGAGAATGCTGAGGCTGCTAAAGTTTGTGTTTTAAGGGGAAGGGGGGAAGAAAAGAGCAGGGAATTGACTCCTCCCAAGCCTCAAGGTTTAGAGCTGGCAGAGAGAACAACTTGAAAACCATGTCCTTGTCCACCTGTGTCCTTGCTCTGTGGTCTCAGCATGGCTCAGTCAGATGTGTTAGGCTAATTAACACAGAGAGAACATGTTCATCATCCCATGAACTCTCTCCTTCCCTAGTGATGCTTTCCAGGAAACTCAGTGGATGAATAATAGCAAGGGGTTGGCAGCATGCTCACACCTCTTGCTGGGTGTGAATCTTAGCCATTTGCTTTGTGCTCATGGGGTTTTGTGCAGTGCTGAGTGAAGGACAGTTGCTTGTAAAATCAGGAGGAAGGTCAGTAGTTGGTGTGCATCTCTTGCTGCTGTTTTTAGGTAGTGTGGTGTGTGTCAGATCAAGGCTGTTACAATGTGTGTTCCATGTTCCATAGGTGGTTTCTTTACTACAGCCTGGGTTGTTTGGAGGTGTGACTGAGAAGGCATCACCAGAATCTGTCTCCTGACACCTTCTCTTTGGAAAGTTTTCCCTTGTTCCAGGTAGATAGCAAGTGATACATAGCTTCCACCAGACATGGTAGATGGATGTTGTTGGATTATATATGGAAGACAATGACCTGAGCTCCCAGGGGCAGAGGAGGAAGCCACCCACTCCATTTTGATAGGCTTTTGGCAATGCCTTTGACTGCATTAGCAAGGAAGTGGTAGGAGAGAAGTAAGACAAAGAAATTTCAGTAGCCCCTTGAAAAGCCACTCCAGACTTCAACCTCTCCAAGGGCTTGGGTTTCCTCTTGATGACTTGAGATGCTAGATGTTCAGAGGGTTTGCTCCTCAGCCCTCCTTGGCTGAGAGCTGTGAGAGAGCTCTCCTCTAGCCCCTTTCCAATGACCACTTCCTCCTCACACCCTGCCAAAATCTTGCCTTTTAAGATTCTTCCAGAGATTTAATCTGAGCAGTAGGAGCCTTGGGCTCACCAGAGGAATGAAACCACTCAGAATTCCGTGGGATATCAATGTGACTGGTTGCTAGTCTACAAACAAGCCCCCAAATGCTGATCATGGCAGAATGGAGTGTAGGCAGCAGCAGCAGCCTTCTTCCTGTCTTTGTGCTGCTCTTACTCTCAGAGGTCAGAGCATCCCTCAGTTATCCACAGTTTATATTGGCTTTTTCCAATTTAAAAGCCAACTATTGATTTGCCTCTTTTTGGTGGGGGAGAAGCCAGGAAGAGGAAAATCTGTTACCTTCCAAAAGATGCTGAAGAGTGAAAGGGGCTCAGGGGCATGTTTTGATAACCTTTCCTCTGTCTGCAGCCAATCCCTGATCCTTCAGAATGTCCTTGGGGAATCCTGCTGTTGTACACTACTGATTGGCATGGTGGTGGCTCAGTGGTGAGCTCATCCAGTGGCAGGAGGAGCTGTGTTGGGTGTTTGGTTACTCAATAGGCATTTGCCTTTCTCAGAGGTAGCTGCAGAAATAGCAAACTTCATAAGCAGTGACAAACCTAGGCAGAGAAGGACTTGGGGGTACTGCTGGGTGAAAAGCTGCACAGGAGCTGGGAATGTGAGCTCCCAGCCCAGAAGCCAGCTGTGTCCTGGGCTGCATCCCCAGCAGTGTGGGCAGCAGGGCAGGGAGGGGATTGTGCCTCTGCTCTGCTCTGGGCAGAGCTCAGCTGCAGTGCTGGGGCAGCTCTGGAGTCCTGAGCACAGCACAGACATGGAGCTGCTGGAGCAGGGACACAGGAGGACACAGCAATGATGGGAGGGCTGGAAGCTCTCTGCTGTGAGGACAGGCTGAGACAGTTGGGCTTGTTCAGCCTGGAGAAGAGAAGGCTCCAGGGAGACCTGACTGCAGCCTTTCAGGACTTCAGGAGCCTTGAAGAAAGCTGGAGACAGAGTTTTTAGCAAGACCTATTGCGACAAGACAAGGGGTGGTGGTTTGAAACTAAAAGAGATTTAGACTAGCTCTAAGGAAGAAATGTTTTCCCCTGAGGGTGGTGAGACACTGGCCCAGGTTGCCCAGAGAGGTGGGAGATGTCCCATCCCTGGAACCATTCCAGGTGAGGTCTGGGGCTGTGAGCAACCTGCTCTACTTGGAGATGTCCCTGCTGAGTGCAGTGGGTTGGACTAGCTGACCTTGAAAGGTCCCTTCCAACCCAAACCATTCCATGATTCTCTGGTTATTTGGCACTCACCAATATGCTGATTCCTCTCTTTTTCCTTCCTTTTACCTTGCTTTTGAAAATCCCAGAGTGACTGAGCAGATGTCCACCTGAAAGTCACCTTCTGTCTCCAATATGCATGATGCTTTTAAGGAAATCACTGGGCTGTGCTGGTTTCCCTTGTGCATTTCTGTTGCTAATCAGTGTGATGGAGAAGCAGGCTCAGCTGGCACCTCCAAAGCGGGGAGGAGTCTCAGAGCCTCTCCAAAATGATGCCTTGACCTCCAGATTAACTTGGGCATCTCTAGGGCTTTCAAACCTATGCTCTCTGGGTGCTGCATCAGCTTTGGGAACTGGCTGACCAGCTAACCTTCTCCCATTTTCAGGCACCACTGCCTGTGTTTTGTGTAGTTAGTGTGGAAATACTTGAGGAAAAAATCCCTCCCTTCCCCAGTAGGTAAAGGAGAAGACATTGTTTCTGGACCTGGCTGGAAACAGAAGGTGCTTAGTGACCTCTTCAGGTCTCACAGGGGTTCTTTGGCCCAGGGGATGGAGTGCACCCTTAGCAAGTTTGCAGATGACACCAAGCTGGGTGGCAGTGTGGATCTGCTTGAGGGCAGGGAGGCTTTCCAGAGGGATCTGGATAGGCTGGATCACTGGGCCAAGGCCAATGCCATGAAGTTCACTAAGGCCAAATGCCAGGTGCTGCCCCTTGGCCATAGCAACCCCCAGCAGTGCTCTAGGCTTGGGGAGCAGTGGCTGCAGAGCTGCCAGGCACACAGGGACCTAGGGGTGCTGAGTGACAGCTGAACAGGAGCCAGCAGTGTGCCCAGGGGGACAAGAAGGCCAATGGCATCCTGGCCTGGAGCAGGAACAGTGTTGGCAGCAGGAGCAGGGAGGTGATCCTGCCCCTTTGCTCAGCTTTGGGGAGGCCTCACCTCCAGTACTGCATCCAGTTTTGGGCCCCTCACTCCAAGAGGGACATGGAGGTGCTGGAGAGGGGACAGAGGCTCCCAAGCTGCTAAAGGGCTTAGAACATAAGCCTGAGGAGGAAAGACTGAGGGATCTGGGCCTGTTTAGCCTGGAAAAGAGGAGATTGAGGGGAGACCTCCTGGCTCTCTCTACCTACCTGAAGGGAGGTTGTAGAGAGGCAGGGACTGGTCTGTTCTCCCTGGTGGAGAGTGCTAGGACAAGGGGAAATGGATGGCAATTGCCCCAGGGGAGGTTCAGGCTAGACATTAGGAGGAATTTCTTTGCTGCAAGGGTTGTGAGCCATTGGCACAGGCTGCCCAGGGAGGTGCTGGAGTCCCCATCCCTGGAGGTGTTTAAGAGCCAGGTGGATGTTGCATTGGGAGGCATCATTCAGCAGGTTGCTAGGGCTAGGACAAAGGCTGCACTGATGATCTTCAAGGTCTCTTCCAGCTGGAACTGTTCTATGATTCTTCTGCTATGAGGGAGAGCATCTTCTGTCCCTCTGTTCATCCCTTCATTGCAGGGCCCTCAGCTCCTCAGCACTTCACTGCTTACCCTGTTTCCAAGCTGCTGCCTCCTTCCTGACAGCTCTAGGCTCAGAAAGGAGCTTTTGATGTCTCTGAGATGTTGGCAGAGCTTGCTGCTTTGCAGCCCTTGGGCCTGGGGTTTCCCCTGCTGGAAAATGCAGCCTGGGAGAAGGATTATTATTTCTTTTTTGGTTTAATTCTCCTGGTTGGTTTTTTTTTTTTCTTTCTTTGTAGCTGAGATTCTGAAGCAGAAGTTTCTGTGGTAGCCTGAAGGGAAGGCAAAGCTGTTCCCTGCCTTACTATCTCATTAACACATTACAGACTGAGGCAAGCTCAGTGTGGCTTTGCCCCCATGGGGATATTGCTGCTTTGTAGTGTGTGCTGGCTCCTGTGTCACCTCTGTGGTCACTCTGTATGGCTCTAAGTGAATTTTGGAGCTAATCCTTTTGGGGAGGTACAAAGGAAAAGGATGAGAATGCCTCAAAGACTGAAATACAAACTCCATGGCAGGATTTGGGGCTGGCCAAGGGAATAGTTATCCAAAGAAGCATGGATGCTTGGAGATACTTAAAAGGGAGGTGGATAAAGCTCCAGCCAACAGGTAGCTGTAGTCTTGTGCCCTGGCTGTGCAGCAGCCACTCCAGAGTGCTGGGTTTGCTGTGCTCTGCCTATTGCAAGTCCCAGAGGGAGCTCAGGAACTGGATTGCTACTTCCCTTTGGGTTTAGAGAACCTCTTGCAGGGGTAGCAAGCAGAAGCCCAAAAGGAGCCTGGCAGCTTGGTCAGCAGTTCAGGTGGCAGCACTGTCCAGACATTTCCTTCACATCCATCACAGAGCCTTTGCCATACAGGAGGTGATGGAAGCTAGGGGACTTCCTTCAGGGCTTTACAAGGCTAGGATGTGGCTGTCCAAAAGCACTTTGAAATGCATTATTGATGTTAAAATAGCATTCACCTCAGCTTGTTTTCCAAGCACTTGGTTTGTGCTGCAGCCTGGGCTGAGTGCTTAGAGAGCAGCACACACCTGCTGTGAGGAGCAGCAGGCAGCTTGGCCCTCACCTGACTGCAGGAGAGCTCTCAACACACTGTGTTTCTATTTTGCAGCTCCTGTGCAGATAAGTAGCCCACAAAACTCTCAGTCACACCAGCCTGGGCTTCTGTCTGTGTTGCTTCAGGGAATAGGCTTAGTTTCCCAGGGAACAGCTTCTCCCATCTGGTTTGAAGAGCAAGGTCTGGAGAATGTTGGGGTTTGGGGTTTTGTTTCCTTCTGAAAGGGAGAAAACTAATCTTTTACTTAGTCCCTAGCACTTTTCTCATTTCTACCTAGTTTTAGCTCTGTTTGCTTTACAGCAGGGAATCCAGCATCAAATAAGTAGGTACCCAGTGTGCAGGCAGATGTGGCCTGGAGGCTCAGTTGTGTGAGGGCTTAATTCTCTCCTGGAAGGTGAATGGTTTGGGTTGGAAGAGACCTTTAGAGGTGTCCAACCCTCCTGCAGTGAGCAAGAACATGTTCAGCTAGGCCAGGCTGCTCAAACCTGACCTGGAATGGTTCCATTCTAGGATGGGGCATCTCCCACCTTTTTGGGCACTCCAGTGGCTTCAGGTTCTTGCAGGCTGAAGCACCTGACTCTCCTGGAAGGCACCCAGGCCATGGCAGCTCAACACAGGAGTCCACTAAAAGAATATCCAGCCAAAATACTCCTGTGGCTTTGGAAGGGGTGCTCAGGTGTTTTACAAACCCCTGTAGATCAGTATTGTTTGTTTCTCAAGTGATCATTCCAGAAGGCTGGAGGACTACTTAATGAGGCTAGACACAGATAGGGAATATTGACAAAGGCTAATTAGCCTCATTTCCCCCTCCCTCCTTGATCTGTGATTCCCCTGAGCTAACAACATTAAGATCCTGTGGAAAGTTCTCTAATTGTGTCAGGTCTAAACTGGGGCAGGGTTCCCAAGTGAGGACTGTGTGTCCTAAGTGGTGAAGAGCTGGTGTTTTCCAGAGCTTTCTCTCTTGCTCTCACTTTCTGAGCATGAAGCTCAGGGAAGATGTGTGCCCCTGGGAGTAAGGATTTTTAACTATCCTCTCAGCTCTGACTCCCCTTACACCCCAATACACCAACAGATGTTTGCTCAGCCTGCTGGGCACCATACATTTTGCTGAGGAGCAATCTGGGGGTAATTTGGAGGGATTTTAAGCATCTGGAATGCTTAAAGGAAGCCTTTGTCATGTGGCTGTCTTTCCCAGGTTCCCCTTCCCTGCCTCTGAGCCCCTGCCTCTTTCTCCCTCCTTGCTAGGATGTGGCTCAGCTGATGTGCTTCTGTAAGGGCTTGCTGCTGAGCTCTTTGCTGGCACCCTGGGGTGAGTCCTGGGGCTGGGGATGTTGTGCTGCTGTGTTAGGCTTACTCTGCCACTGAACTTGAAGCATGAAAATTGGCTTTTAAAGCCCCTTGTTCAGATCAGCTGGAGCTGTGTGGATAAGATGCTCCTTTTAGCCTGTATTCCTCTTTTCTTTTAGCAGCTTTTGTGGCTAAGGGGCCTGCTGGGAGCAGATCAAACACTTGTTCTTAAGTGAGAATGCTACAGTTGAGCACTTGAAGTGCTCTGGGGACAGCCCATGACAGCAGGAGGGCTGTCTGCTTGTGCTTTGGTGCCCAGCATCTTTACCTGGGGCTTTTCCCATGCATCTCCAGGCTTCAGAAATAACTCCCCAGCACTCTCCTTACCACCAAGTCAGCAGTAACTCAGCTGGCTTTGCAGCTGCTTGAGTTTCTCTGTGCCCCTCAGGCAGTTTCTCCATGGCAGTTGCAAGGTGAGGTTGGTGGATAGGAAGCCAGAAGCAATGAGCTTGACTTGGAGGGCAGATCCTGTCAGCCACGATGCAACCCTTGTGTTGGTTCTGTAAAGGGAAGGGTAAAAAGTGCTTCAGTGGAAGATGGAAGTAATGTACCCACAGCTGGGCACAAACCCAAGGGCTTGGGTGGGTATGAGGATGCTTAGATTCTTGGGTACCACTTGGAGCTTGGTTCTGAGCTCAAGGGTCCTAGGGAGGACACCTCTAGGTATCAGAGGCACTTAGTGATCTGGTTCCTAGCACATTTTCCTTTCTAATGTGGCAGACCTTTCTCTTTTCCAGTTGCCCAGCAGCATTATTTTGTGCTACTAGCTGCCAGCAGAGTGTTTTGGAAGTCTTCTCTCCTAGCCTAGCAGGAGAATCTTTATGGGACAGTGAGGAGATCAAGTGGTTTGGGGTGTGAATGACAGGAGCTGAGAGTGGGTCAGACACTAGCTGCTTGTTTTCTTGCTGCCAATATACTGCTTGGATTACAAGGTGTGAATAGCATCCATTACTGCTAATGCCAACTACCAGCAGTCCCAGAACTTGAAAACTACAGAGGAAGATGGGAGGAAGGTAATTTTTACCTCAGTTGATGAGGTTTGGCTCAGAGGTCAGTTGAGCAAACTGGACATCCACAAGTCCATGGGTCCGGATGGGATGCACGTGAGAGTGCTGAGGAAGATGGCAGAGGTCATTGCTAGGCCACTCTCCATAAACTTTGAGAGGTCCTGGAGAATGGGAGAGGTGCCTGAGGACTGGAGGAAGGCCAGTGTTATCCCAATATTCAAAAAGGGCAAGAAAGATGACCCAGGTAACTAGGCCAGTCAGCCTCACCTCCATCCCTGGAAAGATGATGGAACAGCTTGTTCTTGCCACCATCTCCAATCATTGGAGGAAAGGAGGCTTATCACGAATAGTCAGCATGTATTCTGTAAAGGGAAGTCCTGCTTGACTAATCTGATAGCCTTTTATGATGGCATAACTAGGTAGATAGGTGAGGGGAAGGCAGTGCATGTGGTTTTTCTTGACTTTAGCAAAGCTTTCTATACTGTCTCCCATGGTATCCTCATAGCCAAATTTGAGAAGTGTGGATTGGGAGACTGTGCTGTGAGATGGATTGGGAATTGGTTGAAGGACAGAGCCCAGAGAGTTGTGGTTGGTGGAGCAGAGTCTAACTGGAGGCCTGTGACTAGTGGTGTGCCCCAGGGGTCAGTGCTGGGTCCAGGACTGTTCAATATATTCATCAGTGATCTGGATGAAGGGGTAGAGTGTTCCCTCAGCAAGATTGCAGATGATGCCAAGCTTGGAGGAGTGGCTGGCACACCAGGAGCTGTGCTGCCATCCAGAGTGACCTGGACAGGCTAGAGACATGGGCAGGGAGAAACCTGATGCAATTTAACAAGGGTAGGTGTAAGGTACTGCATCTGGGAAAGAACAACCCCATGGATCAGTACAGATTGGGAACTGATCTGTTGGANCTGGAGCCATTGCGGAGCCGTCTGGACACATTGCTGTGTGAGCTGGTCTAGGTGATCCTGCTGTGGCAGGGGGGTTGCACTAGATGATCTTTCTAGGGCCCTTCCAACCCTGGCATTCTGGCGGAATTGTCTTGAAAGGTCACTTTTCATTCTATTCCTCCACCCCCAGCTGGGCAATCCTGGTGGAACAGGTTGCCCCCAGCTTTGCAGTTCTGTTGCTACAGTGGGCAACTTCAAAAGTATTCTCTAGAGCAGCTGCCTAAGTCATCCCTTGATGGCAAGCTGTCCCTGGAGAGCAAAGTGATTGCTTTGGGCCAGGCTGCCCAGGGCAGTGCTGGAGTCACCATCCCTGGAGGGATTGAAAAGCCATGGAGATGTGGTGTGAGAGCCATGGTTCAGTGGTGGACTTGGCAGGTCACAGTTGGACTTGATGGTCATAAAGGTCTTTTCCAAGCTAAGTGATTCCCTAATTTCTTTGCTGCTGAAGTGTCTGTGCCAGACCCTCCCTGCACAGCCTGTTGAGGGGCCTGAGCAAGTAGAGGTTTCTCCTTTCTCACCCTGTCTGGGATAGTCCATCTTCCTGCTCCAAGAGCTGTGGCTTGTGGTGGTGGTCCAACCACATGTGGGCTGACTCTGTCAGACTTCAGGTTGGCAAGTCCCAGGGCTCATTTTTCATGTGCACCTTAGCTTGGTGCCTTGCTTTCCCTTGGCTAGTGGGATGGACATCAGTCAGTTTGGTCTTTGGGTTGAGGAAGACTGAAGGTAGTCTTGAGATTTAAGACCAAGGAGCCTTGTCTTTGGTTCTGCCACAGGCTTTGAAGACCTGCACCTCATCATGCATGTCCAGATCCTGGAAGCTATTTGATGGCTGGATTCCTGTTGGATGGTGGGAGCTGACCTGAGCTGTCATCCCTTAGTGCAGCCTGCAGAATTCCTGGCAGGATGTGCTTTCTGTCACCTCTTGCTTCCTTTCCCAACCCCTGCCTCCTGTTGCTCCTAGGCTTTTCCAGTCCCAGAAAGATGCAGGATTCAATAGTTGGCATCTAAGCCAGGAGCAGCCCCTGTGGCTGGGTGGAAGCCAGCACAGAGGGATTTTTTTCCAGGCTGTGTGGCTACTACACTCTGTCTCTGAAGCTCCTGCATGCTCAGGGTCTGCCTGGTGTTTCTCCCTGCATGCCAGCAGTGGACCCTGATGGAAGGAGAGGACAGGGGAGTGGCAGGAGGAGGAGGAGGGGGATGACCATGCTGGGTGCCCCTGGTGGACTGAGACAGCTCTTTGGACACTGTTTGAAAAGAGATGGGCTGTGTGATTGTCTTAATCTCATGGAGGGGGCCTCTGTGAGGAGTTCTGCCTAATTGCTGGATAAAGACACTGAGTTCATAGAATCATGGAGTACCAGGTTGGAAATGACCTCAAGGATCATCTGATCCAAGCTTTCTTGAGAAAATAAAAGGAATATTCCTTCTGGAGAAGGGAGTTCATGGATGTAGAGTAGCCTTTGGCATCCTTGAGGTGTTTGGGATGCCCTAAATTGTGACAATGCTGGAGCAAGGCTTTTGTTTCTTCCTGAACTGCTTTTCCCACCCCAGCCCTTTCCAATCTGACCAGCAAACCCTTCTCAATATTCATAAGGTGGGATTTGTCTCTCTCCACATGCCTGCTGCCAGTTTGAAAGGCATGGGGTGAAACAGGGTTAATCTCCTGTGCTGGCAGAACCAGGCTGTGAGCAGGAGGTGGGACAAGCACAAGAATTCATTCTTGTTTCCAAACCTCCCTTTCCCACTGTGTTTGCAGTCTGGAGAGAAGGAGGAAGAACAGTTTCCCTTCTCTCAGCATCCCTTCAGGTGCTGCTTCACTGTCAGGATGGGTGCACTAGTTGTGTCAAAGTGAGATTGCAGGGCACCAGTGCCTCTCCAGGCTGCAGAAATAACTCCCCAGCACTCTCCTTGCTACCAAGGCAGCAATAACTCAGCTGGCTTTGCAGCTACTTCAGTTTCTTCATGTCCATCAGCCAGTTTCTCCATGGAGGTTTACAGTTGTCTTTAATATCTTTATCTGTCACCTGGACAAGGATCAAGGGCACCCTCAGTAAGTTTGCAGATGACACCACGTTGATGGGAAGTGCTGATCTGCTGGAGGGTAAGGAGGCTCTGCAGAAGGATCTGGCCAGGCTGGATCCATGGGCCAAGGCCAATGGGATGAGGTTCAAACAAGGTCAAGTGCTGGGTTCTGCACTTGGGTCACAACAACCCCATGAACACTCCAGGCTTGGGGCAGAGTGGCTGGAAGCTTCCCAGTGGGAAAGGAGCTGGGGCTGTTGGTCAACAGCAGCTGGAGCTGAGGCAGCAGTGTGCCCAGGAGGCCAACAGCAGCTGGAGCTGAGGCAGCAATGTGCCAAGAAGGCCAACAGCATCCTGGCTTGGATCAGCACTAGTGTGGCAGCAGGGCTAGGGCAGGGATTGTCCTCCTGCACTGGGCACTGGGGAGGACACAGCTCCAATCCTGGGCTCAGTCATTGCAGCAAGGACATTGAGGTGCTGGAGTGTGTCCAGAGAAGGATAATGAAGGTGGTGAAGGGTCTAGAGCACAAGTGTGGTGAGGAGCAGCTGAGGGAATTGGGGTTGGTTAGTCTGGAGAAAAGGAGACTTGGGAGACCTTTTCACTCTTTCCAACTCCCTAAAAGGTGTTGGTCTGTTCTCCCAAGGAAGAAGTGGTAGGACAAGAGGAAACAGCCTTAAGTTGTGTCACGGGAAGTTCAGGTTGGATATTAGGAAGAATGTCTTCCCTGAAAGGATTGTCAAGGCCTGGCCCAGGCTGCCCAGGGCAGTGGTGGAGTCAGCATCCCTGGAGGGATTGAAAAGCCATGGAGATGTGGTGCTGAGGGACATGGCTTAGTGGTGAGCTGGCAGTGCTGGTTAGTGGTTGAACTTGATGATCTTCAAGGCTTTTTCCACCCAGGACTATTCTGTGCTTGGGTGGTTCTGGCTTGGTCAGGCTGCCTGTGTGCCCACAGAGCTGCAGGGCTGGAGAAGCTCACAGGCTTAGGCTCCAAGGGAGCTAAATTGTTAGCTTGGCAAACCAGGGCAACCTCATTAAGAGTTCCTGAGAGCATGAAAAGCAAGCTGCTGGAGGCAGGTCACTGTAAATGAAGGGCTAAAGGAGCTGGGCTTTATAGCAATTAATTATTGAGTGGCTGTCTGGAGATTCTTTCTCATGTTTGTAATTCATTCTCTGTTGTAGATGCCATATTGATTTATCTTCTTTCTTTTTTTTTTGAAGTTCAATATTTTGTGCCCTCAGGGCCTCAAACAAAAATGAACTAGAAAATGAGAGCCAATTTCTGCCTTGTCAGAGCTTTTTGTCCCAGTTGCAGCATCAGCAGAGGCAGGTTCTGTGCTGTGCTCTGGGCTGCAGATGCTGCCCAGCCTGGCAGAGGTGGCTGGCAGAGCAGCTGTGGCACAAGAGCTGCCTCCCTGACCAACAAATGAGGAAATCAAGAGCCCAATTAAGAGCCTGGAGTTGCCCCCAGTGACCTGAGCAGAGCATTTAGTAGCTGCTAGTGAGACAAGCCTGTTGGAATGAATAAGCATTCCTGTTTGTTTGAAGGAGAACAAAAAACAACTCCCCTCCTCCCCCAGCTCTAATTAGCTCCTCTTTTCCTTTTCTCTGCCATGAATGTGGAGGATTTGTCACTGGAATGAACTCTTGAACAAGGTGCATGTTCTTCAGCTAGCAGCTGCTGGAAGTGAGCTCCATGCAGGGGGTGTGGGGACTCCTGGACCTGTTTGCTCTATTTCCTTGGCTGGATCTTTGGTTTTGCCCTTCCTTACCGTCTGGTTTTGTCTCTTCTCCTCCAACAGAGTGACTAAAGAAGTGGACTCCACCTCCAAAGAAGCTAAATCTTTCCTGAAACAGCAAGAGAAATGGCAGGCAGCAGCTCCAGCTTCCCTCCCCACAGGCTCTGGGTGAGTGTTGTGTTTTCTGTGCCCTTGGTGAGTAGGATGACACTCCAGAGGAGGCTCTATGGTCGTTAAGCTAATGGATATTCATTTCCTGCAGGATTGCAGTGGGAGCAAGACTAGGCCTGGTTTGGGGAGGGGGAGGGAAGCAATCCGTGGGTGCCAGTGACTCACTTGCTAGGTTCAGGCTCAGATTTCTTAATCCTCATAAATCATTCCTCCTAGTAAGGAGCAGCCTGTTGAAAGTGCAGGTAAGCCAAGGAACATGCCTGAGACTGCCTGCTGCTCCTTTGAGAGGCACTTCTCAGGCCCAGCAAAAGCCATGACAGACTGGGCTGTGGCTGCTTGTAAACTTTAGGGGAGTATTGGAATGAGAGATGCTTTTGCCTCTTTGATGTTCCTTAATAATCATTTCAGTGTGGATTTGTTCCCTTTCTAGTTAAGCTCCAACACCTAATTCTGAGATTATCATAATGCTTATCAAAGATACAAAGAGGTCAGGTCCTCTGTGTGTCTGACATGCTGCTTGGGAGCTCACCTGCTCCTCAGAAACTGAGGAGGTGCTTCTGTCTCCTAACAACAATTGTTTTTATATGAGTCAGTCACTTGTGTTGATATTTGAAAGACACTAGCTGCATATGATTTGGTCACATAGAAACAACAAATATTCAATAAATGCATTGTCCTTGCCATCTCCAGGGTGAGGTAAGGCTGTTTATCCCCCAAATAGGCACTTACTCAGTGGCTGCAGCTGGATTGTCACTCTGTTAGATCAGGGTGGTGAATATGTGTGTGGGGGGGACTTCTGACAGCTGCTGCTCCCTCAGCTGAATGAATGCAGAGATGAGCAGAGTCTTGTTTCTCTTGTTCACCCCACACAAGGGTTTCCTCCCTGCAGAGCTCATTAATTGTAACCTAAGTGTTGGGTAGGGAGTTTGGGGCTGGAAGACTTTGCCTTGGGTTGGGCTGGTGTTCTTTGTTCCATCTGGGCAGCCACAGAGGTGCTTTGGGTGGCAGCTCCTTGCCATCTGCACAGTGTTGGTGCTCACACATCTTCAAACTGGCCTTCCAGTTCCCCCAGCAGCTGCCACACTGCTCTGAGTGCTCTGCTGGGGAAAGCTCCCCAGGCTGCTCACCTTCCTGCTCTGCTGAGATCCCTGTTTCCTCCTCTGGATCTTCCTAGCCCAGGGGGAGGAGGTTGATGGCACAAGGTGCATGGCTGCATGTGCTGGAGCTCTGACCACTCAGGAGAAACAGCCAGAGCCCAGCTGGAGTGAATGCTGCAGGGATCTGGAGTGAATGATCCACATCAAGTATGGAAAAATTGAACTGAAAATCAAGAGAAGAAATAAGTTCAAAGACATTTCTAACTTTTCCTCCAGGGTGATTATTTTGGAAGCAGCTTAATTAGGTCATCATCCAGCTTGCTCATGTGGGATGTCCTAATGACAGTTGCTTGCTTCCCAGTGCCTGGGGACCCATGGAGCCTAGTGATGACTCTTTGCTGGTGCCCTTTTGGCTACTTCAAATAGTTTTGGGGGAGAGGATGCAGTTCTTCCTTGTGCATTACAGGAGAGCCCCAGTCTGGGTCAGTGTCACTAAAAGGCAGTGAAAAATGTGTGATTTGAGCCAGAAATGGGCTCCTGTGGCCAAGAAGGTCAATGGTCACCTGAGGTGCATGAAGAGTATGACCAGCAGGTCAAGGGAAGTTCTCCTCCCCCTCTACTCTGCCCTAGTTGGGACACATGTGGAGTCCTGGGGCCAGATCTGGACTCCCCAGTTCCAGAGAGACAAGGAAGGGACTGAGGGATCTGAGCCTGTTTAGCCTGGAAAAGAGAAGGTTGAGGGAAGACCTCATTGTTCTCTATAACTACCTGAAGGGAGGTTGTAGAGAGGCAGGGACTGCTCTGTTCTCCCTGGTGGAGAGTGATAGGACAAGGGGAAATGGATGGAAATTGCACCAGGGGAGGTTCAGGCTAGACATTAGGAGGAATTTCTTTCCTGCAAGGNCCCTTCCAGGCTCCACCATGCTGGGAGTCTGATTTGGGATCCTAGACGTGTCTGTGGACACTTGACTGTGCTGTGAACAATGGTCAGTCCCTAGGAGCTTTGTCAGCTATTCCAAAGAAAAGGAGCCTTCCCCCATGTGCAGGGAATTCAAGCATCCTTGAGCTTTTCTTTCTTCACCTTGCGTTATTCCCAGGCTACATTGATTTGATTTCCCTTCTCTAAGCATACAGAAGTAATCCAGGAAAGCAGTCATCCCAAAAGCAGGCATCTGGTTCCCCATCCCCACATTAACAAACCCTTGCAGTCTAACTGCTCCTGGGGCAGGCATATTTGGGGCTGAAAGTGCATTTGCTGAGTGTTTCCCATCCCTACCGGATGTGCTATAAAAAGCTGGGTTTGTGCTGCTGAGGGACACGGGGGTGGTTGGAGGAGAATAACTTAAACACTTGGTCATAATTAAAGCCAGGAGTACAGACCAACCCACCCAATTCTCTCAGCAGCCTCTGCTTAGAAAGGTCAGAAGGCCTTGGTTCCCAGGGATGGGATGATTTCCCAGCCTTCCCATTCTTCCCACCGTGACACCCAGCCAGCCTGTTAGCAGTGGGGGTTGGTTAGGTGGAGGGCTTTGGGCTTGATGCTCTGTTCTCCAGCCTTGGTTGTCTTGCTTTTGGGTGGTTAGGCTCTCACTGATGCTGCATGTCAGAGGTATCGGATGTGATGACGGGGATCCACTGATCCCAAGCAATTTGCTGCCCTAAAAAAGGAGTGAAAGGTTCCTCCACCCACCCTGCTCAGCAGCCAGGGGTGTGTGTGTTTCAGGGCTTGTCTGCTATCCTCACCACCACTCCTGGGGACAAGCAAGAGTAGCTCCTAGCTGTAAGTGCATGACCTGATGGAGGTTGGTCATCTCTGTGGGCATTCCTCCTGCTCCCTCCAGATAGGACCGCCAGATAGGACCCAGGAGCTGGGACCAACAGCAGCAGCAGCACGAGTAATCCTGGTTTTTCAGCCACTATCTCATATCCAGAGGGTGATAAAGCAAATCAAGTGCTCCAGGCAGCTTACTGCATGTGTGTGCTTGTGCATGTGGGACTTAAGACCCAACAGGGCAGTTGAGCTAGGGGCTGGGAAATTCCTGCACAGGCCCAAGCCCTTCAGCCCAGAGCTTCTTGACACTTGTCCCAGCACAGTGGTGGTGGGTGCATGGGGAGCAGTGCTGCTGGAGCAACCTTGGACAGGAAAACAATGGAGTTGGTGGATCTTCTGTGAGATGCTCTTCTAGGCAGCTCTTTCTGCACAGCCTCAACAAGAGCCAGGAAAAAAAAGGGAGGGTTTTTTCAGTGGCTTTGTTCTTGCCTTTGCCCTATTACCCAACCCATTTGTAATTAAATGTGGACATGCTCACTCAGCCCAGCTGTTGCTTTTCTGTTTGATCCTGCCTGAAATTACAGTGGTGGCTGGGTAACCTCCTGGGCCTTTTCATGCCTTGTAGGCTGGTATAAACACAGGCTAAAATGTGCCTTTGAAGCAAACAGGCACCACTCCCCCAGAGTTCAGGAGATGTGGTGCCTGCTGACCCCAGGGCTGAGTTGGGTCTGGACCTGGGTACAAGACCTGGCAGGAAGAGGCACTGCAAGAAGCTTCTGACACCAAGAGACACATTTGTCCAAACAAAGCAAACAAGATCAACTCTAGCCTAGTGACCATGGATGCTTTCTTCTGACCATTAAGTGGTGTGAAAAGCTTCAGGCCTTTGCTCTGCTGCATGCTAATGTTGGAGTAGAGAGACTCCAGCATCTGCCCATGGCTTCTCTCCCACTTCAGTGTGAAGAAGGAATGAGGGCAGTCTTTGTGGAGGGCATGGATAGGGGAGAACCTGGAGCCTGTTTGCAGCATCCTGACCTGCTGCTCTCATTTTTGAAGCTAAGCTTTGCCTCCAACCTGGTTACTCCTAAGAGCTGCTTTACATCCAAAGCTTTTTTTTCCTTGCCACCAGTGCTCTTTCTGGAGCCGATTGAATCCCTTGGCTGGCAGGACCAAAACTGCTTCAAGTGGACACTGGTGAGGCTGAGCACAGACTCTCAGCTTCTGTAAACCTCAGAGGAGCAAGAGCAAGTGCTGCAGCACTCCCATGCCTCCAGGGAGCAATTTCATTCCACAGCAATCCTCTGGGCTCTCTTTATTTTTCTTCAGGAAGCAGGAATTTCCAGTCCAATTCCAGCTCAGCATCATCTGCAAGCAGCTCTGTCGATACAACTCTTGCCCCTTTTGCTTGTAGAGGCTGAACAAAGCAAGCAAAGAAGACTTTGGGGGAAGCTGGAGGTGGGGCTTTTTCCCGGAGTCACTGAAGCAGTTGGAAGAGCTCTGCTCTTGCTCGAGGTTTCAGGGCTTCTCAGCTTCCTCCTGTGCTTCCCTTGCTGTGCTCCAGAGAGTGCTGTTCTCCCAGCCGGAGAGATCCAGCCCCTTGCACCACAGCCAAGGGCTGGGTGTGAGGAGTAGATGACAGATTTCTCTGTGCACAACAAGATGAACCAGCCAGGGGCAATATTCATGTGCCCTGGAGCTAGTTTTCCTTCTTTCCTATTCATACCCTTTGGTTGTGAAAGATTAAATGTGGCAGTGGCTGCTCCAAGTGAGTAATTTCTCTGCAGGTCTTGGATCCTTTGTTGGGTTTATTTTTGGTTTAATTATTCATTGTTAGTGTCTGTCTGCTGGTTTATGCATATCCCCTCCTTAAATCAATTGGGTGATTTTTTTTTTGAGGGGGGTGGAGTATCTTGGGTTTATTTGCTAGGGGCACTGAAGTTAATTACCCCATGGGGATCCCTGTGAGGAGGTGTTTGTATGCATGGGGAAGGAGAGGTTTGTCAGGAGGAAAAATGAATGGATGTGTGCTCAGTGTGGAGGAGCAGGGTTTCCATCAGCCCTTGTGAATAAGAGTGCTGATTGCTGTGCACTTCTAAAGCATGACCCTCTGAACATCTGCTTCCCCTCCTGATGACAGTGTGGACAGAGACTTGCAGCCTCCCCCCTTGCAGAGGCAGCAGCAGGGAGGATGCCAAGCTGTGGTGGGCACAGGTTTGCCATCAGGGAGGGCATTGCCCTTGGCTTCACAGTCAGGCTGTGAGCTGTGGCCTCGTTGCTCTCAGATCCTGGCCTCAGGACCTGCTCAGCCTTACCAAGAGCTGCAGTCACCAAGATCCTGAAAGGAGTGGAGCATGTGCCCTAGGAGGCCAGGCTGAGAGAGCTGGGTCTCTTCAGCCTGGACAAGAGGAGACTGAGAGGAGACCTCAGGAATGGTTAGAAATATGTTAAGGGTGAGTGTGAGGAGGAGAGAGCCAGGCTCTGCTCAATGGCATCCAATGGTAGGACAAGAGGGAATGGGAGCAAGTTGGACCACAGGAGGTTTAGTATTAACCTGAGGAAAAACTACTTTCCAGTGAGGGTGCCAGAGCACTGGACCAGGCTGCCCAGGAGGCTGTGGAGTCTCCTTCTCTGGAGATATTCCAGAGCTGCCTGGACACATTGCTGTGTGACCTTGTCTAGGTGATCCTGCTGTGGCAGGGGGGTTGCACTAGATGATCTTTCTAGGGCCCTTCCAACCCCTGACATACTGTGATTCTGTGATTCTCTGAGGCTTAACTGTGGGTGGAAGAGGAAGAGCTCTGCCAGTTTGGGGTCTTTGCCTCTTCTCCAAACAGTTTTTGCTCTTGAGCTTATGCTAAGCCTTTTCTGATAAGAACCAGGACCCTGAGTGTGGGAAGTTTTGTACTCACTCTCCCAGACTCAGAGCAAAACATGCACTCAGCTTTTCAACTAGTCTCTCAGGAGCAATCCTTTCTGGTTCTCAGGCTAAATGAGTCAGTGCCTTCTACCCTAACCTCTCTTTTGCCACAGAAATGAATGAGATTTGGGAGCTCTGTTTTGGGCTTTGCTGCAGCCCTGCTAGCACCAGCCTGGTGACTTCTGCTTGGAGTGATGGCATCTGACTGGAAAGAAGTTTAGCAGTGCCTGTGTGGCTCTGTGCCCTGCCTCAGTCCTCTTGTCTTGATGTGGCTAAGCTGGATCCTTGGGCTGGACTAACTGGGATCAGCTGTTTCTTTTTCTAGTCTGGTTGGAAGTTCAGCAGAATGGAATTCCAGCTATTTGAGGACTTCTGCTCTCTAAAGCATCTGTCTTATAAAATCCAAACAACCCCCCACCACTCTGGGGCCTTTGATAATTTCCCAATGCAAGTGGTGGGGCAATGTTCCCTTGGGGCAGCACAGGTTTTATGAGGCTTATTTTCATTTGCTTTCATCTCTTTAGATGATGAGCATTTCTCTTTTTCTCCCTCTGTGAAAATGATTAAGGAAATGAACTGCTGATGGGGAATGAAGCCAGCTGTATTTTCCTTCCAGACCCCTTGCAAGGTTGTGGAGGGAAATCCCTGTATGTTCCCATGTTAGACTGGGTCTGCTTGGGAGGGAGAGGTGAGAGGGGCAGCCTTGGTTTATGGCTAAAGCCTGGGATTGGAGGTGGATGCTAAGAGCTCCTCTTGCTAGCTGTGCCATGGCTTGGGGGTATATCTGCTAAGATGTTTTGTTTCCATTCCTGTCTTATTTTGCTTTCAGAGTGTTTCCTTGCATATTAACTGAGCTGCAGCATGTCCCTGGAGTGTCTCCCCCCTACCAGATGCTGGTGTTACATCCTCTTGGCTTTCCCACACTCCTGTTCCTCCCTTTTTCTCATGTCAAGGAGCAAGTTCAGCTGAATCATTCCTCATCAAATATGAACCAGCTCAGGAAGGCTGGAGTGGCAGTGGGAGCACAGCAATGCTCCCTGCTTCCAGGCAGTCCTCCTGCCCGAGGCTTTTCCACATACTAGAGGCTTCATTCATGGAAAATCACATACTGGTGGCCTCATTCATGGAAAATCAGCACACCAATATTTTTCCAGCACAACTGTTAGCCAAAACTTTGATCAGCACACTAGGTTGTGGTAGCCTTGTGCAGGGCTGGGCCTGGAATATGGGCATGCCCAGGCTGGCTGGCTTGATATCAAGATGGAAAGCCAAGCAATTAGGGTTGGTTACCAACTACAATGCTGCTTTCTCCCTTCCTGGTTTAAAGGAGAGGTTGGTGAGATGCTGAGCTGTCAAAGGAGGTCTGGTCTCTCTTTAGAGCTCTGGCTTCATCAGTTGGCAGCAACTGCTCTTCTGTTTGTTGCTAGAAAAGGCCCCAGAGAGGTTGAGCAAGTGTCTGCTGCAGCCTTGGGGCTTTCTTCTGGCCATCAGGGTGGTTAGTAAGGCAGGGGTTCCCTTTGCCTGTTGCTAGCCTGGCCTGGAGATGGCAGAACCCCCTAGTTTTTTCCCCTACCTTTACTTGCCTGAAACTCTGAGCCTCCAGTGAGTTGCTGAGCTGGAAGGGCACCTTAATCAAGCTCCAGACTGCCTCAAGCTCTCCAGGGCTCTCTAATCTAGTCTGCCAAACCATGGAGTACTTTATTTCTCTATCCAAAGAGTTTCAAAGCCTTCTTGAAGCATTGGGCTGCAGCCCCAGTTGGCTTTGCCCTGGAGCCCTTGCTGCTGAGCTCCTCAGAGTGAGCACAGTCCTCAGGGCAGTTGCTGTAGCAAGGGGACCCTGTGTGGAGGCAGATAACTGGTGTCACCTTGGCAGCAGACATCCCTCTGGCTCTGAGATGCTCTTGTAGCCACCAAGGCATGGAGTGGAGAGAACAGATTGGAATTATCTCTTGGAGACTGCTCATTTTTCTGGCAATTCCAAGGAAAGATGCATTCTTTGCCCTCATGGCAACTTCTGTCAATTAACAACAAGTAATCATGGCTCTCTGAGTTTGAGGCAGCCTTGTGCAGCAGATTTGATACCCTCTCAGGAGCTTGTGCTCCAGCACTGTTGCTCTAAGCTTCCAAGCAGGCAGTGGACAATACAGATGCCTGTTCACTGCTCCACTGCCTGGCTGGAGAACAATGATGGCATTTCTTGGAGTAATAAGTCCTGGGCATGTGCAGGGTTGGATTATAGCACTATTATTCTTTTTTTTTCCCCCATTAAGCTGCAGGCTGGGTTCCAGCACCCATGAATGCAGGCCCAGAGCACACTTGCACCTCTTGGAAAATCCTCAGCCAAAGCAAGCTGTTGTTTAGATGCTTGACCTTGGGTTGGTGTCTGCATGCTGTTAGGAGACTGAGATTCTTGTTTGGCAGCAAGGAGAGGGTTAAAGCCAGCCTGTGAAGGCTAGGGCTGATTGCAGCTCATGGCTTTCATAATGCAAAGCCGGTGGGAATTCAGCCCAAGGCTTGCTAAACCCCCCTTTTTCCCTGGACTAGCCTTCCTGCCTGCTCTGGAGCTTCATCCCTGCCAGGGAAGCTCTGCAAAGAAAAAATAGGCAGCAGAGTGCCTGAAAGATGAGATGATTAAACTTTCTTGGGAGAGCACTGAAAGAGTCATTTTGCAGCCTGCTCGTGCTGTTTACTTGCCCTGTGCCTGGGCTGTATGCTCCTTGCTTCCTCAGCTGGGAGCTGCACAATTCCCGTGGCAGGGAGGGGCTGAGGGAGCAGCTGGTACATAGGAGAGCCCCAGCTCTCTGGAGAGCAACACATGAGGACGTCCTTGGCTTTGCCAGAGGCTCTGGATGATGCACACCAAAGTGACTTAGGTGGTTCAGCAGTGATTTGCCCAGCACCCCTGTGCTGCAGGCAGGATCAGGCCCTGCTAGCAGCCATCTCCCTCTAGCCAAATGCATGTTTGGCATTAGAGAAGTGCTAAAGAGCTCAGCCCTGGGCTTCTTTAGTTGTGCAGCGTTCCCTTTAAGGACAAGTACCATCAGGGTATTTTTTCCTAACGTGTAAAATCCCTTCTCCCTCCCTGCTGTTTGCAATATCCCTTTGGAAAGCTGGAAGGGCTCTCCCTTTCCTTCCCCACTCACACATGTGCGTGCTCTCCCGAGCCTCGCCAGCACTCTTTGCCTCTTTGCTTTTGCAGGGGAACAAGTTCTTCTTATTATTATTACTCTTTTGTCCTACTTTCTCAAGTCAAAGTAGACTGTGTAGGATTTGATTTTGGAACCAATGACATGGTCTCTGCAAACAGCTCAGTCCAAAGCAGGTTGTGTACATTGAGCCAGCTCTGGAACCTCAACAGGAGTCAGTCTCCTGCCTGGCTTTATGGGTTTGTGGCTGTTGCATTTAACAAGGACTCTTAAACCTTGGAAGGAGCAGTGTAGCATCAGCTTTACCATGCCCAAGGGATAGTCAGGATGCTTAGCAGTGTTCTCCTGGTCAGTGCCGTGATTGCAGGGCTGGGGCTGAGTCTTTGGTGGGGGTAGAATATCTGCCCTTGAATAGAAATGGGTAGGGCTCTTCATCCTGCCGTGGTCTCCAAAGCCTTTTAGGGACTAAAAGTGTGTTTGGTGATTATTAGGAAGAGGTTGTTGGGTAAAGCTGTTGAGGGATACTACAGAGCTGACTGTTCCCAGCTTCCTCTGTTATAAACAAATGTATCCTGGGGAAAAAAGGGGCTTTCTGCCTACTTCCTTTGGCACCATGCAAGTTGGATGGGAAGCAGGTAGCACTGCTGTTACAAGGAGTGCTCTCCTGTGGCACAGAGATCTTTTGGTCAGCTTTAATACCTTCCTGCTCCACTACCTGCTGTGCTCACGTTGTACCAGGTCAGTAAGTATTCATTCTGCTGGAGTCACCTCAGGGGCTCAGTGTCAGGTTTAGGGGAGCCTGGGAAGGGACAGCATTGGCCCCATAGACACCAGTAAACAAATAAACGAGTGTCATCTTTGGCTGGGGGATTTCTGGCCACACTCTTGCTTTTAGGAGACAATGAGATCATATTGACAGGACTGAGACCAGAAATCCATGCAGGCTTTGCCCAACAGGTTGTGGAAAACCCTGAGTGTTGTGTCCTGGGGCTTAAAAGGCAGGCAGAAATTGGCACAGTGCCTACACCACTCATATTTGTGCCAGAGCTTCTGCTTTGCTTGACGTGGGACAGACTGGGAAGGGGAGTGGCTGAAGAGCAGCCACTGCACTTAGAAAGTCTCCATTTGCTCTATCAAACTTCCAAACTGTCCGAGGAACAGTCGTGGAATCTCTAAAGTCATGCTCCAGCTAGGATTCCCAAAGCAAACAGTTGTCTCTCCTCCTCTTTTGCTGTGCTTTTCCTTCCCCTCCCACCCCTGCTGTGTTGCACTGGGTGTCAGTGAACCCCAATGTGTGCTGGCTGTAACTTTGCTGTGGGGCACAAGCCTGAAGCAGAGACAAGGCAAGGCAGACTGCCTTTCCAGCTAGCCCTTAGTCTCAGGGTCACAGGGAAGGATTGGAGGGTTCCTTCACTTGTGGTGGTAGTGGATTGGCTTCACAGTTTACAACTGTGGGAGGAAAAAAAACCCTTCCCAGTAGGCAGATTTGTTGCCACTATCTGCTCCGTAGGGCAGATGGCTCCTGGAAGAGCCCTGCTGGAAGCCCCAAGAGCTCAGTGGGTTTAGAGGTGAATCCTAAACCTTGCTTACCTTGAGATGGGGACCACAATCATCTTGTATGGTTTTTAGCCTGTCCCAAGTCACACTAGGAGACTGTGTGGAGTCAGATCTGTTCCTGCAATAAGAGAAAAGCTTTGAGTGCCATCCAGTGTTGTCCACACTGTCAGACAAAGCCAGCATAGACTTCTCAGCCTGAAGCAGCTTTGGGTAGGAGGTGCAGCTTTAGTAGCATTCTCTAGGCAATATGAGCCAAAATCAGTGAGTTTGTGATGTGTGCTGAAGGTACTGAAGCTATTACTGGAAAGAGTGAAAAAGTTTGGGACCTGCTGTCATGTTTGTGTGCTCTCCTGCAGGAGATGACCTTTGCCTGGTCCTCCTCATCCTGATGGTTCAAGGCAGCAGTGAGGGCACCAGCAGGCTGGCTGGCCTGGCTTAGCTGGGAAGTCTGGTGGCTGACATTTCCCAGATCTGAGGCTTATCCTGAGCTTCTGGATTGTCTTTCTTGGAGCTTTGCTTTCCATGTAGCCTTTGTGTCTGCTGCTGCTTTTGTATGAGAAGTCTGATTGTGCTTGGAAAGAGGTTTGGAATAGAACAAGCAACCAACAAACCAAAAGCCATGTATGAATGATCATAGAATGGGTTGGGTTGGAAAGGATCTTTTAAGGTCAGCTAGTCCAGCCCTCCTGCACTCAGCAGGAACATATCCAACTAGAGCAGGTTGCTCACAGCCTGGGGATGGGACATCTCCCACCTCTCTGGGCAACCTGGACCAGTGTCTCACCACCCTCAGGGGAAAACATTTCTTCTTTCTATCTAGTCTAAATCTCCCTCTTTCCGTTTCAAACCCTAACCCTTGTCCTGTCCCAACAAGCCTTGCTGAAAAGTTTCTTCCCATCTTCCTTATAGACCCCTTGAAGTCCTGAAAGGCCCCAGTAAGGTCTCCCTGGAGCCTTCTTTTCTCCAGGCAATTGGGCATGACCTTCAAAATAGCTCCTTAGTCAACTCCTTTCAGCTCAATCTCTGCCTGGCTGCTAGAGCTGAAGGCTAGAGATGCTCCTGAGCTCAGCTGGCAAGAAGCTCCTGCCCACATGCTTCCCCTGGCCACCCCTGTGCCAGAAGGTCTTCATTTATTGAAGACCTCAACAAATGAAGAATCCTCTGCTTTCTTTGAGGTTAATTAACCTGCAGCAGCTAATTGTTGAACAAATGGCTGGAAAGAGTTAGAAATAGGCCAGAACTTCCCAGAATACAGCAAACTGCTGGAGCTCTGTGGGTGGCTCCAGGATGCTGTTGTGTTTATGCCCTGCTTGCCTCTGCCCCTCTTGCTCTCCAGCTTTCTCTCTAGGAGCCTGTCTCTGTCTTTGAGGATGAGCAGTGGCTGATTGATGACATTTAGCAGCTTGACCAAGGACAAGCTTCAGAGCCAGAATGCTGTGAGTGATTCCTCTTTTCTCCTCCTCCATGGAGATAAATGTCAGGCTGGATGTCAGCTCTCTGGGCCATGCAGGAGTGAATCTGTGTTCATGGGTGCACCTCTAGCTGAGGGTTATGTGTATGGATATTTTACTGCTGGTGATAAATCTGGAAGCAGAGATTGTGTTGGCTTGAAATATTGACACCAATATCACAGGGCTGGGGCTGTGACAAGCCTTGAAGCATTAGCTCAGAGATTATCCTGGATGCCCTATGGGGAATTTGGTGTTGTGCAAAATGAAAGGAAGGGCTTTGCAAAGTGATAACAGGCTTGAGATGCAGAAATAATGGACAGGGTCCTCTTGGGTCCAGAGGTTGTGGATGTGTGGGGTTGAAAATGGGAAAGATTCTGCCTGGGTCTTGGGAAGAGGCCCCTGTCAGAGGTTTGAGGTTTTTTATTTGCTTTGATTTGTGATGTAACTGAAAAGAAAGCAGCTGCCCAGAAGCCCAGGCGCCTCTGGATTGATTACTGGGGAGGAAGAGGTGAAGACTCTGCTCCTTAAAAATGCTTGAGGCATGGGGACTTGGATGTGTGGTAGGGTCAGCATCATCTCAAGAGCCTCGCTCAGTTCAGAGAGCACCAAGGAGTTCTGCTGTGGGGTTCTTCATCAGCTAATCAAGCTGAAAGAGTCATCCCCAAGGCATGAGAAGGGCTGAGAAACTGTGGAAAGCAACTTTCAGTGTTGTTGTATCACAGAATATTAGGGGATGAAAGGGCCCTAGAAAGATCATCTAGTGCAACCCCCCTGCCACAGCAGGATC